>CM040239.1:57971817-58099590 GCA_022545495.1 Chrysanthemum lavandulifolium
ATGATGAGTTTCACCTTTAAAATCTTACGGTGATGAAATGGTGTGAGATCAAAAGTTATTTTGACTATTGAACAAACAAGGACTGGTTTTCTTGGTGTCAATGTGATATTAGATACTAAAGTGACACAGAACAAGCAATAACACTGCTTTAAACAAACTTTGACACAGTTAAACAAGAAAATCCAAACACCCCTTTTTATGACTGTTGTGATGATTATCAAAGCAAATGACTGATCTAAACCATGTTACCTATTACAGACCTTGTATTATCCTATAATAAGACTAAAGAAGCATGAAACAACAGAGATAGCAATATAAAACTCACTAATGATCTATATGCTATTTTAACTGTTAAAATGAAATTTATATGAACTATAAATTTTAATGAACTAACAACTGGTTTTATTGTTTAATTTAACTTAACTACAACTAATGAACATGAAAAAAAACAGAAATTTGAGCTAATGACTGTCTTACACAGTAAAATACCAAAATGAAACAAAATGGCTTACAAGTGGATTCCAAGTGAAAGATGAGAACCAAGGTATACAAACACAACCTAAAGCTTCCAATTAAGCACTAAACCCAAGGCAATCCAAAATCTACCACTCGACTTTCTTCTTCATTTCCATGTGATTTTTATTTTTAACTAATTATTTGGTATTTTGTGAATTTTGTTTTGACTACTAAACTACTTTTAAAGTATCTAATAGCTCTAATAAGCTATATAGGAGCTTATGTGTCTTATTCAGGTCAAAATAACAACCATAAACAACATTTGATCATATTTGAGAATTAGAGCTTGAAAATACATAAACGAAATAGTGAATAAAAGCGAAATTGAAGCGGAAATATGTTTGAAATACCTTTGAAATATGATTACAAAACTCTTGAAAACTTAAACATGAGCTGGAAATCTTGAAAACTTAAAAACGACATAAGCTAAAAATAAAATACACTAGATATCTTCTCCAATGACTCTTCCTCTTTCTTTATAGCCTTTTGAACTCCCATGTCTCTCGATCATATCCATCAACAATCTCGACCTTTGATTCGATCAAGCGTATCCTAGCCATCAAATTGGATTTTGGCGCCAAAATTGAGATAAATTGTTTGAGGCGGTTTAATCTAATTAAGGAAGTTTGGAGTATAGTAGAGGTGGAGGGACAATATGTGAAGTAGGTATGGGTTTAGGATGACTTGGAAAGCAAAAAGCAGGTTTATGTGAGTGCTACGATAAGGTTCATGGTGGGGAAGCATTAGCGCTTGTGGGCTAAGATGTGAGGAGGGAATGAGTGGAAAGGTGGGTAGTGAGGTGAGGTGGAAAGGAGGTGGTGAGAAAACCACCTACGGTTTTGGGTTCGAGCGAGGTGAGGGAGGCGCAGGTGTCTTGGTTTTTATTTTTAAGCGTGAGATGGGCTTGGGTTTGGGCCAAGTCGAGTTTAGTTGGATATTAATAATAGAAAGGGTCAGTTTGGTTTGTATAAAGCACAAGGACCAAAAGTGTAATCTGCCAAAGTGAGGGTGAACTTGACAAATTTCAAAAGCTCTCACAAGGACCATTCACGCCATATGTGAATAATACAAGGACCAATATTGATTATTTTCCATTTTGAAATGTCGAGGACCATTTTGACAATTTTCAAACTCGAGGACCAAACTTGTAATTTCTCTCTAAACTTATCATAAAGGACCAATTTTGTCATTTATTAATAATACAAGGGTGATGTTTGAATAATTTCTATTTTTGAACACCAGGGACTATTTTGACATTTTGTAAAGTTGAGGACTAAAGTTGTAAATTGTGATTTTTAACTTTAAAGGGTTTGTTTGACAACTTTTGAATCTTATGGACCTTAAATGACATTTACAAGTTTTTGAATTACGAGGACTAGATTTGACAACTTTTGTAACTTAGGGGACTAAAGCGCCAATTATGCAAACTTGATCGTTTTCATCGATTTTGATGTTTTGCATTTAAAACATATAAAACACTTGTTTGTGATATTTTATCATTTGATGTGTTTACGAGTGTTTCGGATGTTTTGGCATTAACGATATAAAATGATGAGTATTTAGACACTCATCAATCCCCACACTAAGATATTGCTAGTCCCTAGCAATGATTTGAAAAAATTAATGGATTTTATCTCTTTACCAAAAGCCATTACTACGGAGTAGCCAATTGTTTCGATTCAAGTAAGAACTTTGGTACAATGATAACGAATGATTTTGAGCAAATCATAAGCTATAAGCGGTTTGATTTGTCTTTACGAGCCGTTTGCTACGGACTAATAACTCTTAGATAAATTATCAATATTATCTTTGGTGAGCCGATTACCTATTATGGATTTTCAAGCGCCTTTACCACAAGCCATAAACTTGCGGGCTAGCCAACTTTTCACTAGTTTAAAGATATGGTGAGTTGAACACCATACAATTTTGGAGCAAATTGCAAGCCATAAGCGGTTTGAGATATCTTTACCAAGAGCCGTTTGCTCTGGATTAGCCAATCCTTATGTGGGTTAGACATGGTGGATGATTACCATTTGTTGAGTAAGTGAAAACACTTACTCCAAAAAAATTTTGGCCAAAAGCAGGGGTTGGGTGGAATAATTACATGATGAAATTCGTGAGAATTCCCCACATAGAAATGAATATTGCCCTCAATATTCAAAGTACGATGGTTATGCGAAACATAGAACATAAAAGGGAAATATGGCCATTATTTTGTTTTGATATTATTTATGTTTTATATATATATATATATATATATATTTTTATTTTTTTTATATATATATATATATATATATAACGGTATATATAATATATATATATATATAGATGATATATACTCCCCCACACTAGGGTGGTAGAAAGGGGTAAGAAAGGCGAAATATGGATGAAAACCCATATGGTGTGTCTTGTTTTTGATTCCCGAGTCACTAGCTTGACTCGATCCCGCATTCATTGGTTCATGGGGAATGTTTGTAAATCCGGGACAACCACGGATGGAATGTCCTCTCCAAAGTAATGCTTTAATCGATGACCATTCACTTTAAAATTTGGACCATCGGTTGAGATAACTCAATGGTGCCATAAGGATAAACCTTAGTGATAGTAAATGGACGGACCAGCGGGACTTAAGCTTTCAGAAAATCTTCAATCTTGAATTGAAAAGAAGGACTCGATCACCAACGTTGAAAGCGGTTCTTGATTTTAGAGTCATGAATCTTCTTTGTCTTTTGTTTATAGATCAAAGAGTTCTCGTATGCTTGATCACGAAGTTCATTTAGTTCATTCATTTGAACTTTTACGTGATCACCGGTATGTCGTATATCGAAGTTTGCATGCTTTAAGGCCCGGTAAGCCTTGTGCTCTAGTTCAATCGGAAGATGACATGCCTTTCCGTACACTAGCTTGTATGGGTACACCCAATTGGTGTTTTGTAAGGTGTCGAAAGGCCAGTCGTCATCGGTTTATCAGACCAAGATGCGATTTTCGCCTCTTGTCCTTTCAAGGATTCTTTTAATACCACGGTTTGAAACTTCCACACCCCACTTGTTTGGGGTGGTATGCGATAGATAGGCGGTGGGTAACACCATACTTTTGCATGACTTTATCAAATTGGTCATTACAAAATGTGTACCACGATCGCGATTATATACGAGGAGTTCCAACACGGCAAAAGAGATTTCAAAATTTCACAACTACTCGGGCATCATTTGTAGGTAAAGCTTTCGCTTCAACCCATTTTGACAAATAGTCAACGACCACGAGTATGTACTTGTTACCACGAGAAGATGGAAAAGGCCCGTAAAGTCAATACCCGGATGTCAAATATCTCACAAACTTGAATGGCATTTTGTGGCATTTCATTTCTTTGAGATATATTTCCATAGCGTTGACAAGCGTCACGGTTTTGACAAAATCGTGGGCATCCTTATAGATTGTGGGCCAATAAAACCGGAATCAAACACCTTTTGGCGGTGTAGTTTGGACTATGATGGCCCCGGTGGGTCGGCATGGCAAGCTTTGAGAATGTCAAGAGCTTCTTGTCCATAAACACACGTCGGATGACTTGATCCGCACGATTTTAAATAAGAAGAATTCGTCCCGAAATAATGTTTAACATCCTTGAAGAATTTGTTCTTTTCTTTGGGTCGACATCCCTTTCACTATGAAGTTACCGCATGGTAATTTGCGAAGTCGACAAACCATGGGGTAGAAGAGTTCCACGAAAAGAAACCGCATTGAGTGTCTCGAGAGGAAATGTTTCATTTATTTCCTTTTCTCGAAAACATCTTGGTGAGGTTCTCTAATCAGACGAGATGATCGTGACGGGTTCTCGGCTCCTTTTTATCACGTATGATGATATCAAATTCTTGGAGGAGGAGAACCCAGCGAACAATCTCGGCTTTGCATCTTGTTTTGCAAAGAGATATTTGAGCCGAGTGATCCGTATACACTACATTTGGTCAAGATTAAGTATGGCGAAACTTCTCAAATGCATACACCACGGCTAATAGCTCTTTTTACGTGGTGGTGTAATGAGTTTGAGCTTGATCATAGTCTTACTTGCGTAGTGAATAAGTTGAAAATGCTTGTTTCTCGTTGCCCTAAGGCTGCACCTATAGCAAAATCACTTGCATCGCACATGAGCTCAAAGGCAAGTCCCGTCGGGAACAGCGAGAATGGGTGCTTGATAGCTTTTTCTTCAATGTTTCAAAAGCTTTGATGCACTCGGGTGAGAAGATAAAGGAGCATCCTTTTCAAGAAGATGGGTCATAGGTAGGACGATTTTGGAAAAATCTTGTATGAATCTCGATAGAAACCGGCATGACCTAAAAACTCCTAATACCTTTGGCGGTAGTAGGATGAGGTAATTTAGCAATAACATCAACTTTTGCTCTATCTACCTCAATCCGTTCTTTGAAATCTTATGGCCAAGGACTATGCCTTCTTTGACCATAAAGTGACTTTTCTCCCAGTTTAGACAAAGATTGGTGTCTTCACACCTTTTGAGCATTTTTCTAAATGGGAGAGACATGTTTGAAATGAATCCCCAATGACCGAGAAGTCATCCATAAACACCTCCATTGTTTCCCGATCATGTCGTGGAAAATGGCCATCATACATCGTTGGAGCGTGCGGGGAGCATTACATAAGCCAAAAGGCATACGTCTATAGGCAAAAGTTCCGTATGGGCGGTGAATGTGGTCTTATCTTGATCCTTTGGATCAATGGGGATCTGAAAGTAACCAGAAACCATCAAGGAAACAATAGTATTCATTCCACTGCTAATCTCTCAAGCATTTGGTCCATAAAGGGTGAGGAAAATGGTCTTTCTGGTGGCGTCATTCAACTTCGATAGTCAATGCAAACACGCCATCCGTAACGAGACGAGTTGGAATTAACTCGTTATCTTCATTTGTGACAACAGTTATGCCACCCTTTTAGGAACACAATGAATTGGGCTAACCAGGACTATCGAGATTGGGTAAATCAATCACGCATCAAGTTTGATAACCTCTTGTTTGATAACATCATGGATTTTGGATTTACTCTTCTCGATGTTGAGCTAACGGTTTGAAGTCATCCTCCATCAAGATTTTGTGAGTACAAAATTCGGGTTGATACCATAATGTCGGAGGTTTCAAGCAATTGCTTGCTTGTGTGACTTCAAGATTTTTATGAGGCGGACTTTTCATCTTTACTCAAATCTCGAGCAATAATGGTGGTAATTTATCATCACCTTCAAGAAATGCATACTCGAGATGAGGTGGTAAGTCCTTAAGTTCGACTTGAAATTCTTGATTTTCTCAAGCGACTTGATTTCCTTGTTATGAAGTTCGACGGGAGGGAGTGATGATGATGATGGATCATCATTAAGTAACTTCTCAATGAAAGTATGTCCCCTCGATGTCGATGGGGCGTGATCAATTTCCCATGGAGCAGAATCACTAGATAAGTAAGCTTCAATCTCTTCTAAGATGAAGTCACTTTCCTCAAATGGGGTGAGAGAAGGAGTAGAATTGGCGATGATAGGTTGAGATGAATGAGTGAGATTATCACTCGAAGAATTATGATCATAACCAAGAACTTCTTGAGTACTCTTGAAGCAACATCAATGATATCTATTCGGTTAACCGACTCGGAATCATAATTTCTTGAGTACCTCGAAGTTTGATCAAGGTTAAAAGTGGCGACTTCATTACCAACACGCAATGTGATTTCTTGCTCAAATACATCAATGAGAGCACGGCCCGTTCTCGGGAATCCTC
This sequence comes from Chrysanthemum lavandulifolium, assembly GCA_022545495.1. NCBI lineage: Eukaryota > Viridiplantae > Streptophyta > Magnoliopsida > Asterales > Asteraceae > Chrysanthemum > Chrysanthemum lavandulifolium. The sequence goes on from CM040239.1 coordinate 57,978,102, forward strand.
GACCAACAATGAGAGGAACCCGATGATCGACATCAAAATCAACAACTACGAAGTCGGTGGAAAATGGAACTTTCCTACTTTCACAAATCGTCCTCGGCAATGCCAAGAGGGCGGGATATTATCGATCTGCAAGCTCGAGAGTCATGCATGTAGGAGTAAGTTCGGGAAGAAAGTTTCTTCCATCTTGAATAAGGCATCGAGTTGATGCTTGCACCAAGATCTGCTAGGGCAAAGCATTCAACCATTCACGGAAATACACAAGGTAAGAGAATTTTCCGGGATCTCAAGCTTTTCGGAAGCTTCTTGGGATAACCATGCGAGTTCTCGTTAAGAGGAGTTTTAGCCATTTCAAACGACTTTTCCTTGTTGCTTAACATGTGTTTGAGAGTTGATGCAAACTTGGGCATCGACATGATAGCATCCATAAAGCTTATGTCAAAATGTAATTCTTGGAAAATTTGGAAAAATTTGTCCATTTGATGACTAGCTTTTCACGGAGCTTTGCTCATTCAAGCGTGATGGATAAGGAATAGAAGATTTGGATTTGGTATTTTCAGCGGAGAGCTACGGTGGTTCAAAAACAACTCCTTGATTAGACTTGGGTTTCGGACAACGAGGTTGGACTACGAAGGTAGGGCGTGTGTGTACTTCCATTATCAATAGGAAGTTCTTTGTCCTTTGTCGTCTTGGTAACTTGACTCATTTCCACGGTGGAGGAGGCATTGGAGTCAAGGTCCATTATGTGTTGGAGGTTCACTTTCCACTACCTTAGGGAGAAGAAGAAGAAGAGGTAGTAGGAATAGCGGGTCCATTGTATGAAACACCACTTACGGTTGTGATCGCCTTAGCATCGCCCCTCGGGTTAGCGATCGTGTTGCTCGGAAGTTTTCACGAGCCGGGGTTGATCATTTAAAGACTTCTTGAGATCGTGATCGGTGACCAACAACTGTTCATCTCATCTTGGGATTTCATGAACTACTTGATAACTCATCGGATGATGGTCAGTTGGAACAATGGCGGAGGTGGATTAGGAGGAAATTTTGAGGTCGGATGTTTTGATTATGACCTTGTTGTTGAAAATTCCTTGATTAGGATTCACATTCCCATGAAATTGATTCCCACGATTGAAATTGTTTTGATGAAGGTTCCTTGTTGTTGGAAACCTTGATTGGGTCGGGATAGAAATTACCTTGGTTTTGATAACCTTGGTTCATTCTAGGTTGATTATGATTCAGTTAGGATTACGGTTAAAACCGGGTGGTGCACGATAAGTATTAACGGTAACTTGGATCATTTTGAGGGCGGTATTGATTACCTCCTTGATTTGAAGTACCGGCTATAGCATTAGCTTCAAATGGACTACCATCGGTGGCGATCTGATTGTAGTATGCATGAGGACCACCACAAGTAACACAAACTTCAACTTTCTTCACTTCACCATGTGATGGTGTTTGAGTGAAAGTGACTTTCTTTTAGTTAGCAAGAACCAAAGCTGAACAATATCGTGAGTTTGTCAATCTTAGCATCGGTGCTAGATGTACTCGCGGGAGATGAAGTAGAAGGTCCGACATTAGGCGAGTTTGATATGTCTTTGTGCGGAAAGAGGCGGACACAGGACTTGTTTTCAATGATTTGTAAGGCTTCTTTGGTGGTTTTGCTAAGGAAATTACCTCCAGCGGAGGCATTCAAAGAGTCTTGGTCGACTTGTCTCGAGACCATTATAGAAAGTATCCATTTGCATTAACTCGGTAAAACCATGATGTGGACACTTGCGGAGCAATTCTTTATAACGATCCCATGCCTCCCGAATGATTCATCAAATCTACGAGAAAATTTCATTATCTCATTCTTAAGACTTGTGGTTCGGGATGGAGGATAGAATTAGTTAACAAACTTGGTAACTAGATCTTCCATGTCTCAATAGAGCGAGGGGTTGTTTCTCAAGCCAATTTCGGGCTTGTCCTCACAGAAAATGGGAGCAGAAGAAGCTTGATAGCCATGTGGGACATTCTTGTATTTGATGGTAGATGCAATCTTGTTAAACCATCGAATGTGTGCATGAGGATCATCCGCTCAAAACCATAGAATTGGCTTTGGGTTACTAGATTAAGCAACCGGTTTGAGCTCGAAGGTATCGAACCACAATGGTTGGGACAACAATGGCATCTCCGTAACCCTCGATGGGTGCTTGGAGAAGCTCATTCATGGGTTTGTCTTACGCCATTTCGACGGTGGTGGTGGTGGTAGGCGTTCCTCGATCACGGTGAAGGAGTGAGCGTCCTCTCGTCTCGAGGAATCTTTCAAGTTACGAAAGTGGACTTGTAGAGCTGGAAGAGCAGTGCGCATGCACTAAGTATAAAATCAATTTTCAAAACAAATGCGAGGCAAAGCGACAAGTGAACTTAACCAATAATCACAAATGAAATGGCTTCTTTGAAAAGGTACACCAAATCACAAGTGACACAAAGGCAAGTTTTAAATCGATGTTAGGGAACTTATTATGGTCACACCCCAGTTAGGTAGTGCCTTTGCCTTGATTTGCGGTGGTTGATTTTATGTATTTAAGTACCACCGAAAAGGCGTAGGTATGATTTGTCTTGATGGGGTTTAAAACTTTTGGAAAATATTTTGGTATCGTCTCGTTTAACCAAATCGTATCTCTTTAAGAATCACCTTAAAAGAAACACAAGATAGAAAACATTACGATTGTTTTGATGTTTTATATTATTTTGGTGTTTTAACACTTTAGGAAAAGTGCTAATGAACTTTTTGATTTATATTTAACTTCTGAAAACTTTTACAAGCTGTGGTATATGTGCAAATGCAGATGCGAAAAATGCTAGAACACGCTTCTGACCTCCCGGCGTGGCGTAAAATTTGATCGGTGCAAAACCGTCAAGTTATCTTCACAAGCTAGCCACTTGTGAATGACCAACCGTAACAAACTCAAAGCAGTTCACACACTAATGCAATTTAAGATCGGAGGAATATAGTGGATTCACGGGTCGTTAAGTCCCACGGAGGATGAATTGGTGTTAAACAACTTGATCGGATGATAGAATAATCACTAAGGATAGTGATCGATAAGGTTTTGATGGAAATTTATACCTAAAGAAAAGATTTGTAAATTACAATGACTTAAATGCAAATTAATAGAAATTAAAAGTTAAAATATATTAAATAAACGCTATCACTATTTTTACAATGATGTTTTATGATTTTATAAAATAAAATAACTTAAATAAACTATATTAACTAAAGCGTAATCTCAAATTATCTAAAAGCGTGGTTTAAAATGAAAGCAGCGTTACGTTTAAAAATTCTGTTGGGCGCAAGCAAAAGCGTAAAATTTATGAAATAAAGGCCTACGAATGTAAAATTAATTTTATTACGTACTATATGATAAAAGAAAATTTTAGAAAAAGATTTATATTTTTGACTTTTATATTTTTATTATGAATTAAATAAGATTTTACACTAATTAAATGTTAAAAATACTAAAACTATTTGGAAAAATCTGAAACTTTTTATAAAATACTTAATACTAATACAAATTTATAAAAATACAAAAGCTTGAAAAAGCTACTTTAAATAAGCTCGAAATAAGCTAAATAAACTTAATAAGCTAAGTGACAAAGCGTATATAAGAGATTATTTTGTGCAAGTTATGATGATCAAAGACCCAAGGGCACAATGGTATCGGTACACACTACACTCTCAAAGGGAGGTCTCGAGGTTCGAGCACCGCCTACCCCTTTTGCTAAACATTTTATTTTTGATTTTTTCTTTTACAAAGTTGTTAAGACACTAAAATAAGCACTTTCTTTAACTACAACTTTTATGAAAACCAATAATAAGCTCTTTGAGAGCTTATTTTCTTAACGATTGGCTTTAAAAGGAAATAAGCAAAGATATTAAGCCAAGTAGCTTATAAGCTACTCAATAAGCAAAATGTAAAATGGAATAATCTAGGAAACTACTAATAAGCTAGTATGATAAGCGAAAAAGCATTGACTTAAAAATAAGCACAAAACAAGCTCAAATAAGCACAAGTATACTGTTTGCACGGACACTTTATGTAATTTGCTAGCTACCTTTAAGCTACTTTTAAGCACTTAGATAAGCTACAAACTTAAAACAAAAACTTGAATTAACTAGATGACCAGTTAAGCTATCCAAAAGCTAAAGTACAAAGTTTGCTTTCACTAATAAGCTTGTGAGAAGCTTATGAAGAACTTGAAAATCCTTGAGTCAAAACTCGGTGAATCTTTGAAAAAATGGACAAAACAAATAAGCACTTGCGACCTATTAAATAAGCTAGAAATTGAAATTTAAAATTGGAACTTAAAGAGGACTAGGTTAGAACTTCTCAAGAACTAAAAATCACATAAGGATGAAGCCAACTAATAAGCTATTTAAGAGCTTATCAAATTGGGCCTACTCAAGCTGTGCAGGACAACATTTTGACTTTTTGATTAAATGAAAGTTTGACTTTAATGAACTTTAAATCAATACTAAGGATGATTATGATATATTAAGCTAGAATAAGGCGAGATTAAGCTAAGTTACCCTATTTTAAGCACTTATGATGAGTTTCACCTTTAAAATCTTACTGACATGAAATGGTGTGAGATCAAAAGTTATTTTGACTATTGAACAAACAAGGACTGGTTTTCTTGGTGTCAATGTGATATTAGATACTAAAGTGACATAAAACAAGCAATAACAACACTTTAAACAAACTTTGACACGAGTTAAACAAGAAAATCCAAACACCCCTTTATGGTATTACGATGATTATCAAAGCAAATGGTGATCTAAACAATGTTACCTATTACAAACCTTGTATTATCCTATAATAAGACTAAAGAAGCATGAAACAACAAGATAGCAATATAAAACTCACTAATGATCTATATCTATTTTAAGCTGACAAACTACTTTTATATGAACTATAAATTTTAATGAACTAACAATGGTTTTATTGTTTAATTTAGCTTAACTACAACTAATGAACATAAAAATACAAAAATTTGAGCTAATAGTTGTCTTACGGTAAAATACCAAAATGAAACAAAATGGCTTACAAGTGGATTCCAAGTGAAAGATGAGAACCAAGGTATACAAACATATCCTAAAGCTTCCAATTAAGCACTAAACCCATAAGCAATCAAAATCTACCTGCTCCACTTTCTTCTTCATTTCCATGTGATTTTTATTTTAAACTAATTATTTGGTATTTTTGTGAATTTTGTTTTGACTACTAAACTACTTTTAAAGTATCTAATAGCTCTAATAAGCTATATAGGAGCTTATGTGTCTTATTCAGTCAAAATAACAACCATAAACAACATTTGATCATATTTGAGAATTAGAGCTTGAAAATACATAAGCGAAATAGTGAATAAAAGCGAAATTGAAGCGGAAATATGTTTGAAATACCTTTGAAATATGATTACAAAACTCTTGAAAACTTAAACATGAACTAGAAATCTTGAAAACTTAAAAAGCGACATAAGCTAAAAATAAAATACACTAGATATCTTCTCCATTGACTCTTCCTCTTTCTTTATAGCCTTTTGAACTCCCATGTCTCGATCATATCCATCAACAATCTCGACCTTTGATTCGATCAAAGTATCCTAGCCATCAAATTGGATTTTGGCGCCAAAATTGAGATAAACCGTTTGGGCGGTTTAATCTAATTAAGGAAGTTTGGAGTATAGTAGAGGTGGAGGGACAATATGTGAAGTAGGTATGGGTTTAGGATGACTTGGAAAGCAAAAGCAGGTTTATGTGAGTGCTACTGATAAAGGTTCATGGTGGGAAGCATTAGCGCTTGTGGGCTAAGATGTGAGGAGGGGATGAGGTGGAAGGTGGGTAGTGAGGTGAGGTGGAAAGGAGGTGGTGAAAACCACCTCGGTTTTGGGTTTCGAGCGAGGTGAGGAGGCCTTGGGTGTCTTGTGGTTTATTATTTAAATGTGAGATGGGCTTGGGTTTGGGCCAAGTCTGAGTTTGGATTTGGATATTAATAATAGAAAGGGTCCGTTTGGTTTGTATAAAGCACAAGGACCAAAAGTGTAATTCTGCCAAAGTGAGGGACTGAACTTGACAAATTTCCAAAGCTCTCACAAGGACCATTCCTGCCATATGTGAATAATACAAGGACCAATATTGATTATTTTCCATTTTTGAAATGTCCAAGGACCATTTTTGACAATTTTCAAACTCCAGGGACCAAACTTGTAATTTCTCTCTAAACTTATCATAAAGGACCAATTTTGTCATTTATTAATAATACAAGGGTGATGTTTGAATAATTTCTATTTTTGAACACCCAGGGACTATTTTGACATTTTTGTAAAGTTGAGGGACTAAAGTTGTAAATTGTGATTTTTTAACTTTAAAGGGTTTGTTTTGACAACTTTTGAATCTCATGGACCTTAAATGACATTTACAAGTTTTTGAATTACGGGGACTAGATTTGACAACTTTTGTAACTTGGGGACTAAAGCGCCAATTATGCAAACTTGATCGTTTTCATCGATTTTGATGTTTTGCATTTAAAACACATAAAACACTTGTTTGTGATATTTTATCATTTTGATGTGTTTACGAGTGTTTTCGGATGTTTTGGCATTAACGGTATAAAATGATGAGTATTTAGACACTCATCATGACGTTGTTTTCATCGTATACCACTACCGTCGAATATTATTGCGAAATTGATATCGCCATTTTCGGAACGATTAAATCTCGTATCAACACCCTTAAGATAGCGTGAACAAAAGTTAATGCTCACTACAAGAAAAGTGTCTTTTAGGACCCTTTTTTGTGGGACGGTATGATAATGGAGTCCTAAAAAGCATTTAATAGGACATATGAGCGTTTAGGGTCCTTTTTAATATTTGCTACTTAGGCGATGTCCTAAAAGGTATATAATAGGATGGTCGATGATTTGGGGTCCTATTATCATATAACTATGACACTTAAAATATGGGTCCTAATAAATTACCTTTATAAGGCGTTTATTCATTATGGTTGTATTATAATAAACCATAATAGGACGCGTGAGTTTTGAGTCATAAGACATCGAGTTAGTTAAAAGCGCTTATTCACAAAAGTTTTATTTAGCAAAATTTAATAGGACCTTTGACACGTCGGTATTATAACGTTAACCTTTATAGGGCGCTTATGTACAATGGTTTTATAACATCATTTTTAAAGCGATTTTTTGCAAAGTTTTATTATAACAAAACTTAATAGGACCCTTAAAGGATGCATATTAATTATGGTTTTATTACAATACACCATAATAGGACACTTGATATATAAGTCATAAAACATTAATTATTTAAAGCGCTTATTCATAAGCGTATTATTAAAACATAACTTAATATGACGAGTTGACACTTGGGTCCCATAGATTGATACACCATCATAAGACACTTGATATTTGAGTCATAAAACATCGGTTTTATGGAACACTTATTCATAACGTTTTTTATAAGAAAAGTGAATAGGACCCTTGACAATAGCATCTTATAACGTTAACCTTTATATAGCGCTTATTCATAATGGTTTGTTTATGATACACCACAATATGGCACATCTTTTTAGAGTCGTAAAACATCCGCTTTTATAACGCTTATTCGGTTTATAGAGCGGCTTAATTGCAAAGTTTTATTTGAACACAAATTAGCAGGACCATTGACAAGTGTGTCTTTTAACATTAACCTTTATAGTGCGCTTATTTGTTGTGGTTTTATTATCCTGCCATAATAGAACACTCCTTTATTTGAGTCATAAAACATCGGTTTTTAGAGCGCTTATTTACAAAGTTTTATTTAAACATTAGTTAGTATGACACTTGATACTTGGGTATCAAAACTTGATACACCATAATAGGACACTTGATATTTGAGTCATAAAACATCGGTTTATGGAACACTTATTCATAAGCGTTTTTTTATAAGAAAAGTGAATAGGACCCTTGACAATAGCGTCTTATAACGTTAACCTTTATATAGCGCTTATTCATAATGGTTTGTTTATGATACACCACAATATGGCACATCTTTTAGAGTCGTAAAACATCCGCTTTTTATAGCGCTTATTCGGTTTATAGAGCAGCTTAATTGCAAAAGTTTTATTTGAACACAAATTAACGGACCCTTGACAAGTGTGTCTTTTAACATTAACCTTTATAATGCGCTTATTTGTTGTGGTTTTATTATCCTCGCCATAATAGAACACTCCTTTATTTGAGTCATAAAACATCGGTTTTAGAGCGCTTATTTACAAAAGTTTTATTTAAACATTAGTTAGTATGACACTTGATACTTGGGTATCAAAACTTGATACACCATAATAGGACACTTGATATTTGAGTCGTAAAGATCGGTTTATGAAACGCTTATTCACAAAAGTTTTATTTAAGCATTAGTTTTATGCCATGTAGGATTTCCACTAAATCCTTATTATAATAATACTTCCCTATTATTTTTCCCCAATTATAAACCCTAAAGAAATAAAACATAAAATGTCTTCCTCCTCAAATAAAGTAATTAATGGGACTTCAAGTGATAACCATTTGAAGCTCAAAATCATCACCTATGTCAAGCATGTGAAGATGAGTTAAGCTCAAAATCATCTTGGGTGATTACTTTCCACCTAATTGGAAATTCAAAGGATTAACAAAGTCGAAAGCCAAAAGTCAAAGGCAAAGTCAAAAGGCAAAAATGTTGAACAAGTTGAAGAAGTTCACGGTAAAAGGATACAAGTGTTAGGTCTTGCTAACAATGTTACTTGGGATGCAATAAAAAGAAGACATTTGGAGTCAAAAACCATCGGGATAATGTGTTATCATCTTTGTATTGTTATATGTCTCAATATTTTGGAAGTTATGTATGGGTTATCTGTCTTTGTATTGTCCTTATCTATCAATGATAATGGTTAATTTGGTGCATTATTCTTTGTACTATACTAAGCCAATGCACTCACAAAATAAACTAGGCTTGATTAAAAACAAAAATGAGTGAGTGCGGGCATCTCGGTCCTAATGGGGTGATTAGCGACCAAATGAAAGCAACAAGATAAGATCTAGAATCCCAATTAAGCTCGAGAATTCTCTAGTCGGTAGTAATGTTTCTTGAGATAGTAATGGATGCATTCTGAGTTGTTGATGTTTCTTGAGATAGTAATGGATGCATTCTGATTGTTATCAAAAGTTGAAGCTAAATGGGAATTGAAGTTGCAGAGAATGAGTAGTTAATAAGCTCTTAATATGGGCATGTGAGCCAAACAGGTGAAAAGCAATATTGACCCGTTTGCCCCATTTGAGCCAAACACCGTTAAGCAGATAAGCTAAAGGAATAATAAGTTACAAATAAGCTACAATAAGCTAAATAAGATGTAACTACATGAGTAGTAACTAGATTAAGCTAAACACTACCAGATAAGCTAAAGGAATAAGCTATAGACCAGAATAATCACTTGATCAAATATCACAGGCCAAACAGGTAAAACCAACAACCTTGCACCCTTGTAGGTCCCACTAGGGTTGTGAGGATCAAGCGAGACTTGATATGAAAAGGTGACTTATTGAGGTTTCTAAAAGCTACTACTAAAGGTTTGGGTCCCGAGATAAGCACTTGATGAGGGCTTGAACTTGGGTGGTCAACACGATCACTCGGTGTATGGGTGGAATTGGACAAACAAAAGCTATATGAGACCTATCTAATAAGCTCAAAAGTTTGAAATAAGCCACGAACATTATAGATGAGCTTATTGGATTTCAAAAAACCAATAAGCTCACTTTGTGGCCCACTAATGAAGAAGCTAAGGCACATGGAAAGTTGGGGTTTGAGTTGATGCCACAGTGCGGGGCAATGGTTAACCACATGCCACTTTCAACTATCACATAAGCGGAGAAAAATCATAAAATAAGCTAGCTGTGTGATTCAAAAGCTTAGATGGGGAATCTCAACACAAAATTCACAAAAGTTCTCCCAAGATCGAGTTTCGACTAACATACCATTTTGACTTTTTGATTTTGAACTTAAACTTTGACTTGAATGAAACTTGTTTGATCCGTATGCACTACTTATGATTATTTAAGCTATGATAACACTAATTTAAGATACATGAACAAGATTTAGACCAAGTGGGTGATATTTGATCCTCGCATGTCCCAGCGATTGGTTTGTGAGGTGAAAATACTGATTTTGACTTTCTCTAGTTCAAACTTTGGTTTTATTGTTTTACTAGTTCTAATATCACCTAAAGGTCATAGTGTGCAGATAAACAAGTGAAAATGCAACTACCAGTTGAAACAACAGAACCAAACACCCTTAATAAGCGAGGTTAACAAATTTAAAAGGCGAATGAGCAATCTAAATCATAATCTTGATACATAAGCTTGTACTAGGCTAAATTAAACACATATAAACAAAAGCAACCAACATTTAACAATAACAACTAACAATCACAGTTATCAACATAAGCAACATAAGCACATATGGATTATCATCAAAACACATAACAAAACAAGCGGCCATTAAACATTAATATCACATACCATTGAAATATTAAACATAATAAGTTATCCTAAACCATTGTTCGAAACCATTGTTCACAAACCATACCATTCACCCTAAATACATAACAAGTTTTCATCAAAATAATTACATAACCCAACAACATGACACCATCGGACACAAAAACCACAAAAGACCCAACAACTACCTTCATTCTTCATCATACTTCTCGAGAATCTTAATGGTCTCCTTCAATGTTATCAACCTCGAAAATCGGCGACAACACTTGCAAGAGATTCAACCAATCGCCTCTCAATGAAATTTGGACTTCATGCATTGAATCATACACATCCTCGTGACCATTTATTCATCGGTATTCAAGGAAAACACCTCCGAGTGCATGCATTTCTCGTATCCACTTGCATCCTCATGTAAGTCTCGTGGCGCAACATTCTCATGTTGACCTCATTCGTAGGTATCTCATTAATATTGAGAAAAATGAAGCAATCATGCGACTTTTCGGACCCACAAAGATCTTTGAGTTCCTTCAAGTATGGAGTGGCGACATTTTCAATTAGGGTTGTGAAAAGTTATGAGCGAAAATAGGATATGGATGAACTAAAAAATAAAAATAAAACCAACATATATATAAAGGGTAGATGCATGAGCCGAAAAATTAAGAGTATTATTGAGAAACAAAATAATTAAAACAAGTAATGATGACAAATTAAGAGAATCGAGAAAATCAAAGGTCTAGAATTACTTACGAGTTCCATAATATTGATGATTATTATTTTAATTGGGATGACTCAAAGTGTAACCATTCGGTTTGAGTTTAAGCAGTTGTAACAAGGAAGGAACTAGTAACTCGGTGTTGAGTATAAATATATTTGGTCGGGTTGGGTCGACCCATCTAACCGTTATTAATCAGGGTAGGTTCGGGTTGTGAATAAATTAATTGGGTCGGGTTTGGGTCGACCCATCTAACCGTTAAGCTTTTTTTCTAAATGTGGCAACTTTTGTATAAAAAGGTTGTTGTGTCAACAAAAACCCATTTAACCTTTTCAACCCGTGAATTTCAAAAGATCACACCCATCTTTATAAATGGTTATAATTTGAATATTATTTTAAAATATTCATGATTATTATTTTCAAATTGAATGAAACCAAACTAACGAACAACCCGGACAATACACTTGGGTCATATGAACCGGTGATATTGCCTTGTTGTCGACCTTGATGAACCTTAATGGCGAATCTTCATTTGAGCTAAAGTATATGTTTGGCCACTATGTTATCTGCGAGGGAGTATGGATGCATCCTATATCTTTTATCTCGATTCTTGGATTATACATTATATGATATGATATGTTATGTTTACAGGCTCGTGTTGGATTATTGTCCTATCTATGACTTCATGCGAATCAATACATTCAATCATAATAGTCGGCACTTTATGATCACCTCGCGTATATTGGCCTGCAAATGCCTAGGACAATTCCTCCGTTCAATATGTGTAGAATATAGGCTACAAAGCATCCCGGAATGTGGCGTCATGGGAAGTCGACTTACGTAAAACTCTTGACGATATAAATGAGCGACCGCATCCGTTGAGAGTTATTCATATTAGCTTTTCAAAGTTAATATTTCATAAACTTCGTTTTACCAAATCAATCCGAATCCAAAGCAACACCCGCTACCAAGCGGGCCGCAGTTGATAACCCGAGCAACGACCGGGTAATACTCTAGTTCTTTTTAGTTTCAAATACAATAAAATACCTATATATACCTATATATTATATATATATATATATATAATACAATACTTTTCATATCTTGTATACTAGGTAGTATTAATTAATTTACTTATACATCAAATTATACCCTATCACCGATTCATCCCGCCCAAACCGATTACAACCTACAAGGTGGTCGACCATGGACTCTTGATTCGCGATTTTAATTTGCAACATTGGATATGAACCTTTTGATATGACACTCGATTATGATATGATATCGACTCCCGTTTCAAACCGAGCCATTTCATTATTATTCATATGGTTCCATGCATGTCCGTCTCATTGATGCACCAATGGCATATATGACTCTAGTGTGTTCTTGTCCTACATCTCACTTTATCTTTTGGGTCAAGTAGATGCGGATGCGCTTTAACAAGCGTAGACCACGTGGGATAAATCCGTCTGTAAGAAAATAGCAACATTTTAAATAATGCCCGCGTAAAAAATTGAACTATCTGGAGCCGCTCCATTTGGGCGATGAGATACAACAGAATGATTACTTCAACACATTGATAATGTTGTTTGACCGGGAAGTCGGAAAAGCGAATGCCAAATCTACTTCATTTTAGTTTCACATACAATAAAATACTTATATATTACATATATACAATAATATAATACATTTCATATACTATATACTACTATTAGTTAATTTAATTATAATCTTAAAATTAGGGAAAACTTACACACCCACGTTCACATAAACCCGCTTAAAATTTTTGGGAAAATTTGATTCATAAATAACTTTTAGCTGCGAAAATCAAGCATATCTTTTGAATTCAAGTATTTGATTCGATTTTATTAATGAAATCGTTTTCACAGACGGTTAAAATCTCAATTTTGGTTTAGGGTTGTATGTGCGAAGCAAAACAAGGGTGTGGGTTTTCACTTTTGAATGAAGATCGACTCAATGGTAATGCAAACCTCTCTTGTTGTTATTATTATTGTTGTTATTATTATTATTATTATTATTATTATTATTATTATTATTATTATTATTATTATTATTATTGGTATTATCACTGTTATACATTGTTAGTGTGGGAAATGGTTGGTTCAGGTGTGTGTTTGGTTGACCTCTTATGATGAGTCTCATATGTGATCATAAGTGCTGCTTATTTGTGATGGGGTACAAGTTGTATTTAAGTTGCTCTGTTTAATTTAAATGAATGTTGGTATACATGTGTAAAGTTGGGTCAAAGGATTTGGGTAGTGATAGTGATAGTGATTTGATATCAGTTTCTAGCTAATGTATTTCATTCTGTAACATGTAACAGATACTGATTTGATTCGGTTTGTTGTTCTCAAACGACTATTGTTCTTTGCAATCTCATAATAATTTTATTTGTTTTGTGCACGTTATGGAAAATAACGGGATGCAGCGCCAAATCACCACGAAATCTGAATGATTATGAAATGTCCGAAGGACAAGGATTCAAGAAAACCAACGAGAGATTACAAGCTTTGGGAGTGAAAAATATTGCTAAGTCTTTGACAAGTCTAGTAGAGTGACAAAGAAAGAAAAGAAAAAGAAACCAGCGGATACTGGTGAGAAAGATCACGATTATATGCGGTTCGGACTTCCATCTTAATCTTGAGGAAGATAACCCGGAAAAGTGGCTACACAAACAAATAAAAAGTACGAATAATAAATTTGGCTACTATATTTTACGTATGTTTGTTTTCTAACAATTATACTTGCATGAAACAGAATCGAAAATACATTGCTCCACGATCCATGACTAGATATAAAATTTAGCAAAAAAGCGAATGAGTGCTCCGAATGTCTCGGTTGGCTAACATCTTGAATCTCAATCGCAAAGGACAACAGATTGATACGGGGAGGCAATCGTGGTAAGTGCAGAGTCCGACCAAGTCCAAAGAAATGATCAACCAAATTACATCATGCGAGAGGAGATTAAGTGCAGCGAGAGAAACTTAGTTGCAATTGACAACGATCAAGACCACGGGGGCGTGACTTGAGATCGATGGTAACTATACATAAATTTCAAATACTATATATATGATATTAAATTACTATTAAGTGTATATTCGATTAATGTTTTGGTCCTTACTTGGGTTTGTGAGAATGAGGATGATTTGGAGAATGAGCATGATTTGGAGATGAGCATGATTTGGAGAATGAGGATGATTTGGAGAATGAGGATGATTTGGAGAATGAGCATGATTTGGAGAATGAGCATGATTTGGGTTTGTGAATGATTTAACAAATGGCGGCGATGATCTACTCGGAGAAGAGATTCAAGTGAGCATTCGAAAATGAAGAAAACCATGTAATTCTGAGCTTCGAAATAAACGAGTTAACATGGTCTACTTCATTGCATTGTTTTAAAATCATATATCATATATTGTGTCATATAAGAAGAATATATAATAAAGTTAAATTAAAACAAGACAAAATACAACGCTAAGATATTGCCTCCATTTGAATTATTTAGTATTTTAAATGTATACGTATCTATTGTAAATCATGTTCACTTTTGTAGTTCGGATTGTAAGCAAAAGAAAGAGAGGACCAACACGTATGGCAAAAGTTTGGGCCCAAGAAAAGGGATAGAATTCCTATTTTAGTTAATGAACACGGACAACCTATTAACGACAAAAGTAGTCATCGACTCATTTCATGGGAACACTTTCAAGGGTGGAAAGTATTGTCCGGTTATAAACCATGGAATAAAGTTGGCCTTGAAAAAAAAGCTTTGCTTGAACTCTTAAAGGTACACAATGTTAAATTTGTATGTTAATGAATAAAGTATTTGTTTTCTAATGTGAGCTATTACATTTGTTAGACAAAATTTGATATTAGGATGGAGAAAAATGGATATTGCAATCATTTGGCGGAAGGTGAAGAAGCGGAGGGCAAGAGTTAAGGAACACTACCATGATCCGTCTTTGTCGGTTAAGCAACAAATAAGATCTAGGCCAAAGCAAGTGCAAAATAAACAATGGAAGAAGCTTGTGAAGTATTGGAATCTGAGAAAACACTAAGGTGTGAAATACTATTTCACTTTAAATAACATTAATTAATTTCCCATTATGATATTTTACTTTCATCTTTGCGAGTTTAAGTGAAAAAACAAAATGAATCGGGCAAAAGAAGATGATCCAAAGAACCGGTAAAAAAAGTTATGCTCATGAGGAAGAGTTAAAGGTAAGTGTATGGAGAAAGTGGGATTGTTAATGTATCTGTGGATATCCACTTTATTAATATTCATTTTCTTTTATTCATACAGACATATTTGGGACGAGATCCAACTCGATTGGATCTTTTTAGTGCATGCTTCTCCATAGATGGAAATACCAAAAATGATGACACTTGCAAAAGCGATTGTAAGTAATATGCTTTTGTGTTTGCAAAGTGTATTAATAGCATAAGTTAAACACAATATGCTTTTTTTTGTAATACATGCTTTTACTATATGTTGTTCATGTTTATATAAAATGCGGGGATGATATGAAACAACTTAGTGATAATCTGCGAGGGTTCGATTGATAATCTGGACGGATGATATTTTTCTGATTATGGGTAAAGATCGAAATGGTGATGCGGGCATGTATGGTCTAGGTGTTCGTGCTTCGCCTTTGTTTGGGGTGTAACACCAAGTCGTTTAGCATGTCATAGAAAACAACGAATTGAAGTCTAGAAATGGAGAACTTACTAGTGAAAATGAAAAGTTCTGAGCCCGTTATCAAAGAATAATGGGTGAATGATAGTTCCATTGTTCCACCTCTTACATCACAAGCTTCTCTGTTGTAACCAATGAACCTCCACGCTTACGGGTATGTTTGTATTATAAATCGTTCCTTTCTAGTTGTTATAGCTTATTTTATCTTTGATAGCTAATGAACCTAGGCTACAAGCTTATGTATCAATATTATGATTTAGATTGCTCATTTGCCTTTTAAATTTGTTAACTTTCGATTATTAAGGGTGTTTGGTTACGTGTTGTTTCAAGCGTGGTAGTTGCATTTTCACTTGTTTATCTGCACACTATGACCTCTAGGTGATATTAGAACTAGTAAAACTATAAAACCAATGTTTGAACTAGAAAGTCAAAATCAAATTACCTTCACTCTCACGGTCCCTTTGTTGGGACATGTGAGGATCAAATCTCAACCACTTGGTCTAAATCTTGTTCATGTATCTTAAATTAGTGTTATCATAGCTTAAATAATCATAATTAGTGCATACGGATCAAACAAGTTTCATTAAAGTCAAAGTTTAAGTTCAAAATCAAAAAGTCAAAATGGTATGTTGATGCGAAACTCGGATATTGGGAGAATTTTGTGAATTTTGTGTTGAGATTCAAGTCTTGAGATTTTTACATGTTGAAATTCCCCATCTAAGCTTTTGAATCCACAGTTAGCTTATTTTTATGATTTTTCTCGGCTTAGGTGATAGTTCAAAGTGGCTGCGAGGGCTAACCATTGCCACACGGGGCATCGACTCCACTGCGATATTACAGCGATCAATTTTGACCTCCTTTGTATACCCAAGCCTCCATACTGCGAGTGTTACATCTGTTTAACCTAATACATGTGTCTTGACTATAAATTGATAAATGTTTGTTGGCGAAATCTAGGTCGGGGATGAAGTTTTCCTTAAAAGCATTCTAAACTCAACCGAGGCTGTAGCAAAAGGATGGGTGAGGAGCTTGAACCAAATGATATAGTTGGTGGTACGAGATTGGGCGAGGATGGTGTGAGGTAAGCGTTCAAGTACCAACAAAAGAGATGAAGTGTTTGTGAGACCCTATGGGTTGTTGCCACAATTGAAGGCGTGTTGGTGCAACCATAGCATGGCCTTGTCCCTTTATCTCGGTATGTCTTTGTTAATCTTGTGATACCAATAATTTTACTAACATGGAGCTTAATGCTTATACATGGGTGTTTATTTGTAGGTGGTCCGTGAGGATTGAGAGAGATGATGCATGATGACCACGGACTAAGCTTCTTGTTGTGTTAATTTATTGTTTAATGTTACAGACTTTATGTTAGATTCTGTCTACCTTATTTATGTTTAGTGATTTTGTTATGACAATTGCTAATTTGAAATACAATTTCGTTTTATTCATTTAATATTTAGTTGATGTTTTATTCATATCGTAATAATAGAGTGTGCATGGTGAAAATAGCGTCCTATCATATGACTTGTCCGGACTTTGAAAATAGCGTCCTATCTATTAAACTTATTAACCGTCCTAACAATTAACTTAACATTGTAAAAGTGTCCTAATATGTTGTTATTAGGACGTTATTTAGGTTGTTAATAGACATTTTATACGACCAAAAATTGGTTTCATAATCTTCTTTGAGATATTAGAACCCTTTTCTTGGTGCTAAAATAGCTATAATGGTATATGATAAGCGTCCTAACAATTATCTTTTAAATGCGCTTGTATGTGTATCAAAAGATTAAAATTAGGTAACAACGTTTTACAACATTGTAAAAGTGTCCTAATATGTTGTTATTAGGGCGTTATTTGGTTGTTCATAGACATATTATGCGACCATAAATTTGGTTTCATAATCGTATTTGGGATATTAGGACCCTTTTCTTGGTGTTAAAGTAACTATAATGGTATATGATAACCGTCTAAAATTAACATTAAAGGGCGCTTGTATGTGTATCAAAAGATTAAAAGTAGGTTACCACATGTTAGAACATTGGAAAAGTGTCCTAATATGTTTTTATTAGGGCGTTATTTGTGTTGTTTATAGACCTAAAATGCAACCATAAAATTGGTATCATAATCTTATTTGAGTTATTAGTACCCTTTTCTTGGTTGCTAAAATAGCTATGATGTTACATCATAAGCGTCCTAACAATACTTTTAAGGGCGTTTTATGTGTCTCAAAAGATTAAAAGTAGGTAATCACATGTTAAAACATTGTAAAAGTGTCTAATATGGTTTTATTAGGGCGCTATTTGTGTTGTTCATAGACATATAATCGACCATAAAATTGGTTTCATAAGGGTTAGGGCGCTTTGGACCTATTACAACCGCCTTACATGAAACGCTTTCATCCTTGGTCCTATTAAATGAAAGGTCCTAAAAGTACCATTTTATGGCGCTTATGGGGTCCTAAAAGCCACTTTTCTTGTAGTGGCTTACACGCAACATAACCCTCCGCTATAGAACCTTGAGCCGCTTTATTTGAACATAATTTTTAGCTTCTTCATGTATCTTTCAAATGGACACATCCACCTATAGTAAGCAGGCCACCTTGAATAGCCTCTTCGGATAAATGTATAACCAAATGAATCATTATGTCGAAAAAAGAAGGAGAAATATTTGCTCTAAATTGCACATAATATTGATCGGTTGTGCTTTAGCTTTCTCCATGTCCTGCTGCATCAAATTTTGAGCACAAATCTGCTTAAAGAATAACGAGCTCAATTATTGGGGTGAAATGTTTTTGGCAAGAATTGTTGAACTCCGTAAGGAAGTAACCGTTGCATCATTATATGGCAGTCATGAGACTTCATGCACATTATGTTATTATCATCGGTGGTCAATTTTTCTTAAAGCTCGATCCAACCCATCGGTAGTCTAACTCCTTTGATGAATTTATAAAACGCGTTTCCTGTTTTCGGTGTGAAAGAGTACTTTGGATGAGGCTTATCAAACTTCCGTGTCCTTTATCAATGAGCCGCAACTCTTTTCGAACTCCCAAGCTTTCAAGTCTTGCCTTGCCTTAAGCGTGTCTTTGGATTTGTCGTTCATTAACAAGGTACCCGTTACCTTTAATTACTTAACGCCGTTAGTCGTTTTAATTAATAATTGAATATAACTTTTATATTAAATTATCAATCATTAATTCTACATAATAAAGTGTGCAATCACGTGATCTCGAGTTCGATTCTGACATACACTACTAAATTTGTCCATTAAAACTAACATAAGTTCTTTTAACTGAGAGTCTAGAACGAATTGCAAACTTAAGATAGAACATGAAATGTACTGAACTCTGGTTTAATTATCCACGCTCCAAAGGGTACCTTGATCATCTTTATTATTACACATTGATGTCGTGATATGGGTCGATCGTGATGACAATGACTACTGAGAGAAGTTTTTGGAGCAATTTTGTGTTTATTCATAAACATAAGACCTCTTTCTTTTTATAGAGAATAAACACATAAACCACTTTCCTAAAATGGTGAAAACATGGAAAGGAGGGCATCCCATCAATCTCCTTTATTCTAGCACAACCCTAAATAAAAAAGGAAAACAAAAGCAACAATTAAAACAGACCAATTTAAATAACTAAACCAACACATCTTCTAGACTTCTATGCTAGAGAATTTTATGGGCTTGGGCAGGTAACATGTCGGTCCATGGCTGTGTTAATTTAAAGATGCCACCACCATCCTCAACCGCAGCCTTTGCCCTCAAACTCATCTCTGTAACCCGTTCTCTCAACACTCTGCCTTCCTCACCTTCCATCAATTTCGTCATGGTTCCTCCACTGCCTCTGCTGTCACATACTCATCAGTCGACATTTTCAACCTTAGTGATACCTTCATTTCCTCAACCAAATACACCGTATTCATCTTCTGCTTAGCATACAAAGGCCATGCCACCATTGGCACCCCAACAACCACTGCTTCAAGTGATGAGTTCCATCCACAATGACTCACAATCCACCCACTGAGTCATGATTAAGTATCGCTGGCTGTGGTGCCCAGTTTTTCACTACCAAACCCTTATCACTAGTCCGAGCCAGAAATCCTTCAGGAACATACCAACCTTTAAAACCTACCCGATATATATTGCCCGAATCTTCAAAACAATTATCACGAAAACATATTCATATGGACAATAATACAAATTAAAATATCACATACCATTATATATTGATAAATCATATAAACCAAGTTTCCAATTTGGCACTTTGTGTGGGTGTCACTATAAAGTGTGAAGATATGTACATACGGAACCACATAAATCGGACGAATGACATGAAATAAGATATATCGCCAACACTTCAATAAGATATATCTACCCAACACCTTCGAATTTTCCATTGAAAGTTTTAAAATTTAGCATCGGATAAACGATAGAACTAGTAAGACAACCTTTCATGATCACAACTTCACAAACATTTTTGATACATCGAGGTGTCTCCAAACATCTAAACTACCACGCTTCTATTTTTCGCTTTTTTAAATAAAAAATCAAATGTAAAGAGGAAGAAGATGAAGTGTTAAATGACCAAATTGCCCTCAACAATATGTGTAATGACAATATTAGAAGTAGAGGAAGCATAATGAGTTATGATGGAAAGTACATTAAGCATTTATAGCTTTTTTCCATCAAAGGTCCGATTAGATAAACCGGTGGAGTTGGACCATCGTGATGCATTTACCCTCACGAAGCGCTGTAATAGCTTTTCTTCAATCCCACAAACCGTGAGCTATGATGCCGTAAGATTTCACCATGTTACTAGAAGTGTGTATGAAGTTTTGTAGGCTTGCTTTCTATCGTAAAAATTTGTCGATATATCGAAGAATGGATGGGCGCACTCCAGAATATCAAAGTATATATTTAATTCCTTAATACTCGTAGTCGCTTTATGGATGGTTGTTAGGTCTAAGAACACAAAGACCGAAGCTCCACCAAGATAGAAATAATAAACAGTAAGCTAAGACATTTCACAACTTGAAAAGCAGATTGAAAAGAAATCAAGGATCATCGCTTGATGGTTGATTTCGTAAATGCTTACGAGGTGTCGTGGACAATTGGGTTGTAAAGTTCTGGGATCCCAAAAGCAAGGTCTAAGAATTCAAGAGAAGCCCTGTGGAAGAGTGATCACGAGAGGTGGTGGAATGTGAAGGATGGGTTGGTGGTCGAGACAATATGATATATTTATCGGCACTGGTTTCAAAAGTTGTCGGAATAATGAGTATGATAATAGAAAGTTAAGAGTGGTGTGTATGAATTAGTTTTCCAAGCTCCACCATCGAAACCAAGTGGCCGATACATGGAGAAGGATACAACCACCGTAGTAGATTCCATTTGCTTGTGTTTGTTATGTTTTTGTGATGGTGAGGTGGTAAAATTAACAAATTTAAGGGCGGAGAAAAGTCGAGTCAAAAGTCCTTAATAATTGTACGTATATATGTGGCCATGTATGAACCATGTGAAACATATTGTAATGTTTTAAAAGTTGTGATGCCCATGACTCCATGAGTGTCGAGTTAAAAGACAATGACAAAATGGACAACTTTGTAATGGATGTCGACGTTAAAAAGACAATGCCCATGACTCCACGAGTAGTCGATTTTCGAGTGTTATGTATGTTGGGTTTTACTAATCATAACAATTACAAAGAAACATGTAAACATCATCAAAGCATGCAATGTATAATAGGAATAATACTTGTAAATTAATTAACCAATTAAAAGTATATGCGACGCTTTATGAATCAATACAATTAGGGTTTCAAAACCCCAAATCAAGATCAAGAATCAACAAACCCTAAACCCTAATAAATTAGGGTTTATGAATGTCGACCAAAACCCTTGTCGACCGCCAAGATATGCAAACACAAGTGTATTTGCTCTTCGCTCTTGTACACACGTATTAGTAGCGAATCAATGAGAAAAGCTAGGTTCTTGAATCACAATAACCAAACACTAATACTTGAGCTTATAGAAAATCGAATCCCTGGGGTTAGGGATGTGGGACGATCAACCAAAGCACAATGGGAGGAGAGGAGAAGGTTAAGGTTCTTAGGTGATTCAAGATTAATTAGAATGAATGCGGGACTTGTATTTATACTAATTCAATCCCTTGGTCTCCAAGTTAGGTTTTTCCCCTATTCCTTGTTCGACCGGTTCTAGGACCCAAGATGGGTTCTAGATCCTTCTTGACCACTAACTTCATATTTAGTCCTTTTAGTTTACATTTAACGATCGTTAGTCTAAACTCGATAAATATTAACTATCGTTATGTTTATTTCATGACTAAATAATTAATAATAACATTTATATATTAATTATTCTAAACATTAATTTCATACGTAATGTGTGTATCCTCAAGTCTCGAGTTCGAATCCGGTCATACGATATTAAATTATATCCATAAACCTTTCACTCCCACTGGATATTACTTAATATAGTAATGACATTGGTTTAGTCTAGCCTAACACGCCAATGCCCCGTGATCGAATCGAGTGTGGTTTCCGAAAACCATTTTAATGATTCATCATTAATACTTATCCTTTACTACTAATACTTCATTAATCGTGAATATGGATCAAGTCATTTCACAAGTTAATATTTTGTTTCTCGTTATATCGATTGAACAAGATTACCAAATCATCTCAACGATTCCTGATAGATCTTGGGTAAGGCCTTACAAACATCTTGCCAATCCTACGAAGGGCCCAAACAGATTATGCTTTGAAACAAATTCAAATGAGCAAATTCTCTTAACTACAAGCAAAACTCATGAACTTTGCAACACTTCGAAAATAGCCCTTATAACCACCTTTACGGATAGCGTTAGACTATTTTACACAAGTGTGCTACATTCATAATGCTTATCCGTATCTCAAGTCCGAGGATAAATATACATGATTTACTTAATGACAAAGATCCATAAAGTACAATCATGTTAAGTTGGGATTGTCCTATATTCAGTTCATTGAATATCATGTTAATTTGGCATGTCCCACGCATCAATATACTTAAAGTATATTCTACCAAAACTTAGATTTGTCTTAATTCAATGACATTCCCACATCATAGATCGACAACGGACTTTTAGAATAACATAAATTATTCACGGATTAAACATGCAAATATAGGATATAATATTAAGAAAATGTAAAATAAACATAACCAATATTTTATTTCATTTAAATAATATTTGTTCAAAACATCCCTTATCCAAATACTAAATAGATCAATGCATGATAATACTTGTTAATGACTTATGCCTTAAGGAATGACAATCATACTTGTTGACAAGGCATAATTTCAACTAACTTTGATCTATTGAAATTTTGAGAATACTCATTTCAAGAATTCAACTAGTGAAGTTCTTGTATGTGCATTCAAAATATCTTGATATTGCCACATAATATTTCATAAAGTATGTGATATCCTCAACCACCAATTTATGACAATCAAACTTTCAAACATTTTAAAGTTTGAAGTATTCTTATTCTTTATTGTATAATGCAACTATGCTCTTAGTTGAGCACAACTAGTTCACATGGCCATCAACAAGGATGAAATCCTCCCATGACTAGTATTGAGTATCATCTCAATTAAACTAGCATCATTGTATACAAACAACAATATGCTTTTAAAATTTCAGAAACTTCAATATCTACAAAGTAATGTTTGATGCCTTCAAACTTTCAAGTTTGTTAGCTATGACAATTACGCAACAATTGTTGTATTGCTCATCCATAGAATTTTGAGAGCAAATCCAGTCGAGGAATGTAATTCTAGATTCAAACATATTCTATTAGAATATTCATTACACTAGTTATCTAATAACTTCATTAGATATCAATGTTGTCAAATCATCTTGCATTCAAGCATGATACAACGATAACATGATGTACATAAAAATCCTTGTGTCAAAATAAGATTTCATTCATGTTCTACATATCTATTTTTCAAATGATATATCATGTTCTATTAGAATTATTTATTTACCACACATGTTTACATATACTTAAGGTTGTATGTCTAATTTCCTAAATCTTGCAAGTGAAGTTCCATTCCTAACTAGAGCATAACATTTAGTTTTAGATGGAATGTTACTACCCACAACATATAAGATTTAAAGAAATAAACATAATACTCCCACTAGCTTTCAGGAATACTTAGAAATTATCTTATTTTAATTTTAAACCAAAACTTGGATTTAATAGTTAAACATAAGAATCATCTCCTAGATGCATGCATATATCCATTCATGGATTCTTGCAGTTTGTTATGTGAATTTATAAAACTCCTTTTGATTGCTTATCGTCCTCGCAAAAGCAATCACGTAAGAAATAGTTTTAATATTCCATTGTCATTTTTCATATCAATGAAAATAAGTATGACAATTATAATCATTATATATTTAATGTGCCAAGGAAAGAATATTCAATCACAGTTAATTGCTTAAGTGTGATTAATAATCTTGTCACAAGTCATGCATTAAACACATGTACAATATTTTGTCCATATGATTTCTACACAAATATTTAAACCACTATGGTTTTCCTACTTTTGAAGAAACTCATCTTTATTAAGGTAAACCAAGTTTCCAAAGTTGATTATCTTTATGGACAACATCTTAACATTCATAGTATGAATAATTTACCACAATTCAATATTAGGTAATATATCATTATGATTAATGTGTTTACCATGATTCAGAATTCATATTTCATCATATCAAATATCCGAGATTTCCTACGGATTTATGAATGAGAATTCCACCATCTCGAGGTCTATCATTTACATGTTTAGCCTCATCATGTTATTCACTAGTGTGTTTTAGAAGATTATGTGTTTTGTAATTTAATCTCTTCAAGATCTAAACAAAACTCCCACTTGCTTTTGTAATTTAAAGACTATCTATAAATACTTTAGCAATTAGAACAACACTAAATTGTTTTCTTTTGGGATATTACAAATCACATTAACAGCTCAGAATCTTGTTCATTAATAACCTACTCCATAAGTAGTTTTAACAAAATGTAACTTCAATATAAGACTCAATGTGATTCATCACATTCCATACTAAAATGGTATCTTATTAATCTTCTAAGTTTGAGTTTTATTAAGTATATCCAATCAATACCCAATTTCTAACCTTGATAACTTTTGGAAGAAAAGAGGATATAGTTATCTTGAATCAAACAATATGATAAAAGTTTGATTCTTCTAACGGAACATACCATATACATACAGTATTTCATTAGAATTAATATTGTAAGATAATCTAACAATATGTAAGATAAACGTATTCCTTTTGGCTTACCTATTTACCAACCAAGTCAACTTAATGGTATAATAGAATATTCAAGCCAATTGCATGCTTTAAAACATAAGTATTCTTTGACCAAGTCAAAAGACATAACAGTTAAAATGTCTTACTTTATATTATAAGTCTTGTAATAATTAAAAGACTTCATGTTTGTGACTTTACAAAGAAACACATAAACATTTATAATTTAAAGTAATCATGAACACCGTATCTTGGTTTCAATTAATTTATTTTCAAGTTAATTTACTATTTATGTCATTCCAAGAATACACAAATATTTAAAGTAGCATTAGCTTACTTTATTTTAGTTATGTCATCCCTTGAAGTGTTCAACTTAAGAAACTGCAAAAGCATCCACGCCCGATCCCACAACAAGTGAAGATTTACCTTGAGATTACAATCTAGCCAAGATCTCACTTAACCTAAAATGTAACTTCAAGTGTTTCTATAATTTTAATGACATAAGACATAAAAGTAGTCTATGCTATAATCTTGACACATGTTCTTTAAGCAAGACAATCTTATTTGAACTTTAATCTCTTACCGTATGATCAAGAGAATCCATTAATCATATTTGTATGTGTTGTTCCTTTGCACACAATAAATACTTCTCCCACTTCATGCATAGAACAACACCATATAGCACACAAACAACACGACTTGCATTTTGTTTATGTGAACAATATGATAGTGTCATAGATATATAAGCATTACAAGTAGATGTAGAGCACTTAATTATCAAGGAAACGCTCATGACTATCCTTGAGAATATGAATGTCTACATTTTTAAACGTAATGTATTATTTCAAGAAAATCTAGAAATAATCCGAGTCACTACCAAGATAATAAATCTTGTAACTCCCACCAATTAGACAACGTTACAATAATGTCTTATTCAAGAATACACCATACTCCCACCGGATTTGACAACATTGTAAGTGTTTCATTAACCAAAGGAAAATAGCGCGTTATTACGTTGTTACCCCTTTTAAAGACCATTCGTAACAATTACTTAGGTACTAAAAGAGTGCATTATACTGTGAGATGATGGATCATCCATCATGCTATTAACTTGAAAATTTGAGCATGTAATTTCTTCCATAATAGGTCTACTATCCCCACAATGGTGTGTAGCACCTTTAGTTGGTCAAAGCAAAACAACTAGATACAATATACTAGTTTGTCTTTTACCAATTTTGTGGTAGTTAGTCTAGCTTCTAATTTAATAACTCATAAAACATCATACATGTTTTCTAGTTGACCAAAATGTCATATAAGAATTCAATCACCAATGAGGGTAATGAAATCTCTTAAGTAAAACATGGTGTGCAATTTTCTTAACTATTAAAGTTGCTATGAGTTATATATTAGAATTTAGACAATTCTAATGTTCCTAATATACATTTCTCAATCATGAAAAGGAATTGATTGAGTCTCACTCTTCTTCCATGGAAAAGAGTCTATGTTTGTCTTTTAGTAAATTTTTCTTGATCAAACATTTGTTTGAAAACGTAACTAGATCAATTTACCAAAGCCCAAACTACGCTTACTTGTTTAATGTTGCATTAATACAATCAAAAGAATTAACAAAATTCAATTTTAGTATTTTCGATAATTAAATCTTTAAAGAAAATAAAATACCCTTGGTCAATATTCATATTAACCATAGAATTTTCCTTGAATCTAGGACCCTCATTATCATAGTTTCACCACATCGTTGATCCGCTAGTGATGAAAGTATAGAATAGGTAATCGTCAAAGAACAATAATTGACAAACAAGTTTTCAATTCCTAGAAAATATGGGATTTACAATTTTGCCAAACAATTATGCAAAACGAAGCATGTTTTATCCCATCTTATGCCTTAAGTTATAGGTCTCACTAATTAACTTAATTAAGTTGTCTAATTTAGAAACTGCAAATTATTTAAGTTGAGGTCTCACACAACATAAAGATTCACCTTGTTATCGTAATCTAGCTCAAGGTCTCACATAACTAAATTACAACTTCAAGTGTTTCATATCATTAGATGGCATAAACTTAAATTTTAAAGGGTACAATTTTGATATGTAATCAAAACTTATGTATGAAGAAGCATGCATACATCTTCGTAACATGAAAAATTTCAAAACCTTACACATAGTTTTAAATTGCTAAGATTAAATTCTACAAAGTTTTAATCGATGCGCTTGAGAAACTTACAACCTGCACTAAGATGCTTCGTACATAGAATAGTTATACTAGGTAGCTCCAATCGAACGCATTGTGGAGGCAGAGGACTGTGTACCAAGCATAACCTTAGACATCCTTTCAGCATCGCATGCACTTCTTTAAACCCCTTTGAGTTTGTTCTAGTGGGTGAGCCGCTCTAACCATTTAGTACAACAAGATCAATCGATTAAAAGTTCAAGATTTAATACTTAGAAAACAAATCAAATCTCGCCATTATTTAGTATATTTAATTTTCTATTCATAAAAACCCTTTTGCTTACTAACATGTCATACAATATAAACAAAAGGCACTTTAATAAAAATTAAACAAACTCAAATAATATATACATATAACTTAACAATTTAACATATGTAAAACAATTAGCCACATGCATAATTATTTCGATAAAAGCTAATAAACAATTCTAGGCGTAAAATAATGCATACATCAACTAGGGCTTTCACCTACAAGGTAAGTGAGCCACATGCATCGACAAGTCAATTGCAGTAAGCCAAAGTCAATAATATACCAATTAGCACATAACTAATTTTTATTAGATATATTGAGGTCTTCCCAATTCAATAATTATCAATCTAATAAACATGTGTATATCACTTAACAATTAATAAAACAATAATCCATGGCAAAACATGCATGTTCCACTATGGATTCCTCATAACAATTATAATCCCAAGATACGATATTACATGGCACATAACAATTATTCATTAAAACCACATAAAAATATACATGCAATCCTAGGTTTTCTACAAGTTTTACAAAAAATAAAACCTAATTAAATCAATTAAGGTAATCGACCCAAATTAAAAAAAATAGGGTTTCAATTTTAAAACCCTAGAAACCAATAAAAGCATGTAAAAATCATAAAGATTCAATTTTTATGTGTTTTAATTAATTACAACATATTAACGGCTCGTGATGCCATCTGGGTTTTACTAATCATAACAATTACAATAAACATGTAAACATCATCAAAGCATGCAATGAAGTAATAGGAATAATACTTGTAAATTAATTAACCGAATTAAAAGTATATGCGCACTTTGTGAATCAATACAATTAGGGTTTATGAAAAGCCCAAATCAAGATCAAGAATCAAGAAACCCTAAACCCTAATAAATTAGGGTTTATGAATGTCCACCAAAACTCTTGTCGACCCATCAAGATATGCAAACACACGTGTGTTTGCTCTTCATTCTTGTACACATGTATTAGTAGCGAATCAATGAGAAAAGCTAGGTTCTTGAATCACAAATAACCAACACTAATACTTGAGCTTATGGAAAATCGAATCCCTAGGGGTTGGGATGATGGGACGATCGGCCAAAGCACAAGGGAGGAGAGGAAGAAGTTAGGTTCTTAGGTGATTCAAGATTAATTAGAATGAATGTGGGGCCTTGTATTTATACTAATTCAATCCCTTGGTCTCCAAGTTAGGTTTGGGTTCCCTATTCCTTGTTCGACCAGCCTAGGACCCAAGATGGGTTCTAGATCCTTCTTGGCCACTAACTTCATATTTAGTCCTTTTAGTTTACATTTAACGACCGTTAGTCTAAACTCGTTAAATATTAACTATCATTAAGTGTTTATTTCGTGACTAAATAATTAATAATAACATTTATATATTAATTATTCTAAACATTAATTATCATACGTAATGTGTGTAATCCCAAGTCTCGAGTTCGAATCCGTCATACGATATTAAATTATATCCATAAACCTTTCAGGTAGCAAGGACGGAGCCGCGCTAATGGTCGGATGGGCCATGGCCAACCCAAACTTTATATGACCGCTAATATAACACCTAACAAGAGATAGAATACACTAGCGAGTTTCCTCTATACCAAGAGTGCTAAGACTTAAACATTTTCGATGAAATCCATGAGTAGTTTCCTCCATACCAGCAGCAGTTAAGACTTAAACATTTTCCATGAAATCCATGAGCAGTTGATTATTCAAAGAGCAGTAGTATCTCTAGAACCCAACAATATGTAGTATTACTTTCTTTATTGCATTGTGGTTGTATTGTTTTTTTAAGGAAAATTAATACATAATAGAGGTTATTACACATTTACACTTAAGAGTTAAGACCCTAAAAAATATAGGGTATTAAATTTAGAGAGTACAAAGTTACAAACAAGACACATACGTAAGCCTGACAAGCAACTTAGTAACTTACTTCGTATAGTTCTAGCATCCACGTCTAATAGCATAAATAATGTAGTGGATTGTTGTTGAGTTTAAGATACATAATATATAAATAATAACATGTAGACATCAAGGTAGTACACAGAGGAAGACTTCATATAATTCTAAATTAATTAACCGAAAAATAAAGCGTAAACATACCTTTTCCAAATTGCAAGAACTTCTTCAATCAAGAACCTTAATTAGGGTTTATGTGGTTTAACGAATCGACCCTTACCTTTGTTCAATTCAAACCAATTGATGTAACAATAGTGTGTTACACCACGCTCTTATACACACGCATACTATTAGCGATTCGATGCGAATGCTAGTTCTTGATCACAATAGATTAACCAAACAACTTTAAAGTGCCAAGGTCACCGCAAATCCCTTACATGGGGTTTTACTGTCGACCTAAGAACAAGAGGAAGAAAGAAGAAGTTTGGCCTTCTATTGAAATCTTGTGTACCAAAGAATGAATACATGAGGATGTATTTATAGCCTTATGGTAGATGTCAAGATACTATGGTTTTCATGTGGGATTCCATAGTTTGGCCAAAACAAGCCCAAAAGAGGGTTCCTAAACCTTCTATTGGCTTGTTTACTTTTCTTCATATCCCGCTGACATTTAACGATCGATAGTCACTTCCGATAAGTACTTATCGCCGTTTAGTCGTTTATTGTGAATTTAATAATTAAACATAATATTTTATATTAATTATTTAAACGTCGAGTCTCATACGTAATGTGTGCAATCCCGTGGTCTCTAGTTCGAATCCGTCACACATATTAATATATCCATAAACCAACAACTCCCACTTGAAGATATCTTAGTATGCGTAATGACATTGGTTAGCATCAAGCAACACGCCAATGACCCCAGAACAACTCGAGTATGGTTTCGAAAAACCTTTTGATGATTCATCATTATACTTATCCTTTTGTTTCTAATACCATGTTAATAAGAATATGGATCTCACTCATTTCTTAATTAACTATTCTGCTTCTCGCTTTATATGATTGATCAAGATTACCAATTCTTCCGAACATATTCCGAAGACCTGGGCATGGCCATGCAAACATCTTAACAACCCTACGAGGGGCCCAATAATATTATACTTCAAAATGAATTTGAAGGAAACAAATCTTGTTTTGACTACGAGCGTAATTCATAAATTTCGCAACACTTCGAAAACCCTTATAACTACCGCCACGATAAGTTAGATTGCTTCACGAAATGCACTACATCCATGACATTTCTCGGTATCTCAAGTCGAGGATAAATATTCATGATGTACTTAATGACTAAGATTCATAAAGTACCATCATGTGGTCGATAAGTCATATACTCAATCCATCGAATATCATCCGAAATTAGTCATGCTATGCATCAATATACTTTAAATCCAAATTCGGAAGATCACGAACTGTTTTAGCATAGTCGTCGAAGTCATAGTCATCATATTCATCTTCAAACTCGTGGCCACCACCAAAAATATTAACAGACTCATCTCTCCCACTTTAGAAAAAGGGTTGACTCTCTTAGTAGAAGAGGTAGACGGAATAGGTTGACCATCATCATCCACAAGAGTAGCTTTCCCATCAATAATTAGCTTTTCAAGCTTACCGATTTTCTCAGCTATGGGAGTAGAACCAACATCCATTGATCCCATTGAATCACTCACAAGCTTGGCAGCAGAAGAAGTCCCATTCTCCGGAGGCTTAGATGCCTCACCAAAGTCCTTCCCCCGAGAGCCATCAATACCTGCTTCCTTAGTAGTACCAGAAGACTTCCCAGTCTTCACCGTTTTAGTAGAAGAATCAGCCACAATACTTGGGATGCCCGAGTCATCTTCCACCTCAAGAGTCCCAAAAGAGTTTGACGTAGTAATTGGTGTATCTTTAGCAATACCACTAGCAGCTGTCGGTGTCTTCGTCTTTGCAACATATACCGCCTCTAGGTGCAAATCTAGGACCCTTACCCATATTAATACCACCAGTCATCTTCGTACCTTTAGGTTTGGCTTTCCGATTCGCACCACCTTAAAACCATCATCGTGTTCATCCACATTAGAGGTGGGGGAACATCATTATTCTCCATAATACTCTTTGGACAACAAGCAATCATGCCCAAACACTTTACATTCTCGAATAAAGTGGCGGCTTCCATTCATATTCCACCTTTATACTTGCCGTAGTAAAACCACTATCATCCTTGTTAGGGATCGCCATAGTCACCACATGTTTAAGCTCAAAATCGGATGATAATTCCACAAGAGCACGTGCAAAACTAATACGACCCCATGAATCAACACACATGGAACTTGTAAAGCATCTAACATAATCGGCTTACCCACTTGAGTAGCAATTAAGCTCAACCCATCTTACGAATATGCAAGTAATGGAACATTATGCAATTTAATCCAAACGGAACTCTAGTTACCTCACTTTTAGACAATAGCACATCGAGTCCATCTAGTGAGAATGAGAGGAGAATTGCGAATAATCCAAGGGCCCGTTGAAGAACATTCTCAACACCCTCTTTAGAATCGAATTTAAAGAGGAAAACACCATCATCATTCTTCATTAATTTAAAACCAAACTTACCCCACGTGTTGGAGACGTAGTTCTTAACCAAATGAAAAGCAACATTCTTACCAACAAAAGCCAACAAGTGTATTTTCATACCGGTTGAATACACCCTCCATAGCAGCCTTCTAAGCACCGTATCATGATTATCGATCGCATCTCATTCACCAAGGCACGAAATTAACTTTCCTAGAGACACGTTCCAGGTTTAAAACATTAGCAAATGACCTCACTTCATTATTTTCACTACCAATCACGTTAGGACCAGAAGTAGAAGCATTCACCACGTTCTTACCATTATCATCAAGACTAGAAGTTGACATCTTATACACATTCGTAGTACCACCAGGAGAGACCAAAACCGGATTCACATAAGCATCCGGATCAGTAGCATTAGTAGAATTCACATTAGTGGTCAAATTCTCCCCACCCAAAACGGAACCAGCCATAGCAACCCATGGATCCGGACAAGAAGTTTGTTCCAAGCTAGAAGAACTCCAAATAGATTCAATTGTACCTTCGTGAGTATTAGGGTTTCGCAAAACCCTAGAAGCTTTGCTCACTTCAGGAACATTCGTAACACCATCCATTGGTTGCTCACCTTTAAGACGTTTTAGCCTAGCCTCCAAAGCATTAATATCCAATGATGCATACGGATTGGATTCCTTTTGCACACCACCTTGATCGGCCAAGGGTGTGAACACAGATGCATCCTCTTTATCGGCCACCTTGGTGGTGTTTTAGCACCTTCATCGACGAACCTTCATTGCTTAAAACCCTTTCTCCATCTCTCTTAAACCCCACTAACAATCCAACAAATCGACCACACAATACCTCACCAACTTCAATCAACATTAACCAAAAACGAACAAAGGCAAAACCCTAACTCGATCGTTAGGGTTTAATAACGCAAGCACCAAAATCTAACCAAACCCCATGATTGAGGATCCAATAAAGGAATTAATAACGATTAGACCAACCTTGAATGAATCAAGATCGATTAGAACAGGTTAGATCCAAAGCGATTACTACAAACCCTAAAAAGCGATTTTCTAATCATCAAACAAAACAAGGAAAACGATGCACAAATTCACCAAAGACTAAATAACAATGAAGTTAATCAAGAACAAAGGTAAATCGATGCAGAATCACAAGATTTGAGGCGTAATTAGAAAAAAAGCGATGAAGGTTTTGGGTTTGGAAAAAATCGCCTAGAGAGAATATTTTAGGGTTTCTAGGTGTTTGTTTATATATATATATATATATATATATATATATATATATATATATATATATATATATATATATATATATATATATATATATATATATATATATATATATATATATATATATATATATATATATATATATATATATATATATATATATACATCTAGGTTTTCTAATTCCATAATAAACAAAACCAAACAACAATACCCTAAAAAATAATAAATAAAAAATTAAAAAAATTAAAAAGGTCAATCGGACCATATACAATAATTAGGGTTTCAATTTTTTTATTAAATTTTAGGCAATCGCCCCCCTAAATTAGGGTTTCAAATTTTAACAAACACCCTAGATCGACATATATACAAACACGATACAAGTATTCGTTTTTTACATGTTTCATTAATCATTTACACATTATATTGGCTCGTAATGCCATTGTTATAATTAAATAATATAACATTCATATAAATAAAACACATAATACATCAAAGCAAGTGTGAAGCGTAAGGATCATATAATTGTAATTAACTAACGAAAAATAAATCGTATGCATACCTTTAGCAAATCGGATCAAGAATGAACAAGAACCCTAATTAGGGTTTATGTAGATTAATGACTTGACCTCACCGTTTCTCAATTCAATCCAAGATACAAACAATAATGTATTTGTACCACGTTCTTGTACACACGTACTAATACGAAATAATATAATGCTAGTTAACGAAACATAAAACGATTTGTTTGTTTGGTAAAAGAATCCGATCGACCCTATAAAGGGTTTATATGATCGACAATATCAAAGACAAAGAGAAAACAAGTTTAGGGATAATGTGTGTACCCCTAGGTTTGTTTATATACTAGAGAAAACTTAGAGTCAAAGTTTGATAAGGATTGGGTTGCCCTAATCCTTTGTTCGACCGGTTAAAAATTCCCAAGAGAATTTCGGAACCTTCTTGACATCTAATTCTCATTCTAGTCTTTTCCTTTAACACTTAACGACCGTTAGTCAATTACCTTTAATTACTTAACGCTCGTTAGTCGTTTTAATTAATAATTGAATATAACTTTTTATATTAAATTATCAATCATTAATTCTACATACGTAAAGTGTGCAATCACGTGATCTCGAGTTCGATTCTAGACATACACTACTAAATTTGTCCATTAAAACTAACATAAGTTCTTTTAACTGAGAGTCTAGAACGAATTGCAAACTTAAGATAGAACATGAAATGTACTGAACTCTGGTTTAATTATCCACGCTCCAAAGGGTACCTTGATCATCTTTATTATTACACATTGATGTCCTGATATGGGTCGATCGTGATGACAATGACTACTGAGAGAAGTTTTTGGAGCAATTTTGTGTTTATTCATAAACATAAGACCTCTTTCTTTTTATAGAGAATAAACACATAAACCACTTTCCTAAAATGGTGAAAACATGGAAAGGAGGGCATCCCATCAATCTCCTTTATTCTAGCACAACCCTAAATAAAAAAAGGAAAACAAAAGCAACAATTAAAACAGACCAATTTAAATAACTAAACCAACACATCTTCTAGACTTCTATGCTAGAGATTTTGCATGGGCTTGGGCAGGTAACATGTCGGTCCATGGCTGTGTTAATTTAAAGATGCCACCACCATCCTCAACCGCAGCCTTTGCCCTCAAACTCATCTCTGTAACCCGTTCTCTCAACACTCTGCCTTCCTCACCTTCCATCAATTTCGTCATGGTTTCCTCCACTGCCTCTGCTGTCACATACTCATCAGTCGACATTTTCAACCTTAGTGATACCTTCATTTCCTCAACCAAATACACCGTATTCATCTTCTGCTTAGCATACAAAGGCCATGCCACCATTGGCACCCCAACAACCACTGCTTCAAGTGATGAGTTCCATCCACAATGACTCACAAATCCACCCACTGAGTCATGATTAAGTATCGCTGGCTGTGGTGCCCAGTTTTCACTACCAAACCCTTATCACTAGTCCGAGCCAGAAATCCTTCAGGAAGAACAGCATCAAGAGTAAAGTCTTTACCACCTGAATAATGCGGCGAAACGTTGACATCATCTGATGGCGGTTCTCGTACCACCCACAAGAATCTTTTCCCACTTTTCTCTAACCCAAAAGCTATTTCCTTCAACTGTTCTTTCTTAAACACACCCATACTCCCGAAACACAAAAACACTACACTTTTACTCGGTTGTGAGTTCAACCATTTTAAGCATTCGTTTTCGTTAGGATCCACTTGATTCCCACTAGCAATCAAAGGCCGGGTAAAAGCTATAAATGCTTAATGTACTTACAATAATAACTCATTATGCTTTCTCAACTTTATTTATTGTCATTACACTTAACGTAGTTTACGGTCAATATATCATTATACATATCACAGCTCACACCTTTCACATGAAAAGACACAAATACCCTTGTCTTCTTCCCTAAACCATTTGATGCTTATTTCTCCTTTAAAAATGGATCCCGTCCTCCATACCAACCTTAAAAACCTACCTGATATATATTGCCCGAATCTTCAAAACAATTACCGCTGAAAACATATTCATATGGACAATAATACAAATTAAAATATCACATACCATTATATATTGATAAATCTGTTACAAACCAAGTTTCTAATTTGGCACTTTGTGTGGGTGTCACTCTAAAGTGTGAAGATATGTACATACGGGAACCACATAAATCGGGACGAATGACATGAAATAAGATATATCTGCCCAACACTTCGAATAAGATATATCTGCCCAACACCTTCGAATTTTCCATTGAAAGTTTTAAAATTTAGCACTGGATAAACATATAGAACTAGTAAGACAACTCCTTTCATGATCACAACTTCACAAACATTTTTGATACATTGAGGTGTCTCCAAACATCTAAACTACCACGCTTCTATTTTTCGTTTTCTTTTTTTTAAATAAAAAAATCTGAAATGTAAAGAGGAAGAAGATGAAGTGTTAAAATGACCAAATTGCCCTCAACAATATGTGTAATGACAATATTAGAAGTAGAGGAAGCATAATGAGTTATGATGGAAAGTACATTAAGCATTTATAGCTTTTTTCCATCAAAGGCCCGATTAGATAAACTGGTGGAGTTGGACCATCAGGGATGCATTTACCCTCACGAAGCGTTGCAATAGCTCTTTCTTCGAATCCCACAAAACTTTGAGCTATGATGCCAGAAGATTTCACCATGTTACTAGAAGTGTGTATGAAGTTTTTGTAGGGCTTGCTTTCTCTATCAGAAAAATTTGCTGGCATATCAGAAGAATGGATGGGCGGCACTCCAGGAATATCAAAGTATATATTTAATTCCTTAATACTCTTGGTAGTCGTTTTATGGATGGTTGTTAGGTCTAAGAACACACAAAGACCGGAAGCTCCACCAGTATAGAAATAATAAACAGGTAAGCTAAGACATTTCACAACTTGAAAAGCAGCATTGGAAAAGAAATCAAGGATCACTGCTTTGATGGTTGATTTCTCAGAAATGCTTACGAGGGTGTCGTGGACAATTGGGTTGTAAAGTTCTGGGATCCCAAAAGCAAGGTCTAAGAATTCAGTAGAGAAGCCTGGGGAAGAGTGATCGCTGAGAGGTGGTGGAATGTGAAGGACGGGTTGGTGGCTGAGACAGTTGCGATATATTTATCAGTGGCACTGGTTTCAAAAGTTGCTGGAATAATGAGTATTATAATAGAAAGTGAAGAGTGGTGTGTATGAATTAGTTTTCCAAGCTCCACCATCGAAACCAAGTGGCCGATACATGGAGAAGGATACAGAACCACCGTAGTAGATTCCATTTGCTTGTGTTTGTTATGTTTTTGTGATGGTGAGTTGGTAACAATTAACAAATTTAAGGGCGGAGAAAAGCTGAGTCAAAAGTCCTTAATAATTGTACGTATATATGTGGCCATGTATGAACCATGTGAAACATATTGTAATGTTTTAAAAAGTTGTGATGCCCATGACTCCATGAGTGTCGAGTTAAAAAAGACAATGACAAAAATGGACAACTTTGTACTGGATGTCGACGTTAAAAAAGACAATGCCCATGACTCCACGAGTAGTCAGTTTTTCGAGTGTTGTGTATGTTGGGTTTTACTAATCATAACAATTACAGTCAACATGTAAACATCATCAAAGCATGCAACAGAAGTAATAGGAATAATACTTGTAAATTAATTAACCGAATTAAAAGTATATGCGTACGTTTTGCGAATCAATACAATTAGGGTTTATGAAAAACCCCAAATCAAGATCAAGAATCAACAAACCCTAAACCCTAATAAATTAGGGTTTATGAATGTCGACCAAAACCCTTGTCGACCCACCAAGATATGCAAACAAAAGTGTATTTGTTCTTCGTTCTTGTACACACGTATTAGTAGCGAATCAATGAGAAAAGCTAGGTTCTTGAATCACAAATAACCAAACACTAATACTTGAGCTTATGGAAAATCGAATCCCTAGGGGTTAGGGATGTGGGACGATTGGCCAAAGCACAATGGGAGGAGAGGAGAAGAAGTTAAGGTTCTTAGGTGATTCAAGATTAATTAGAATGAATGCAAGAGGACTTGTATTTATACTAATTCAATCCCTTGGTCTCCAAGTTAGGGTTTGGGTTCCCCTATTCCCTTGTTCGACCGGTTCTAGGACCCAAGATGGGTTCTAGATCCTTCTTGACCACTAACTTCATATTTAGTCCTTTTAGTTTACATTTAACGACCGTTAGTCTAAACTCGATAAATATTAACTATCGTTAAGTGTTTATTTCGTGACTAAATAATTAATAATAACATTTATATATTAATTATTCTAAACATTAATTCTCATACGTAATGTGTGTAATCCGAAGTCTCGAGTTCGAATCCGGTCATCGTATATTAAATTATATCCATAAACCTTTCAGCTCCCACTTGGATATTACTTAATATAGTAATGACATTGGTTTAGTCTAGCCTAACACGCCAATGCCCCGGATCGAATCGAGTGTGGTTTCCTGGAAAACCATTTTAATGATTCATCATTAATACTTATCCTTTACTACTAATACTTCATTAAGCGTGAATATGGATCAAGTCATTTCACAAGTTAATATTTTGTTTCTCGTTATATCGATTGAACAAGATTACCAAATCATCGAGCGTATTCGGATAGATCTTGGGTAAGGCCTTACAAATATCTTGCCAATCCTACGAAGGGCCCAAACGAGATTATGCTTTGAAACAAATTCAAATGAGCAAATTCTCTTGACTACAAGCAAAACTCATGAACTTTGCAACACTTACGAAAATAGCCCTTATAACCACCTTTACGGATAGCGTTAGACTATTTTACACAAGTGTGCTACATTCATACAGATTATCCGGTATCTCAAGTCCGAGGATAAATATACATGATTTACTTAATGACAAAGATCCATAAAGTACAATCATGTTAAGTTAGGATTGTCCTATATTCAATTCATTGAATATCATGTTAATTGGCATGTCCCACGCATCAATATACTTAAAGTATATTCTACAAAACTCGATTTGTCTTAATTCAATGACATTCCCACATCATTGATCGACAAGACATTTAGAATAACATAAATTATTCACGGATTAAACATGCAAATATAGGATATAATATTAAGAAAATGTAAAATAAACATAACCAATATTTTATTTCATTTAAATAATATTTGTTCAAACATCCCTTATCCAAATACTAAATAGATCAATGCATGATAATACTTGTTAATGACTTATGCCTCAAGGAATGACAATCATACTTGTTGACAAGGCATAATTTCAACTAACTTTGATCTATTGAAATTTTGAGAATACTCATTTCAAGAATTCAACTAGTGAAGTTCTTGTATGTGTGCATTCAAAATATCTTGATATTGCCACATAATATTTCATAAAGTATGTGATATCCTCAACCACCAATTTATGACAATCAAACTTTCAAACATTTTAAAGTTTGAAGTATTCTTATTCTTTATTGTATAATGCAACTATGCTCTTAGTTGAGCACAACTAGTTCACATGGCCATCAACAAGGATGAAATCCTCCCATGACTAGTATTGAGTGTCATCTCAATTAAACTAGCATCATTGTATACAAACAACAATATGCTCTTTAAAATTTCGTAAACTTCAATATCTACAGTGTAATGTTTGATGCCTTCAAACTTTCAAGTTTGTTAGCTATGACAATTACGCAACAATTGTTGTATTGCTCATCCATAGAATTTTGAGAGCAGATCCAGGTTCAGGAATGTAACTCTAGATTCAAACATATTCTATTAGAATATTCATTACACTAGTTATCTAATAACTTCATTAGATATCAATGTTGTCAAATCATCTTGCATTCAAGCATGATACAACTATAACATGATGTACATAAAAAATCCTTGTGTCAAAATAAGATTTCATTCATGTTCTACATATCTATTTTTCAAATGATATATCATGTTCTATTAGACTTATTTATTTACCACACATGTTTACATATACTTCAAGGTTGTATGTCTAATTTCCTAAATCTTGCAAGTGAAGTTCCATTCCTAACTAGAGCATAACATTTAGTTGTAGATGGAATGTTACTACCCACAACATATAAGATTTAAAGAAATAAACATAATACTCCCACTAGCTTTCAGGAATACTTAGAAATTATCTTATTTTAATTTTAAACCAAAACTTGGATTTAATAGTTAAACATAAGAATCATCTCTAGATGCATGCATATATCCATTCATGGATTCTTGCGTTTGTTATGTGAATTTATAAAACTCCTTTTGATTGCTTATCGTCCTCGCAAAAGCAATCACGTAAAAATAGTTTTAATATTCCATTGTCATTTTCATATCAATGAAAATAAGTATGACAATTATAATCATTATATATTTAATGTGCCAAGGAAAGAATATTCAATCACAGTTAATTGCTTAAGTGTGATTAATAATCTTGTCACAAGTCATGCATTAAACACATGTACAATATTTTGTCCATATGATTTCTACACAAATATTTAAACCACTAGGGTTTTCCTACTTTTGAAGAAACTCATCTTTATTAAGGTAAACCAAGTTTCCAAAGTTGATTATCTTTATGGACAACATCTTAACATTCATAGTATGAATAATTTACCACAATTCAATATTAGGTAATATATCATTATGATTAACAGGTTTACCATGATTCTGTAATTCATATTTCTCATCATATCAAATATCTGAGATTTCCTTGTGGATTTATGAATGAGAATTCCACCATCTTGAGGTCTATCATTTACATGTTTAGCCTCATCATGTTATTCACTAGTGTGTTTTAGAAGATTATGTGTTTTGTAATTTAATCTCTTCAAGATCTAAACAAAACTCCCACTTGCTTTTGTAATTTAAAGACTATCTATAAATACTTTAGCAATTAGAACAACACTAAATTGTTTTCTTTTGGGATATTATAAATCACATTAACAGTTCGTAAATCTTGTTCATTAATAACCTACTCCATAAGTAGTTTTAACAAATCAGAACTTCAATATAAGACTCAATGTGATTCATCACATTCCATACTAAAATGGTATCTTATTAATCTTCTAAGTTTGAGTTTTATTAAGTATATCCAATCAATACCCAATTTCTAACCTTGATAACTTTTGGAAGAAAAGAGGATATAGTTATCTTGAATCAAACAATATGATAAAAGTTTGATTCTTCTAACGGAACATACCATATACATACAGTATTTCATTAGAATTAATATTGTAAGATAATCTAACAATATGTAAGATAAACGTATTCCTTTTGGCTTACCTATTTACCAACCAAGTCAACTTAATGGTATAATAGAATATTCAAGCCAATTGCATGCTTTAAAACATAAGTATTCTTTGACCAAGTCAAAAGACATAATGATTAAAATGTCTTACTTTATATTATAAGTCTTGTAATAATTAAAAGACTTCATGTTTGTGACTTTACAAAGAAACACATAAACATTTATAATTTAAAGTAATCATGAACACCGTATCTTGGTTTCAATTAATTTATTTTCAAGTTAATTTACTATTTATGTCATTCCAAGAATACACAAATATTTAAAGTAGCATTAGCTTACTTTATTTTAGTTATGTCATCCCTTGAAGTGTTCAACTTAAGAAACTGCAAAAGCATCCACGCCCGATCCCACAACAAGTGGAGATTTACCTTGAGATTATAATCTAGCCAAGATCTCACTTAACTTAAAATGTAACTTCAAGTGTTTCTATAATTTTAATGACATAAGACATAAAAGTAGTCTATGCTATAATCTTGACACATGTTCTTTAAGCAAGACAATCTTATTTGAACTTTAATCTCTTACCGTACGATCAAGAGAATCCATTAATCATATTTGTATGTGTTGTTCCTTTGCACACAATAAATACTTCTCCCACTTGTGCATAGAACAACACCATATAGCACACAAACAACACGACTTGCATTTTGTTTATGTGAACAATATGATAGTGTCATAGATATATAAGCATTACAAGTAGATGTAGGAGCACTTAATTATCAAGGAAACGTTCATGACTATCCTTGAGAATATGAATGTCTACATTTTTGAACGTAATGTATTATTTCAAGAAAATCTAGAAATAATCGAGTCACTACCAAGATAATAAATCTCGTAACTCCCTTTGAATTAGACAACGTTACAATAATGTCTTATTCAAGAATACACCATACTCCCATGGATTTGACAACATTGTAAGTGTTTCATTAACCAGTGAAAATAGCGTGCTATTACGTTGTTACCCCTTTTAAAGACCATTCGTAACAATTACTTAGGTACTAAAAGAGTGCATTATACTCTGTAGATGATGGGTCATCCATCATGCTATTAACTTAAAAATTTGAGCATGTAATTTCTTCCATAATAGGTCTACTATCCCCACAATGGTGTGTAGCACCTTTAATTGGTCAAAGCAAAACAACTAGATACAATATACTAGTTTGTCTTTTACCAATTTTGTGGTAGTTAGTCTAGCTTCTAATTTAATAACTCATAAAACATCATACATGTTTTCTAGTTGACCAAAATGTCATATAAGAATTCAATCACCAACAGAGGGTAATGAAATCTCTTAAGTAAAACATGGTGTGCAATTTTCTTAACTATTAAAGTTGATATGAGTTATATATTAGAATTTAGACAATTCTAATGTTCCTAATATACCTTTCTCAATCATGAAAAGGAATTGGATTGAGTCTCACTCTTCTTCCATGGAAAAGAGTCTATGTTTGTCTTTTAGTAAATTTTCTTGATCAAACATTTGTTTGAAAAGCAGAACTAGATCAATTTACAAAGCCCAAACTCGTTTACGGTTTAATGTTGCATTAATACAATCAAAAGAATTAACAAAATTCAATTTTTAGTATTTTCGATAATTAAATCTTTAAAGAAAATAAAATACCCTTGGTCAATATTCATATTAACCATAGAATTTTCCTTGAATCTAGGACCCTCATTATCATAGTTTCACCACATCGGTTGATCGCTAGTGATGAAAGTATAGAATAGGTAATCGTCAAAGAACAATAATTGACAAACAAGTTTTCAATTCCTAGAAAATATGGGATTTACAATTTTGCCAAACAATTATGCAAAACGTAAGCATGTTTTATCCCATCTTATGCCTTAAGTTATAGGTCTCACTAATTAACTTAATTAAGTTGTCTAATTTAGAAACTGCAAATTATTTAAGTTGAGGTCTCACACAACATAAAGATTCACCTTGTTATCGTAATCTAGCTCAAGGTCTCACATAACTAAATTACAACTTCAAGTGTTTCATATCATTAGATGGCATAAACTTAAATTTTAAAGGTACAATTTTGATATGTAATCAAAACTTATGTATGAAGAAGCATGCATACATCTTCGTAACATGAAAAATTTCAAAACCTTACACATAGTTTTAAATTGCTAAGATTAAATTCTACAAAGTTTTAATCGATGCGTTGAAAACTGACAACTTTGCACTAAGATGCTTCGTACATAGAATAGTTATACTAGGTAGCTCAATCGAGCATATTGAGGAGGCAGAGGACCGTGTAGCTGAAGCATAACCTTAGACATCCTTTCGGTGATGTATGCGCTTCTTTGAACCCCTTTTGAGTTTGTTCTAGTGGGTGAGCCGTTCTAACCATTTAGTACATCGCATCAATCGATTAAAAGTTCAAGATTTAATACTTAGAAAACAAATCAAATCTCGCCATTATTTAGTATATTTAATTTTATATTCATAAAAAACCCTTTTTGCTTACTAACATGTCATACAATATAAACAAAAAGGCACTTTAATAAAAATTAAACAAACTCATATAATATATACATATAACTTAACAATTTAACATATGTAAAACAATTAGCCACATGCATAATTATTTCGATAAAAGCTAATAAACAATTCTAGGCGTAAAATAATGCATACATCAACTAGGGCTTTCACCTACAAGGTAAGTGAGCCACATGCATCGACAAGTCGATTGCGTAAGCCAAAGTCAATAATATACCAATTAGCACATAACGAATTTTTATTAGATATATTGAGGTATTCCCCAATTCAATAATTATCAATCTAATAAACATGTGTATATCACTTAACAATTAATAAAACAATAATCCATGGCAAAACATGCATGTTCCACTATGGATTCCTCATAACAATTATAATCCCAAGATACGCATATTACATGGCACATAACAATTATTCATTAAAACCACATAAAAAATATACATGCAATCCTAGGTTTTCTACAAGTTTTACAAAAAAAATAAAACCTAATTAAATCAATT
The DNA here is from genome assembly GCA_022545495.1 of Chrysanthemum lavandulifolium. Taxonomy (NCBI): domain Eukaryota; kingdom Viridiplantae; phylum Streptophyta; class Magnoliopsida; order Asterales; family Asteraceae; genus Chrysanthemum; species Chrysanthemum lavandulifolium. The sequence continues at coordinate 58,022,583 of CM040239.1, forward strand.
AAGGGTAATCGACCCATATTAAAAAAAATAGGGTTTCAATTTTAAAAACCCTAGAAACCAATAAAAGCATGTAAAAATCATAAAGATTCAATTTTTATGTGTTTCGGTAATTAATTACAACATATTAACAGCTCGTGATGCCACTGTTGGGTTTTACTAATCATAACAATTACAATAAACATGTAAACATCATCAAAGCATGCAGCGGAAGTAATAGGAATAATACTTGTAAATTAATTAACCGAATTAAAAGTATATGCGTACCTTTTGCGAATCAATACAATTAGGGTTTATGAAAAAGCCCAAATCAAGATCAAGAATCAAGAAACCCTAAACCCTAATAAATTAGGGTTTATGAATGTCGACCAAAACCCTTATCGACCCACCAAGATATGCAAACACACGTGTATTTGCTCTTCATTCTTGTACACATGTATTAGTAGCGAATCAATGAGAAAAGCTAGGTTCTTGAATCACAAATAACCAAACACTAATACTTGAGCTTATGGAAAACCGAATCCCTAGGGGTTAGGGATGTGGGACGATCGGCCAAAGCACAAGGGGAGGAGAGGAGAAGAAGTTAGGGTTCTTAGGTGATTCAAGATTAATTAGAATGAATGCAAGGGGCCTTGTATTTATACTAATTCAATCCCTTGGTCTCCAAGTTAGGGTTTGGGTTCCCTTATTCCCTTGTTCGACCAGTTCTAGGACCCAAGATGGGTTCTAGATCCTTCTTGGCCACTAACTTCATATTTAGTCCTTTTAGTTTACATTTAACGACCGTTAGTCTAAACTCGTTAAATATTAACTACCATTAAGTGTTTATTTCGTGACTAAATAATTAATAATAACATTTATATATTAATTATTCTAAACATTAATTATCATACGTAATGTGTGTAATCCTGAAGTCTCGAGTTCGAATCCGGTCATACGTATATTATATTATATCCATAAACCTTTCAGTGTAGCAAGGGTCGGAGCCACGTTAATGGTCGGATGGGCCATGGCCAACCCAAACTTTATATGACCGGTTAATATAACACCTAGCGATAGATAGAATACACTAGCGATAGTTTCCTCTATACGATGTGATTAAGACTTAAACATTTTCGATGAAATCCATGAGTAGTTTCCTCCATACCAAAGTGATTAAGACTTAAACATTTTCCATGAAATCCATGAGCATTGATTATTTAAAGAGCGTAGTATCTCTAGAACCCAACAATATGTAGTATTACTCTCTTTATTGCATTGTGGTTGTATTGTTTTTTTAAGGAAAATTAATACATAATAGAGGTTATTACACATTTACACTTAAGAGTTAAGACCCTAAAAAATATAGGGTATTAAATTTAGAGAGTACAAAGTTACAAACAAGACACATGCGTAAGCCTGACAAGCAACTTAGTAACTTACTTCGTATAGTTATAGCATCCACGTCTAATAGCATAAATAATGTAGTGGCTTGTTGTTGAGTTTAAGATACATAATATATAAATAATAACATGTAGACATCACAGAGTACACAGAGGAAGACTTCATATAATTGTAAATTAATTAACCGAAAAATAAAGCGTAAACATACCTTTTCCAAATTGCAAGAACTTCTTCAATCAAGAACCTTAATTAGGGTTTATGTGGTTTAACGAATTGACCCTTACCTTTGTTCAATTCAAACCAATTGATGTAACAATAGTGTGTTACACCACGTTCTTGTACACACGTACTATTAGCGATTCGATGCGAATGCTAGTTCTTGATCACAATAGATTAACCAAACAACTTTGTTATGCTCAAGGTCACTCGCAAATCCCTTACATGGGGTTTTACTCATCGACCTAAGAACAAGAGGGAAGAAAGAAGAAGTTTGGTCTTCTATTGAAATCTTGTGTACCAAAGAATGAATACATGAGGATGTATTTATAGCCTTATGGTAGATGTCAAGATACTATGGTTTTCGATGTGGGATTCTATAGTTTCGGCCAAAAACAAGCCCAAAAGAGGGTTCCTAAAACCTTCTATTGGCTTGTTTACTTTTCTTCATATCCCGTTGACATTTAACGACCGATAGTCACTTCCGATAAGTACTTATCGCTCGTTTAGTCGTTTATTTTGAATTTAATAATTAAACATAATATTTTATATTAATTATTTAAAAGTCGAGTCTCATACGTAATGTGTGCAATCCCGTGGTCTCTAGTTCGAATCCGGTCATACACATATTAATATATCCATAAACCAACAACTCCCACTTGGAGATATCTTAGTATGCGTAATGACATTGGTTAGCATCTAGCAACACGCCAATGACCCCATAACAACTCGAGTATGGTTTTCTGGAAAAACCTTTTGATGATTCATCATTATACTTATCCTTTTGTTTCTAATACCATGTTAATAAGAATATGGATCTCACTCATTTCTTAATTAACTATTCTGTTTCTCGCTTTATATGATTGATCAAGATTACCAATTCTTCGAACATATTCCGAAGACCTTGGGCATGGCCATGCAAACATCTTAACAACCCTACGAGGGCCCAACAATATTATACTTCAAAATGAATTTGAAAGAAACAAATCTTGTTTTGACTACGAGCGAAATTCATAAATTTCGCAACACTTCGAAAACCCTTATAACTACCGATTCACGTATAGCGTTAGATTGCTTCACGAAATGCACTACATCCATGACATTTCTCGGTATCTCAAGTCGAGGATAAATATTCATGATGTACTTAATGACTAAGATCCATAAAGTACCATCATGTGGTTGGGATAAGTCATATACTCAATCCACTGAATATCATCTGAAATTAGTCATGCTATGCATCAATATACTTTCAAGTATATTCTAACTAATACTCAAATTTTTCTTAATTCAATATCATTCCCATGTTATTGATCGACAACGGACTATTTAGAATAACTTAAGTTATTCAAGGATTTAAACATGCAAATCTGAGACACAATATTATAAATGAAATTAAGCGATAAAGTACTTTAATTCATTATAAAGAATAATTGTTTAACATCCTTTATCCAAATACTAAATAAATCAATGCATCATAATACTTAGTTAATGAATTTTTGCCTCAAGTCATGATAATCATACTTGTTGACAGTGCATAATTTCAACTAACTTTGATCTAGAGGAATTTTGAGAATACTTATTTCAAGAATTCACTAAGTGAATTTCTTGTATGTGTTTACACATATCTTGATATTGTCATATCATTCTATAAGGTGCGTGACAACCTGAACCACCTTTTATGACAATCATCTTTCAAAACTTTAAAGTTTTAAAGTATTTTTTATTCTTTAATGTATAATGCAACTATGCTCTTAGTTAAGCATAACTAGTCAACATGGTCATCATCAAGGATACCGTGACTAGAATTGAGTGTCATCTCAATTATACTAGCATCATTGTGTACAACAATATGCTTTTTAAACATCCGTAAACTTTGAATATTATTTGTTTGGTGTCATTCAAACTTCAAGTTTGTTGACTATGACAATTACACAACAATTGTTGTATATAATCTGGGAGCAACTCCAGGCTTGAGGAATGCAATTCTAAATCCAAACATAAATATTACAATATTGTTAAATCGTCTTGTAATCAAACATGATACAACAACCTTATACACAACATGATATTCATGATAAATCTTCATGTTAGAATTTAAGATCTCATTCATATTCTATCTTGTCAAAGATATGTATTCATCATGTTCTTATTAGACTCATTTATTTACCGCATATGTTTATAATAATAAACATATATTCCAAAGTTGTATGTCTTATTTTCAAATCTTACAAACGAACTTTTGTAGGACCTTAAATATATCAACCTTATCACAATACCCAACCTTTTCACAAGAGTAGGACACACGTTAAACACAAACTATATGCGTAAATGATGAGTGTGTAAATACTCATCATTTTTGGTTAAATCTGAACTGCAAAACGTTTAAAATGCTCGAAATGCATCAAAATCTGAAAATATCTCAAAGTTGCATTTTATATGTTTCGGATGCAAAATGTTTAAAATCGATGAAAAATGAGCTAAGTTTGCATAATTGGCGCTTCAGGTCCCCAACTTTCAAAAATTGGCAAAATCGTCCCCTAGGCACTTATTTTAAAGAAAAATCACCAAAGGTCCTTTTAAAATCATAACTTGTCAAAATTAGTCCTTTGATGAAAAATATCAAAAGTTTGAGAAATTACAAGTTTGGTCCTCCAAGTTTCAAAATTGGCAAAAATGGCCCTTGGAAAATTGAAAATGTCAAGTTTGGTCCTTGTACTATTGAAACTTGTCACTTTTTGTCCCTTGGAACAACTTTGTGAAAATGGCAGCCTAGGTCCTTGTATTTTCAGAATTTGCAACAAAGGTCCTTGTTATTATTAAGCCTAAACCCATTGGACCCTTGTCATAAACCCTTGACCCCTGCCATAGCCTTTGGACCCTTACCAATTTGACCCCCACCTTGAACCCCGTCCTTTTTTAATATATAAAAAACCAAACCTGCAAACGCCCCCTTCCTCCTTCTTTTTCCCTCCTTTTCTGCAAAACCAGCAACCAGCCACCAACAAAGCTCCACCCTACTCCAAGTTTTGTTCCCCCCTCCTCAACAACTTTCCAAGAAGCATTAAATGCCTCTCTTACCCATGCACTCAACCCAGCTGGCTTATACAATTTTGGCGCCAATTTTCAATCCAATGGCCAAGATCAATTCTACCAATCCAAGGGCCAAGATTACTGCTGGGATATGTTCAGAGAAGAGAGAGAGGATGTTTGGAGTATAAAAAGAAGCAAAGAGAAGGAAGAAAGGAGTAGCACTTAGTTTAGTTTTAAAATGTATTTCGTTTTTAAAATTCTTAAGCCTCAAATGAATTCTTAGTTGTATTTTCAAGTTTCAGTGTATTAAGTTAACTTGTTTCAGTGTATTAAAACTCTTCTCAAGTATCAATTCAAGTTTATTTTAAGAATTCATGTTTCATGGTTATTGTGGCAAAAGTCGAGTTTCAATTCTTATATCCAAGTTTCTAGAAGCTCATTTTTAAGCTCAAATAAGCTTATATAAGCTTCCCATAGCTTTTAAAAGCTCATATTTAAGTTTCAAGCTACTTTGGAATTTGGTCAATGAAAGTCAACTGAGGAAGCAAATGGGTATGAAATGGAAAATGGTTGATGCAGCATGGATTTGGGTTGATTTAGAAGCAGTTGGGTTGATATAGATAAGGTAGTGGTTCTGGTTTCATTGATTTTCAAACCATAGTGGCTAGGACCATTTGTAAGTGCATTTTCAAAGGTTCTTGCATAATCTGTGTTTGTAGATTTAAATAGTTGAAATCTGTTTGAGTAGTTGTATTTAGAGTAATAAAACTCAGTTTGATCATTATTACATGCTAGTTCAGTAGTTAGTATAGATTTAAGTTCATATCAGTGTATTTAAGGGTGTTTGGATATGCTACTTCTTGAGTTTTAGGTATAATCGATGGTTAGAACTTGTTGTGCCAAGCTTGTTTAGCTCATTTGACTCATCTGTCATAAAATTGCATCTCGCAAGTCACCAAAGTCAAAATTCCACTTGAACTGTCTCAAAAGTTAACTGTTTGTGATTTTGCAAAACCAAAATCTTGATTTGTGTTTAGAATATATAGACATAGATTTGTAGTTTCATTTCATCATAATACTTCATAATCAGCCCACAAATTGAGTTCAAATCTCAACAAAGTCAACTTTTCAAAGGCTTCAAAGTCAAAATTGAAAAGTGATTTTCACCCATCTGAGTTGATTTTTCATTTACTCATTTCTAACAAATTCGGTGAAACTTGGTATTTAAAAAGTTCAACCGGTCTATTTCATTATTAGCATTTTGTAGATTTTATCAAATTTCTAAAAGCTCCATATGAGCTTGTCTTTTGAGCCTCATTTCCCATGCACAAGCTCGGTATTGATTGAGTGTGCACAGTTCATTCTGATCTTGTGCGAGCTCAATAGAGCTTACCTAGGTCTAGTATTTTGTTTATAGGTCCCAACCAGGTCTAGTTTAGGTCTCCATATTTGGTATTTAATTTCTAGCTTATTTGAGTGCTTATTCTTAGGTTGCAAGTAGTACCTCAAACTGTTTTTATCACTTGAAATCAAAATCATCAAATCTGTGTATTCATGTAAATAGAGTTTAAGGCTTGTTGTTATTAGTTGTATTTGGGTAATTGTAGCATAATTAGCTTCAGCATCGATTGGTAGCTTGTTTGTAGTTTTGGCTTATCCAGTGCTTATTTATCGCACTTGGCATAGCGACCTCTTATTCTTGTACACAAGCCCCTGATTTTATATTTTCCTAGATTCAGAATATTATTTTAAGCTTATCTTGAATTTTTCAGATTTTTCTAGGTCAGTTTGGTATTTTTCTTAATTAAAATTAGTTTTAAACATTTTAATTAGCATTTAATACAAATAATTCGAGAAAAGGTTCAAAAAATAAGTTTTCATTTTTCTTAAGTTAAGATAAATATAAAAGTCAAAAAATATTTTCTAGATTTTCTTAGTTAAATTTGTATTTTTAAGCAATTTAAGTAGTTTTAAATAGTTTAAAATTCATAGAAAATAGAAAAATAATCAGAAAAACACAAAAATAGTTTTGAAAATTCTCTTTTGTTATTTTAGATTTTTCTAAGTCATAATTTTATTTTTCTAGCTTTATTTAATATTTTCTTGTATTTTAGGTTATTATCAAATAGTTAAAAATAGTTTTTAATTAATAATAATTAGATAAATAGTTTTAAAATAATTTTCTTTTTCTAAAAATTTTATTTTATCATTAGGTTTGTAAAATGTCATTTTCATATTTTTAGGATTTATATTGCTTTAGTTTCACATTTTCTTTAGTACGTCGCGTAGTTTTAAATTCGCTTTTATAAAAGAAAAATCAAAAACATCATTTTGCAAATAGTGATAGCGTTTATTTAATATTTTTATCTTTTAATTTCCTTTAATTTGCATTTAAGCCTTTGTAATTATAGGCTATTTCGTAGTTATAATAATCACATCCTTTTTCATTCAAATCTCTCGATCACTATTCGTTTGGTGATTCTTCGCATAGCTCATTGGGACATAACGACCGGGAAACACTATACTCCGGATCTTCATTGCATTTGTGCTTAAAACTGTTTTAAGTTTCTTACGATCGACCATTCACAAGTGGCCACTTGTGTGAGAAAACTTGACGGTTTAGCAAGGATCAAATTTTACGCCACGGGAGTCATCTTGATTATCTTCCATTTAGCATTAGTAATTTGAATATTCACTCTTTGTTCATACCATCTATCTATATATATATCCATATTTTCTTATAAAAATCCAAAACCCAAAACATCCAAAACGTATAAAACACAAAAATATTTTTCCTTTTGTTTCTATATATGTATCAAAGATAAAAATACAAAAGATTTGTCGTTTTCTTAATAATAACAACATAAAAGATTACCACCGCAAACCAAGGCGGTGTACTACCTAACTGGGGTACGACCATAATAAGTTCCCAACCAAAGATTTAAAACTTGCCTTTGTGTCCTTGTGATTGGTGTACCTTTTCAAAGAAGCCATTCATCTTGTGATTATTGGTTAAGTTCATCGTTGTTTTGCCTCGATTTTGTTTTAATTGGATTTGTTGTTATATCTACTTGTCGAACCAAAAAACCTAAAAAGATTCTTCTCACCCCATTTTCATAAAATAATTTCATAATTCCCATTCCTCTCCTTAACTCGAGCTCTCTTGAGTTAACTCTAGTGTATGCGCACTCGCTCTTCTAGATCCGTGAGCCCATTTCGTGAGCTTGTCAAGATTCCAAGAAGGCGTGTCCGTGACTTTCGCTCCATCGATCGGATCGAGATCCGGACCGCTTCACACTACTTCCGTTATCATGGCGGAAGAACGCCTATGTGTGAGCTTCTCCGTGCACCCATCGACGGGTATGGAGATGCTATTGTTGTACCAGCCATTGTGGTTGAAAATTTTGAACTCAAACCGGTTACTAAATCTTGTAACCTCAAATCAATTCTACGGTTTTGAGCGGATGATCCTCATGCTCATATTCGATGGTTTAACAAGATTGCATCTACCATCAAATACAAGAATGTCCCTACCGATGTTGTTAAGCTTCTTCTGTTCCATTTTCTCTTGAGGGCAAGCCCGGTTTGGCTTGAAAACAACCCCTCAATCAATTGAGACATGGGAAGACACAGTGAAGAAATTTGTGAATGAATTTTATCCACCTTCCAAAACCACGAGTCTTAAAATGAAATCATCAAGTTCACTCAAAATTTTGATGAATCCTTCAAGAATCGTGGGATCGTTTTAAGGAATTGCTTCACAAATGTCCTCACCACGGTTTCTCCGAGTTGATGCAACTCGATACTTTCTACAATGGAGTGAGTCAATCGATCAAGATTCTCTCAATTCCTCCATTGGAGGAAATTTCTTAAGAAAACTGTCAAAGAAGCTTTAGCGATCATTGAAAACAAGTCTAAAGTCCGCCTTTGCATGAAGCAAGCGGTTGTTTCCCAAGTCGGTGTTGGTCCTTCTTCTTCATCGCTCGTGAGTCAATCTAGCACCGATGCTAAGATTGACAAACTCACTGAAGCTATCCAAGCTTTGGTTCTTCCAACCAAAAGAAAGTCTCTTTCCACAAACTTCTTCCTCTTTGAAGTTAAGAAAGTGGAAGTCTGTGTTACTTGTGGTGGCCCCATGCTTATTACAATTGTATGGCCACCGATGGTAACCCTTTGAAGCTAATGTTGTGGGCGGGGTTTCTAATCAGGAGGCAACCAATATCGTGCTCCTATAGACCCGAACCACCGTCCCTAACCACTATCCGGACCTCCCGGTTTCAACCAAAACCGTAATCAAAATCAAAACAGACCAAACCAAGGTTTTCAAAACCAAGGTAATTTTAGTCCAAACAACGGTTTTCAAAATCAAAATCAAAATTTCCAACACCAAGGAAATTTCAATAGAAACCAGTGTCGGAAATTTCAACCAAGGGTACTTTCATGGCAATAATCAAGGAATTTTCAAAATCAAGGCCCTAATCCAAACAATAGAGGCGAGAATATTCTGCAGTAAACTCAAGCCATTGTTCCAACTGGACCATCATCGATGAGTTGTTGAAACAATTCATGAAATCCCAAGAAGAAATGAATCGGTTGTTGGTTAGCCGATTGCGACATTAAGAAGTCTTTAAATGATCAACCCTCGGGCTCGGTACTTTACCTAGCAACACGATCGCTAATCCGAGGGGCGATGCAGCGATCACAACCGAAGTGGTGCTTCATATCATGGACCCGCTATTCCTACTACCTCTTCTTCTTCTCCCGAAGGTAGTGGAAAGCGAACTTGAGGCGACAAAGGACAAGGAACTTCCTACTAATAACGGAAGTACCAAAGAATGTCCATCCTCGGGTTGTCCCCAAAACCAAACACAGGTTGTTTTGAACCTCCGGTTGGTAACCCCAAATCCAAAACTTCTATTCCTTACCCCTCACGTTTACATGAGCAAAAACTCCGCGAAAAAGCTAGTCATCAAATGGAAAAATTCTTTCAAATTTTCCAAGAACTTCATTTTGACATAAGCTTCATGGATGCTATCATGTTGATGCCCAAGTTTGCATCAACTCTCAAACACATGTTGAGCAACAAGGAAAAGTCGTTTGAAATGGCTAAAACTCCTTTGAACGAGAACCGCTCACTGTTTCATTAAAGAAGCTTCCGAGAAGCTAGGAGATCCCGGAAAATTTCTTCTTCCTTGTGTTTTTCCGGGATGATTGAATGCTTTGCCCTTGCCGATCTTGGTGCAAGCATCAATCTTATGCCTTATTCGGTTTGGAAGAAGCTTTCTTTAGAACTTATTCCTACCGCATGACTCTTGAGCTTGCGAGATCGTTCTATATCGCGTCCTCTTGGCATCGCCGAGGATGTATTCGTGAAAGTAGGAAAGTTCCATTTTCCAACCGACTTTGTGGTTGTTGATTTCGATTCCGATCCTTGGGTTCCTCTCATTGTTGGAAGAGGATTCTTGAGAACGGGCGTGCTCTTATTGATGTATTTGAGCAAGAAATCACTTTACGTATGGGTAATGAAGTCGTTACCTTTAACCTTGATCAAACTTGAGGTACTCCTCAAATTATGATCTTGAATCGCTTAATCGAGTAGATTTAATTGATATTGCTTGAGGAGTACTCTCAAGAGTTTCTTGGTTATCTTCATAATTCGTGAGTGGGATTCCACCACATCTTCTAAACCTATCATTGCCGACTCTTCCCCTCTCTCACCCGTTTGAGGAGGTGACTTCCTCCGGAAGAGATCGATGAATTTCTTGTTATCGATGAATCAATTCACCGGAATTGATGGTGTTTATGATTTGGAGGAGATATTCTTTATCTTGAGCAATTGTTAAATGAAGATCCATTACCTTCGCTCCTCCGAAAGAGATCACAATTGAGGAAATCAAATCAAGACAAACATCTCTTCAAGAATTTCCCGAGGTTGAACTTAAGGACCTACCTCCTCATCTCGAGTATGCATTCTTGGAGGGTGATGATAAATTACCCGTCATAATTGCTAAAGACTTAAGCGAGGAGGAGAAAACTGCTCTCATAAAGGTCTTGAAGTCACACAAGCAAGCAATTGCTTGGAAACTCTCCGACATTAAGGGTATTAACCCCGAGTTTTGTACTCACAAAATCTTAATGGAGGATGACTTCAAACCAATGATCCAACATCGAGAGAAGGGTGAATCCTAAGATTCATGAGGTTATCAAACAAGAGGTTCTCAAACTTCTTGATGCCGGTTTAATTTACCCGATCTCGATAGTCCTTGGGTTAGCCCAATTCATTGCGCTCCAAAAAGGGTGGCATAACTGTTGTCACAAATGAAGAAAACGAGTTAATCCCAACTCGATTGGTTACGGGATGGCGTGTGTGCATTGACTATCGCAAGTTAAAGACCATTTTCCTCTACCCTTCATGGACCGGATGCTTGAGAGATTAGCGAGGAACGAATACTATTGTTTCCTTGATGGTTTCTCGGGTTACTTTCAGATCCCCATTGATCCGTTGGATCAAGAAAACCACATTCACCGCCCATATGGAACATTTGCCTCTGACGTATGCCTTTTGGCTTATGCAATGCTCCCGCACGTTCCAACGATGTATGATGGCAATTTTCCACGACATGGTCGGAAACTATGGAGGTGTTTATGGATGACTTCTCGGTCATTGGGGACTCGTTTCATACATGTCTCTCCCATTTAGACAAAATGCTTCAAAGGTGTGAAGACACCAATCTTTGTCTAAATTGGGAGAAGAGCCACTTTATGGTCAAAGAGGGCATAGTCCTTGGCCATAAGATTTCAAAAAAGGGATTGAGGTAGATAAAGCAAAAGTTGATGTCATTGCTAAATTGCCTCATCCTACTACCGTCAAAGGTATTAGGAGTTTTCTAGGTCATGCCGGTTTTATCGCAGATTCATACAAGACTTCTCAAAATCGCTCGGCCTATGACCCATCTTCTCGAAAAGATGCTCCTTTTATCTTTTCTCCCGAGTGCATCGAAGCTTTTGAAACACTAAAGAAAAAGCTTACGGAAGCACCCATTCTAGTTGCCCCGATCGGGATTTACCCTTTGAGCTCATGTGCGATGCAAGTGATTTTGCTATCGGTGCGGTCTTGGGGCAACGCAAAACCAAGCATTTTCACCCTATCCACTACGCAAGTAAAACTATGATCAAGCTCAAACCCATTACACCACTACGTAAAAAGAATTATTAGTCATGGTGTATGCGTTTGAGAAGTTTCGCCATACCTTATCTTGACCAAATGCGTGGTGTATACGGATCACTCGGCTCTCAAATATCTCTTTGCAAAGCAAGATGCAAAGCCGAGATTGCTCCGTTGGGTTCTCCTCTTACAAGAATTTGATATCATTATACGTGATAAAAAGGAGCCGAGAACACGTTGTCGATCATCTTTCTCGTCTAGAAAACCCTCACCAAGATGAGTTCGAGAAAAGGAAATTAATGAAACATTTCCTCTCGAAACAATCAATGTGGTTTCTTTTCGAGGAGACTCTTCTACCCCATGGTTTGTTGACTTTGCAAATTACCATGCGGGTAACTTTGTGGTGAAAGGGATGTCGTCCCAACGGAAAAATAAATTCTTTAAAGATGTGAAACATTATTTCGGGGCGACCCTACTTGTTCAAAATTTGCGGATCAAGTCATCAGCGATGAGTGTATGGTCGGGAAGCTATTGACATTCTCAAGGCTTGCCATTCTGACCCTCTTGGGGACATCATAGCCCCAACTACACCGCCAATAAGGTGTTTGATTCCGGATTCTATTGGCCCACGATTTACAAGGATGCCCATGAATTTGTCAAAACACGCAGACGCTTGTCAACGCCACGGAATATCTCATTAAAGAAATGAAATGCCGCAAAACGCCATTCAGTGTGTGAGATTTTGACATCCGGGGCATTGACTTTATGGGGCCATTTCCTTCTTCTCATGGTAACAAATACATACTCGTGGCGTTGACTACTTGTCAAAATGGGTTGAAGCTAAGGCTTTGCCTACCAATGATGCCCGAGTTGTTGTGAAATTCTTGAAATCTCTTTTGCTAGGTTTGGAACTCCACGAGCCATAATCGGTGATCGTAGTACGCATTTTGCAATGACCGGTTTGATAGAGTCATGCAAAAGTATGGTGTAACTCACCGCCTCTCTCTGCGTACCACCCCAAATAAGTGGGCAAGTGGAAGTTTCCAACCGGGGATTAAAGAATCTTGGAGAGGACGGTTGGCGAAAACCGTGCCTCTTGGTCGGATAAGCTAGATGACGCACTGGGCCTTCCGTGCGACATAAAACACCCATCGGTGTACTCCATACATGCTAGTGTACGGAAGGCATGTCATCTGCCGGTTGAGCTCGAGCACAAGGCATACTTGGGCCTTGAAACATGCCAACTTTGATATTCAGACGGTGGTGATCACCGGAAAGTTCAAATGAATGAATTAAATGAACTCCGTGATCAAGCATACGAGAACTCTTTGATCTACAAACAAAATACAAAGAAGATTCATGACTGAAAATCAAGAACCGCGTTTTCAACGTCGGTGATCGAGTCCTTCTTTTCAACTCAAGATTGAAGATTTTCTGGGAAAACTAAAATCCTACCGGTGCGGACCATTTACCATCACTAAAGTATTTCCATATGGAACCATTGAGTTATCTCAACCCGATGGTCCAAACTTTAAAGTGAATGGTCATCGGTTGAAGCATTATTTTGGAGAGGACATTCCTCCTGTGGTTGTCCGGTTTACAAACTTTCCCATGAACCAATGAATGCGGGGATCGAGTCAAGCTAGCGACTCGGAATAAAAACAAGAGCATGCCATATGGGTTTTCACCCATATTTCGACTTCTTTCTATCTTTCTACCACCCTAGTGTGGGGGGTTCCCACATGTTGTGTATATATATAAAGTTTCAAAAAAAAAAAAAAAAAAAAAAAAAAACCCTTTCAAATAATGGCGTAGTATTTCCTTTTCGTTCTCGGTTTCGGCATAACCATAGGTACTTTGAATATTGAGGACAATATTCATTTCTAGTGTGGGGGAATTCTCATGAATTTTATCATATGTATTATCCGCTTAATTCCCCGTTTTGGCCAAAATTTTTTTTGGAGTAAGTTTTTACACTTACTCAATTGGTTATCATCCGCTTTGTCTAATAAACAAAATCCAGATTGGCTAATCCAGAGCAAACGGCTTAATTTGTAAAGACAAATCAAATCCTTAAAGGTGAAGAGTTGGCTAGCCCGCAAGTTTATGGCTTGTGGTGGTTTGCTCAAAATCACATGGTTATCTAAGAGTTGTACCATGGTTCTTACTTGAAAATCACAAACATTTGCTACTCGGCTAAGTAATGGCTTTTGGTAAAGAGATTCAAATCCATTAAGTTTTTTCTCAAAAGATTGCTAGGACTAGCAATAGTTTAGTGTGGGGATTGATGAGTGTGTAAATACTCATCATTTTTGTTAAATCTGAATCGCAAAATGTTTAAAATGCTCGAAATGCATCAAAATCTGAAAATATCTCAAAGTTGCATTTTATATGTTTCGATGCAAAATGTTTAAAATCGGATGAAAATGAGCTAATTTTGCATAATTGGCGCTTTAGGTCCCAGAAGTTTCAAAAAATGGCAAAATCAGTCCCTAGGCACTTATTTTAAAAGAAAAATCACCAAAGGTCCTTTTAAAATCATAACTTGTCAAAATTAGTCCTTTGGTGAAAAATATCAAAAGTTTTGAGAAATTACAAGTTTGGTCCTCCAAGTTTCAAAATTGGCAAAAATGGCCCTTGGAAAATTGAAAATGTCAAGTTTGGTCCTTGTACTATTGAAACTTGTCACTTTTTGTCCCTTGGAACAACTTTGTGAAAATGGCAGCCTAGGTCCTTGTATTTTCAGAATTTGCAACAAAGGTCCTTGTTATTATTAAGCCTAAACCCATTGGACCCTTGTCATAAACCCTTGACCCCTGCCATAGCCTTTGGACCCTTACCAATTTGACCCCACTTGAACCCGTCCTTTTAATATATAAAAACCAAACCCGCAAACGCCCCTTCCTCCTTCTTTTTCCTCCTTTTACGCAAAACCAAAGAACTTGACCACCAACAAAGCTCCACCCTACTCCAAGTTTTGTTCCCCTCCTCAACAACTTTCCAAGAAGCATTAAATGCCTCTCTTACCCATGCACTCAACCCACCGTGGCTTATACAATTTTGGCGCCAATTTTCAATCCAATGGCCAAGATCAATTCTACCAATCCAAGGGCCAAGATTATCACGGGATATGTTCGAGAGAGAGAGAGAGGATGTTGGAGTATAAAAAGAAGCAAAGAGAAGGAAGAAAGGAGTAGCACTTAGTTTAGTTTTAAAATGTATTTCGTTTTTAAAATTCTTAAGCCTCAAATGAATTCTTAGTTGTATTTTCAAGTTTCAGTGTATTAAGTTAACTTGTTTCAGTGTATTAAAACTCTTCTCAAGTATCAATTCAAGTTTATTTTAAGAATTCATGTTTCATGGTTACTGTGGCAAAAGTCAGTTTTGGATTCTTATATCCAAGTTTCTAGAAGCTCAACTTTAAGCTCAAACAAGCTTATATAAGCTTGTTATAGCTTTTTAAAAGCTTATATTTAAGTTTCAAGCTACTTTGGAATTTGGTCAATGAAAGTCAACTGAGGAAGCAAATGGGTATGAAATGGAAAATGGTTGATGCAGCATGGATTTGGGTTGATTTAGAAGCAGTTGGGTTGATATAGATAGGGTAGTGGTTCTGGTTTCATTGATTTTCAAGCCATAGTGGCTAGGACCATTTGTAAGTGCATTTTCAAAGGTTCTTGCATAATCTGTGTTTGTAGATTTAAATAGTTGAAATTTGTTTGAGTAGTTGTATTTAGAGTAATAAAACTCAGTTTGATCATTATTACATGCTAGTTCAGTAGTTAGTATAGATTTAAGTTCATATCAGTGTATTTAAGGGTGTTTGGATATGCTGCACTATCTGTCTTTTAGGTATAATCAGTGGTTAGAACTTGTTGTGCCAAGCTTGTTTAGCTTCTTTTGACTCATCTCTGTCATAAAATTGCATCTGCAAGTCACCAAAGTCAAAATTCCACTTCAACTGTCTCAACAGCTTAACTGTTGTGATTTTGCAAAACCAAAATCTTGATTTGTGTTTAGAATATATAGACATAGATTTCAGTAGTTTCATTTCATCATAATACTTCATAATCAGTCCTTAAATTGAGTTCAAATCTCACCAAAGTCAACTTTTCAAAACTGCTTTCAAAGTCAAAATTGAAAAAGTGATTTTTCACCCATCTGAGTTGATTTTTCATTTACTCATTTCTGGAACAAATTCAGTGAAACTTGGTATTTTAAAAACTTCAGCTGGTCTATTTCATTATTAGCATTTTTGTAGATTTTTATCAAATTTCTAAAAGCTCCATATGAGCTTGTCTTTTGAGCCTTACTTCCCCTGTGCACAAGCTCAGTATTGACTGAGTGTGCACAGGTCATTTGCAGATCTTGTGCAGAGCTCATCAGAGCTTCCCAAGGTCTGATATTTTGTTTGTAAGGTCCCAACCAGGTCTAGTTTAGGTCTCCATATTTGGTATTTAATTTCTAGCTTATTTGAGTGCTTATTCTTAGGTTGCAAGTAGTACCTGGAAACTGTTTTTATCACTTGAAATCAAAATCATCAAATCTGTGTATTCAGCTAAATAGAGGTTAAGGCTTGTTGTTATTAGTTGTATTTGGGTAATTGTAGCATAATACAGCTTCTGTAATCAGTTGGTAGCTTGTTTGTAGTTTTTGGCTTATCCAAGTGCTTATTTATCAGCAGTTTCCATTGCAGCCTCTTATTCTTTCACACAAGCCCCTGATTTTATATTTTTCCTAGATTCAGTATATTATTTTAAGCTTATCTTGAATTTTTCAGATTTTTATAGGTCAGTTTGGTATTTTTCTTAATTAAAATTAGTTTTTAAGCATTTTTAATTAGCATTTAATACAAATAATTCAGAAAAGGTTCAAAAAAATAAGTTTTCATTTTTCTTAAGTTAAGATAAATATAAAAAGTCAAAAAAATATTTTTCTAGATTTTTCTTAGTTAAATTTGTATTTTTAAGCAATTTAAGTAGTTTTAAATAGTTTAAAATTCATAGAAAATAGAAAAATAATCGAAAAACACAAAATAGTTTTGAAAATTCTCTTTTGTTATTTTAGATTTTCTAAGTCATAATTTTATTTTTCTAGCTTTATTTCATATTTTCTTGTATTTTAGGTTATTATCAAATAGTTAAAAATAGTTTTTAATTAATAATAATTAGATAAATAGTTTTAAAAATAATTTTATTTTTCTAAAAATTTTCTTTTATCATTAGGTTTGTAAAAATGTCATTTTCATATTTTTAGGATTTATATTGCTTTAGTTTCACATTTTCTTTAGTACGTCGCGTAGTTTTTAATTCAGTTTTATAAAAGAAAAATCAAAACATCATTTTGCAAATAGTGATAGCGTTTATTTAATATTTTTATCTTTTTAATTTCCTTTAATTTGCATTTAAGCCTTTGTAATTATAGGCTATTTACGTAGTTATAATAATCACAATCCTTTTCTCATTCAAATCTCTCGATCACTATTCGTTTGGTGATTCTTCGCATAGCTCACCGGGACATAACGACCCGGGAAACACTATACTCTCCGATCTTCATTGCATTTGTGCTTAAACTGTTTTAAGTTTCTTACGGTCGGCCATTCACAAGTGGCGGCTGCGTGAGAAAACTTGACGGTTTGGCAAGGATCGATAAAGATGAAGAAGAAAATATAAGAAAGTTTGGTGACTTGATGTTATGCGTATGAAGATGAAAAGAAAACTTGTTTATTCTTGAAAGAAAAACACACACAAAACACACTCAAGCACACCCTTCAAATGACCATTTGAGGGGTATTTATACTACAAGTACAAGACGCCCTAAAGGGCTTTCCATGGGCCTCGTGGTGGACTTGGATTGGATTGGGTTACATGAACTTATTCAAGGCTAGCTTAACATAACTTCTAGCCATTTAGCTTAGTCCAATCCATGAGCCCGTTGACTATTCTAATACGATATCTAACACACGTTACAAAGTTCCTAAACGTGAATGACCATCACTTCTAATAAAAATGTTACGGCTAACAATCTCCCCCTAAGGGGTGGTCATTCAAAAGATGCTCCACTTGATTAGGTCTTTACTTTCCTTGAGCTTGAACTTTGCGTGTAGATATAGAATAGTCTTGATTCTTTGTTCCTTCATGCTTTGTGATCGGTTAATGGTGTTGTCTGCCGTTGTCAACTTCGTTGGTTAGGTGTCTCCATGTCTTTCTCCACCATGCTCATACTTCTATTTGTCTTTTGGTTACCAATGATGTAGTTCTCGAGTCTTTAAACTTTGTAGATTCTTTGACATTGACGAAGAATCATCTTTGACTTTGTGTTTTCCTTTGATTTTGATGAGAACTTTCATGTGTTGTTGGTATGAGCATGTGGAGAATCTGACGATCTCTTCCTCCCGCGAGCATCCATAAGAAGAAAACATAAAACACGGGTTAGAAATAGTCCAGCGCTTACAAGTTTGAATTTCGAGTATGTTAACAGCATAGTGTGAAAACACGTATCTAATTCTCACAAAGGTCGTTCTGAACTGAGTCCCACAAGTGAGATAACGTGATATACCGACGTACATCTACAGCTCGGATGAGTCATTGAGGTACACAAGCATCACCCCACGATAGACCATTTGAGACACACTAAGCGTAATCCACGGGAGTTACCGGTGACTGCCGCTCGTGGCTGCTTGATGTTGACTCGGCGGGAGTTTCCATTCAATCATTGAAGATCACGGATGTGAAACTTCTCATAAATGTTACAGCGATTGCTATGATTTGCATAGGACTCTAGAATATATCACTTGTGTCCTTATTGATGAACAACAAGCGATGTCATGTCAAGTGTACCTAAGAGATCTTTGATGAATCTCGTGGCTCTAGACTCAATAGTGCATTTTGGTTTTCTGACGGAGACTAGGAGAGGTCTCCTTCTTCAATACCAACGATCTCTAAGAGAAAGTCGATAGATTATGTAGGGTTCCCAATGAGAATGAAACAAATCCTTTTGAGAGGAATTGAGTGGCTAGAAGGTTTAGTGCGGTGCGTCCTTTGGGTCCATGACATCTTTGTCTTCAATACCGCGTCATCTAAGTGATAACCGTAGCATATGTATTGAACTCGGTTTACGCCCTATAGTTGATTATGGAGGCTATTTCTTTTCACCCTTTCTTTTACTTTTCTTTTAATTCTTCAACCCCTTCTTTCTCCTTTCTCACATTTCTCCTTTTCAATCATTCTAAGGACTTCTAATACTAACTATTTGTGATGTCCTTGGGTAGATCCCTCCGCCTCTGGCGGATCATAGAGACGGATTTACCTATCCTTAGTCACCTTATAACTCCATGACTATCCTATTGTTGCCATAAAACCATTTTCTTGAAAATCTCTCGAGTGTTTATGATTGAAAACATGTTTGAAACACTTTGAGAGTTTTGTTTCAAACACTCCCCTTCACAAGTGCTTATATTGTTTTAACCGAAATGCACAGAGAGGGTAGTGTTCGCACTTTTGAATTGATCGATCAGTAAATGAGCTAGACCGATTCGAGACATGTTTACATCACTAGAGAACTAGCTTGAAATTATTACCCGTCTGGTCAAGTCCATAGAAAGTTTCTCGAGATGGTACATTTCGACATTGATTCCTCGTCAATTCATTGGTTTCAAGCGAGTCGAGCTCTTTTAAGATTCAAACAACGATCATTAAACTTTTGATCACATTTTAATCACGCTCCTCCCCTCAAAAATAGCATATCGTGATATTTTTATATCAACGGATTAAACAACATTTTAGAATCTTTTGGGGAGACAAACGGTTTGATTTAAGCATGAATTTGGAACATTTTGGTTTTATACTCCCCCTTTAATAAAGCATAATCAATTAAAGGGTTTTTGTTAGGAATTAGAAATTCCCAGTATTAAAGAGTCGGTCACCTCAAGTATATGTAATCGTTAGAAAGCTCGTAGTCGTAGTTATTTTAAGTTAAGTAGTATTTAGTTAAGTAACACCGTGGAGGACGGACGGGTCTTTACCCACTGTATGCCTGATCCACAGCCCAAAGTGTGGCGATTTGTGTAAGACTATAAATACTCTCTACCTCCCAAGGTAGAGAGTTGGAGCTCATAATAATATCTTTCACTTTCTCTCACTAAGTTCCCTAAACCTCTAACTTTCTCTCTAGAATTCCATCTTATCGCCACCTTGTGTTATGGTTTGATGTGTATGTGAAAAGTTATATCTTACAATTGGTATCAAGAGCCATGGTTAGATCATATCTTGCACATCTTTGGATTTATAGTGGTTTTAGGTGGTTTTGAGTTTGAAAAAGTTTAGTGGTTTTGCATCATTTGGTTGATTTCTTGTGTTAAAGTTTGAATTTTGTTGGTACTTTTATGTTTAGAATCATCAAAAGTGTTTAGGTTTTCATTTGGTAGCTTGAATCATCTTGGTTGGGTTGTTTTGGATTGAAAAGTGAAGGTTATTTTGTTTTCAAGCTAGCGACTTAGCTCTCGGACTTGTTTTCTTGGTAGCGACTTACTTCATAGTTTTGTAGCGACTTACAGGTTATAAAAGCTAGCGAGTTAGAGCTAGCGAGTTAAAGCACAAGTAGTGGAATCTCCACTACGGTTAGCGACTTAATGGTAGCGACTTAGTCCATAGCGAGTTGCTCTTTAGCGACTTGCATATCTAGCGACTTGTGTAGCAATTATGCACAAATTTGGCTAGCGACTTAGTGCATGGCGAGTTACTACTTAGCGACTTGCTTTTACATTGGCGACTTGGGACTCTAGCGAATTAGGCGTGTAGCGAGTTAAGGGTTAGCGACTTATTGCACTAATTTCTAGCGACTTAGTGCATTAGTTGGTAGCGAGTTAGCACTTTATCATCTAGCAACTTGAGTGATTGTTTACGGTTTTCTCTTGATTTAGTAAAATCCGTGAAAGAATCTATTTCCGGTTTAATCATAGAGTTATAAAATCCCGTATAATCTGCTAACATGTCTACCAACATTCCCACTGTTCCCAATTGTCCATCTCCATCATTGTCGAGGATGTTCAAGCGGTGGCTCGGATACTCGTCCACCAATGCTTGACAGAATCGACTACGATTCTTGGGCTCAACGAATCGATTGTATTGCCTTGGAAAGGAAAATGGTGTCAACATTCTCAAATCCATTGATGAAGGACCATATCGTGTTGAGACGACTAGAGACATACTTGATACTAATGAAGATGGTACTCCTGCTTACGGAATGGATGGACCTAAGATGTATGATGAGCTTGATGATAAGGAGAAAAGAGATTCGATGCGGATATCGGGGCTTCAAACATTGTTCTTCAAGGTCTTCCTAAAGACATCTACAAGTCGATCAATCATAACACCGATGCAAAAGCGGTATGGGATAATGTAAAGATGCTTCTCTCGTGTTCGAAATTAACCATGGAAGGCAGAGAATCACAACTCTATGACTTAATTTGAGCACTTCAAGATGAAACCAGATGAGAATGTCTATGAGTACTATGTGAGATTTCATAAGTTAGTTAATGACATGAGGAACATCGAATGACTATGCCTAACATTCGCTTGAATTCAAAATTTGTAAACAATATGAATCTCGAATGGCACAAGTTTGTTACATTGTGAAGCTTACTAAAGGATTGAAGAACACAAACTATGAGCAACTCTATGCCTTCCTCCTTGAATGAGAGACATGCCATGTTTGAAAAATTGATTCTCAATCGGTTCAAAACTAACCCGGAGAGACAAGCTCGTCTAATGATTCAACCGCCTTCTATTCAAACATCGGAATCAAAACCAAAGCTTCACAAGTCATACCCTTGGGTAATGGTAATCACAAACTCATTCCCGATCCTATGTACAAACAAGTCGATCTTGATGCACACGTAGGAAGCTTCATTAATCAACTAGCTCTTATGATTAGCCAAAACATGAATTCTCTTCCACAAACCAACAACAATGAGAAACGACATCTAACCCACACAATCAAGCTACTGTTAAAGATGGAAGGATCGTAGTGCAACCGAGTTCGGAAAGACAAGTATGATCGGGGAAGGGTGGTCTTTGGTAGAGGCTATGTGGCAATCGAATCGAGGAAGGAATGGTAACCAAGGTCAAGCTAAGCGGATCAAATGCTACAAGCGTGGTGGTGAGGACACATTGCAAGGCGCACATCTCCAAAGCGTCCACGAGTATCGCCGACATTACTTGAGATAAGATCTTTGCACAAGCTCGGGATAATGGTGTTGCGTTGGATGAAGAGGAATTATCGTTTCTTCTTGAGGGTAACGCCAAGACTTATGATGCGAGATGTGAATGAGCGGCTATTCAGGAGATAGGTCACAATCATCGAACGCCTTTCAAGTCGTTGTCGTGATGCTTACGACTCGATGTAGATGATGGACCTCGCACACACAATCTTTATGGCTAGCATCTCTCAATGGTTTCTCCCAAGATCTCTTCTTCACCACAAGTGGCCTATCCAAGGACAAACTCATCTCGAGGTATTAAAGCTATACGATGATGTCGATGTACAACAGATGCATGACAAAGTACAACCAATCGAAACTATTGAATCAAATATTGAAAATATGGGTAATATCAATATTGTCCCATACGATCAATACGTGAAACAAAGTGAAAGTGAAGTTGTACCAAGTGATGCATCTTCTGCGATCAACAATGACTATGTCTTTGATGAATACACCGCATGTGTTCTGATGATTCCATAATTTCAACTAAATGCCTATAAGGAACGTGTTGCTATTTATGAACAACGTGCAAAATTTGAGTTGACCACTCGTGAGCGGAAATGGATGTCCAAGTGAGTACAAAGAATTAGAAAAAGTAAGTTTAGAAAGAAGTATTGAAACAAGAATTAAATTCCTTGCAAGAAAAACTTTCTAAAACAGCTAAACAAAAACAAGAACTTCAAGAAAATGTGAAAATGCTTAAGCAAGAATTCAATGCAAAGGAATCAAAACTCTTGAGAGATTTTTCTAATCTAAAAACTTTGAAAAACAAACTTGAAAACAAGTTGTACATACAAGGAAACACCATTCAAACTGCTCACATGGTCACCAAACATCGAGTCTTAAGCGATAAGCATAGCATTCCCCTTGTTGAGGAACCAAATCCAGAGGTAATCAAAAAGGCTAGAAATGCTCATAAGGTGATTTATGATGGTGATGAAATTCTTAAGCCTAGGCAGAAACCTAGTTGCGTTGAGTGCACTGAGGAAGATAAGAAATCAGATGAAGTCACTAGGGAAAGGATGAACAAAAAACTAGATGACCCTAAATGCAAAGAGAAAAAAATAATTATCTCTCCTCACGATTACAAAAGGAAAACTGGATTGCATTAAACAAGTTTAAGCCTCGAGACTTTGTTGACTCCCGAACAAGTCTTACGGAAAATGGATTTAGATAAGCGGTCAAAATATTGTAGAAACAAACCCTCCCTTCGGAAAATGCCTAGAGCAACTGTGTATCCTCCTAATACACCTATGCATCTTGTACCTAGAACAATTGCCACTAAAAGCAAGACATTAATTAGCCAATACGTTATATACCAACTATTTGTTGATTTTGAAAAACTTGCAAGAAAAGGATCACTCCCATGGTATAATCAAGGTGAAAGAGGTTTGAACAAATGAAAGAATGTTATTTAATCGAGGTCATGCCTTTCTTTAAACTTCTAAAAGATCACTTTGAGAGTCTTAAAAGGGGTAGAAGTCGATATTAAGGGTATGGAAAAGGAATTTGATGCAATGGTTCTTTGAAGTTAGTGATTATGAGCGTGCACTAAAATATAATGAGATTGAGAGAAAGAACTTGCATACATTAAATGAGAATCTTATTCTTGAATGTGTTGCTCAAGATGTGTTTTCACCGCTTCAAATTGCTCTATTAATGCTTCAAAATTTCATGAATTATCTGTGGCCTCGAAAGTCTCCCATGATCGTGTCATTGAGCTTGAAAAACTAATTCTAAACTAAACGAGAAAATTGAACCGGATGATCACGACACGTTGGTTAAACACTTTTCTAAACTAGAAGTTGAGTATTTTAATTTACAACTAAAATATCAACATCTCAAAGAAAATGTCAAAACTTCAAATATCAAGACATCTTCAGATGCTCCAGAGTTTGATGCGGTTTTTCAAATTAACAAACGTGATGAACAGATTCAAGCTCAGTCCAACACGATCAGAAAGTTGAAAGCCCAAATCTCTCAGTTAAAGGGCCAAACGAACAATATGACAGGCTCCCAAATGCCTCCTCCTTTAGATTCTCAGAATTCTCAAACGTTTCATCTTCAAAACCTAGTAAATGCTTTACAAAAGGAAAACGAAAGTTTTCTTGAAGAAAATGAAAAGGTTAAACGTCATTTCAATGAGTTGTTTGAATCAATTAAAGTCACTCGTAACAAAAACAACGAACAAATAACTTCATTGCAAAAGGAAATTGAGAATCTGAAGAGTCAGGTAAAAGGGAAAATGCCAATGATCAATGAGGAGAATGTTGTATCTAAGGTTCGCTCTAGTAATAAACATGCTTTATCTGTGACATATGTCCCCCCTCATCTAAGAAACAACAAACTTGCCATTCAAACATACTTCTCATCCCTTAAGGATTGCCTAGAATGTCTGCGTGAGATTGTTGAAGAGGATAAGCTAGAGAAACCTCATGATAATGCAATTGGACATGCGTGCTTATATGCCAAACGATGTCAAGAAATCTTAGAATGCTTGATCACAATATGCCCTAAGTCATTAGGTGAGAGAGTTAATCCTTTGATTCCATGCTCAATGCCTAAAGCTAAGTATGATACGCATTCGATTCCAAATGTTTTGAAAGTGAACAGTTGTGTGCCTGTAAACAGCTCAGATTCGAGATCAGTCAATGCTAAGAAAGAGAACTCAAGTGTGCCTTCTAGGAGCACAAATCACAGACTCTAGTTTTAAGAAAATGAACCTTAGTGCACTGCATGTAGTTCGGATCCCAAACATCTAAACGGTGATGCAAAGAGTAGCTAAGCCAACTAATGTTCCCATTCCTCTACAGAGTGTCGGTGACATTAAGCGGAGCGGTCAAAGTCTCAAGACAATACAAGGAATGATAGGACCTCTCAGCTAAGAATGTGCCTTTGGAAGAAAGTAGAAGAATAATCTAGGAACCTTAAGTTTGAATCAAATAAAACGAATCGTGTTGATTCTAGTATTAGCTATAAGCGTCTTGTAATTAATTGAATTCGATACTATTTGCAAAACTTGTACCGATGTTTGCTTGAATTGTTTCTAATCATGAATGTGGTGTTACTTTTACGCCTAATGATGTTAATTGTCCGATTAATATTGCTAATGCTAAAATTCATGCTAAAAAGGCTAAAAGGCAAAAGCGAAAGAAAGTTAGAAAACAATGGAAACCCAGGAAGAACATTCAGTGAGAATAGGTTTTTATTGGATACCGTTGGTCATAAGACTAATCGAGATAATGCCCACTAGAAAATGGATGCCTCTTGGTAGAACTATTCCCCAAGAAGTGGTCACCTTTGTAAATAGGGTTAATTCGATACACTAGTATTGCATCTATTCACAATGATTCTATTACCTCACTTTACGATATGAATGCTTCTATTTACGATGTGGGTGGTCCAACTGTTGCTACTAACCAAATGGAACCCATTCTTGCATGGGGATCCCAATTATCGATTATCCATTCTTATGCGTGTTCAACTGCGGATCGTTCAAATCGATTACGTGGTACACGGACTCAGTTGTTCCAAGCATATATTTGGAGACCGGTCACGGCTCATGAACCGTGAGCAAATTCATCGGACTGTTAGATTTGGTAATGATCATTTCGGTGCTATTATGGGTTATGGAGATTATGTTGTTGGTGATAGTGTCATCTCTAGAGTGTATTATGTGGAAGGTTTAGGTCATAACTGTTCTCTGTTGGTCAATTCGTGATTCGGATCTAGAAGTAGCCTTGAAAAACATACACCTTTGTTAGAGATCTTAATGGAAAGGAACTGATTGAAAGGAACTCGTGGCTCAAACCTTTACACTATCTCTATCGATGACATGATGAGAGCATCACCAATGCTTGTTATCAAAGGCTTCAAAAACAAAGTCATGGTTATGGCATCGTCGTCTCAATCACTTGAACTTCGCACCATCAACGATCTTTCCGAAAGGACTTAGTTGTAGGTTTACCTAGACTAAAGTATGAAAAGGATCATCTTTGTTCGACTTGCCAATTGGGAAAAAGCAAAAGTATGCCCATAAACCCAAACCTTCTAACTCATCACGAAGTTCTTCATATGATTCATATGGATTTATGTGGACCAATGAGGGTGCGAGAATATCTTTGGGAAGAAATATGTGTTAGTTGTGGTTGATGATTATTCTAGATTCACAGGTCAAGTTCTTAAGGACAAAGGATGAAACTCACGATATCATCATCAAACTCATCAAACAGTGCGAGTTAGACTAAACAAAACCGTCGAGTGTCGAGCAGACAATGGGCCGGTTTGTCAACAAACAACTTAGTGAATTTATGAAAGCGTTGGAATCGACCATCAAAGAAGTGTTCCACGAACCCCTCAACGAGCGGTGTAGTTGAAAGACAAATCGTACTCTTGTTGAAGCCGCTAGAACAATCTTGATTTACTCAAAGGTTCCAATGTTTCTACGAAATGAAGCAATTGCCACTGCATGTTACACACAAAATCGTTCCACGATTCACACCATTCATGGAAAAACTCCATATGAACTTGTCCACAACAGAAACCCAATCTATCTTTCCTTCGTGTGTTTGGTGCCTTGTGCTATCCAACTAATGAGGTCAAGACTTGGGCAAACTTAGAGCTAAAGTCGACATTGGAGTATTTGTAGGATATGCACCAAACAAAAGGGATACGAATCTACAACAAAAGATCCCGAAATATCATGGAAACAATTCACGTTATGTTTGATGGTGACCGGTCAAATGGCTCTGGACACTCCGATTCGGGACCCGCACTTCATAATGATCCTATTGGCTCATCCTTGTTCCAAACTCCTCTCAAGAAACACCATATGTACCTCCATCCGAAGATGATGTAAAGAAGTTGTTTGATCCAATGTTTGATGAACTGTATGAGTCCACTACTAATGAAGTCTTGATCCCTACTATAGAGGATGCTCGATTCCGATGAATGAAGTCAATCCATCGGTTTCAATATCGTAAGTCAAGAAGCACCTCTGCGATCCTTGATCTCATCAACAAATCATCATCCTTCAAATGTACATCATGGAAATGTTTACGGCATCAATGATGAAGTTAATCCCTTTGCGACTCTCGAAGATGCTCCATTTGAAAACATATTTGCTACTCCGAATCATCGTGAGAACCATCTTCTTGAGGAGACATCGACTCGACTACCTCGGTTCCTCAACAAATGCCACATGAACACCTCGGAAAATGGACTCACGATCATCCATTAGACAACATCATTGGTAATCCCTCTCGTCTGTATC
Source organism: Chrysanthemum lavandulifolium (assembly GCA_022545495.1). Taxonomy (NCBI): domain Eukaryota; kingdom Viridiplantae; phylum Streptophyta; class Magnoliopsida; order Asterales; family Asteraceae; genus Chrysanthemum; species Chrysanthemum lavandulifolium. The sequence continues at coordinate 58,049,907 of CM040239.1, forward strand.
AACCGGAAGCAACTTGCAACCGATGCCTTATGGTGCTTCTTCAACTCCGTTACTATCTAAGATCGAACCAAAAGATGTTAAAGCGCCATGAATGAAGATAGGCGGTTCAATGCTATGCAAGATGAAATTCATGAGTTTGATCGTCTTGATGTATGGGAGTTAGTACCGCTCCAGGCGTGTGCTATGATTATAGCTCTCAAATGGATCTTCAAAGTAAAACTTGACGAGCATGGTGATGTGTTGAAAAACAAGGCTCGATTAGTTGCTAAAGGATATCGTCAAGAGGAGGTATAGACTTTGAAGAATCATTTGCTCGGTTTGCTCGAATCGAGGCAATCGAATCTTTTGGCTAATCTTTGCAAGTAAGAACATGGTGGTATATCGGATGGATGTAAAGGCGGCATTTACGAGCGGAGATCTTAAAGAAGTCGTCTCGTCGGACCAACTGAAGGATTTGTGAATCAAGAGCATCCTACTCACGTTTATCGTTTGAAGAAGGCTCTTTACGGGTTAAAAGCAAGCTCCAAGGGCATGGTATGATACCTTGTCAAAGTTTCTTTTATCAACCGGATTCAGCAAAGGAGCGAGTTGATCCTACATTGTTCACCGTGAAGTCGGGCAAACATTTAACTCATGTTCAAATTTATGTTGATGATATTATTTTTGCCTCGGCCGACCCGATGGAATGTGATCGTTTTCAAATGAAATGAGTTTAAAGTTTCAAATGTCAATGATGGGACAAATGTCATTTTCTTGGGATTACAAATTTCACAAAGTCCGGAGGCATCTTCATAAATCAATCTAAATATGCAATGAGATTTTAAAGAAATTTGGATTTGATTCATGTGACCTGTTGACACCCCATGATTGATCGAACCAAACTAGATGAGGACCTCTCGGGGATCATGATTGACCAAACAAAATATCGGAGTATGATTGGATCACGATGTATCTCACGCTAGTAGACCGGACATTTTGTTCTCTGTGTGCATGTGTGCTAGATACCGGCTAAGCCTACTAAAAGCACCTTGAAGCGATTAAGCGGGTCTTCGGTATCTCAAGGAACCATCAATATGGGACTATGGTACCGAAGGACACCGGTATGTCACTAACGACCTATCGAGATCTTGATCATGCGAGTTGTCAAGATACTCGTCGAAGTACGTCGGGAGGTGCTCGGTTTTGGGTGATAAGCTTGTGAGTGGTCTTCAAAGCAAATGAGTACTACTATTTCCTCTCTGAGGCTGAATACATAGCCATGTCATCTTGTTGTGCTCAAATCTTATGGATGAGATCTCGATTATCGACTATGGCTTTGAATTCAACAAAATCCCTCATCTTGTGATAATAAAGTGCTATTGCTCTCTCATGCAACAACGTTCAACACTCAAGAGCAAAGCATATCGACATTCGACATCATTTCATCGGGAACAAGTTGAAAAAGGTGTGGTGGAACTATATTTTGTGAGGTGCGAATATCAATTAGTCGACATCTTCACCAAAGCTCTTCCAAGAGCGTTTTGAGTTTATTCTTCCACGTCTTGGTTTGAAAAGCCTTCAACGAAAACTCTCAAACGTCTTCGGGAGGAAGGCGAGGTAAAGGTCTATCTTCATCTATCTCTTGTATATATCTATTCGAAAATCAAAATACAAAATTATAAAATCTTCAAAAATCAAATAGAAAAATATAAAACCTTCAAAATCCATAAAAAAATTTGAAAAATTCGAAAAATCTTCAAAAAATATTGTCTTTTTGTCATTTTTCTCTCGATTCGATAATATCTACGGTCTTTGTGCTGTCATTCAAAGAATGACACGGGTCTTTAGATATTGTTCGAATTTTTAAAAAAAAAAAAAAAAAAAAAAAAAAAAAATCAAAAAAAAAATATTTTTGGGAGAAAGAGAAAAAATGGTTTATTGTCATCTTGAGGCAATAACCGGTTTTAAAGAAAGAACGAGCCATGTTTTATCATGTTTTCAAAATTCCATGCTCGATTCTATAAACTCCTATCTCTTTGAAAACTAAATGCTTTAAAAATTAACTCAATCTCTATTTTTGATAATCATCGGGACTCATTTGTCAAAATCTCTATCTCTCAATCAACAACCTCGTCATTGATTGAGGGAGAATGATTTCAATTAAATTAAAAAGTTATTTGGCATTAAAATTGTTTTCAAAAGATATACATGCATGTTTTATAAATGGAGTTTAAAGTCTTAAAATCCGATCCTTATCGGTTCAAACGCTTTCACAATCAAGTCACAATTCTCCTTAAAAGCTTTCAAATCAATTTAAATCCACACGAGATCACAAATTTCAAATGATTTGATAATTCCGGGGAGAATGTGTGATTTAAATTGGTTTAAGCGATAATTCGTGACAAGGATGTACGATTTCAAGAAATCAATGCACATGTTGAGGGAGCATCTATCTTAAAACCTTTGATTTAAAACGTGATCATTTATCCCAATGTGCGGTTCCCTCTAGTATGTGCAAAACTCTTTTCAAACCTCGAGGCACATATTGAGGGGAGCAAATTATGGAAACCTCATCCTTCCAGGAAATGCTATATCTACTTGATTTGTTGAGGAAGTGATGTTGATATCTTTAGAAAATGGTTTTCAATTGGATCCAAAAATGGCGATAATATATCACAAGTATCTAGGAACGATACCAAATTGACCGACCAACTTTACTTTATATGCGGTGATATAAGGATGATAAGGTTAGGTATTGGTTCCCATGATCCGCTGAGCAGGAGGGATCTACCGAGGACAATCCACTAGTTAGTGTAGAAGTCCTTAGGTATGATGATAAAAGGAGAAAAATGAGATATGGGAAGAGTGCCGTCTAAGGCGAGCTAATCTTGGAATAAACCCAACAAGGTATTAGCTATGAAGTCTTGGTAAGCTTGAAGGGTTGAAGAATTAAAAGAATTGAATGAGGAAAGGGTGAAAATAAATAGCCCTCCATTTATTCAACCTTAGGGCGAAACCGGGTTCAATTCATATACTACACGATGGTAACATCGGTATTGAAGACAAGGCGTCATGGACCCGATGGCCTTGCACTTCAACTTTCCAAACCACTCAAGTTCCTCTTAAGAGGGCTTGTTTCATTCTCACGAGGAACCGACATTATCTATCGACTTTCTCTTGAGATGGTTGATATTGAAGAAGGAGACCCTCTCCTGGTCTCGTTATAGGATCCAAATATGCACAAATTGAGTCTAGAGCCACGAGATCATCAATAAATCTCATTAGGACACTTTCAATGAAGACTCTGTTTCACACAATGTGGAAGAGAAATTATATCTTGAGTCCTCGCATTATCCTTGTGGTATTGCGGAACATCGAGTGATGTGTTTACATATTCACAATGAAGATGGAAAGCCTTACGGAGCCAACATCAAACAAGCTCTGGTAGGTGGCATGTGAGATCTATTATATAGATCAACCATGTGACAACGAGCGAAACAATGGGGCGATTCAATCTCTTGAATCAATCTGGTTCGAGTTAGGGATTAGCGGATACCTTTGAAAAACCGGTCTTTGTGCTTAAAAACTCTTTTCTTTAGCAAATCATTGTGTACTCATTTTTCAAACCAAAAGGTATTTTATGATTGATAATTGATTTTCAATAAAACCTTCGTTGTATTGCAAAAACAATTTATATTGAGCAATACGATTGTTTTCAAATCTCTCTTCATCAATCGGTGGACTTATAATTATTTGGTTCACTCGCTCCGTGTTGTCTTCTTTGAGATGTTCGGTTTGAGAACAGCTAGAACATTGCGAAACCATCAAGGAGATTCTTATGAATCCTACGATCACAGGCGATGCTTATCTTGATCAGCGGGGAACCGTGGGCGTGTACCTCAATTCATCGAAAGTGATCAAAGACACTTTCGTGCGATTTGTTGCTAGCTTGTTGTATGCGGTGCACTTGCGATGTTTGCGGTGATCGAATGAAGCGGTCAATCCATAGCCGCATGCTCACTTAACACATTCATCTCAAAAGAAATCATGATTAGTGCATCAATGACTACGATATTTTCACTCCATGCTTACGCTTTCTGCTTTGCCAATATCATGATTCAACAAATGCTTCCGCTACTCGATGAGAAGATATCATGATCCGAATGTGAGCATGTCGGTCCCAAAGTCACAACACCACAATGGAAGTCTCGAGATTGTTGATTCTGATGATCTCAAATGATGGCTCAAAATTATCATCCGTGGATCGATAAAGACCTCCACTTGGAATAACCAAACATGCATTGTGAAGAATCAATGACTACGAGCTCAAGTACAAAGGACTACATCAAGAATGCAAGAACTATGTTTAATGTATTATCTATTTGTATTCAATGTAATTTTGGTACATGATTGAGGTGACCTCCATAGGGAGATTGTTAGGAATTAGAAATTCCAGTATTAAAGTCGGTCACCTCAAGTATATGTAATCGTTAAAAGCTCGTAGTCGTAGTTATTTTAAGTTAAGTAGTATTTAGTTAAGTAACACCGTGGAGGACGGACGGGTCTTTACCCACTGTATGCGATCCACACCCAAAGTGTGGCGATTTGTGTAAGACTATAAATACTCTCTACCTCCCAAGGTAGAGTTGGAGCTCATAATAATATCTTTCACTTTCTCTCACTAAGTTCCCTAAACCTCTAACTTTCTCTCTCTAGAATTCCATCTTATACGCCACCTTGTGTTATGGTTTGATGTGTATGTGAAAAGTTATATCTTACAGTTTTAGAGGGAGTTATCTTGAGCACAAAATATTTTAAAAGATTTTAAAAATCTTTTTGAACAATCTTGAAAAAAATGCTCAAGATGATGATGATTTCTCACCAGTTTTAAATGTGGTGCACTGAAGCGTACACTAGATTTTTCTTTAAAAAAAAACACGAGTTTTGATTTGAAGTAATCAAAAGTCATCATTTTTGTCCGGGTTTCGTACTGAAGTATACGAAAGCCATCTTTGAAGAATTTTTTTTTGAGAAACGACATGCTTTAGAAAACAATTAAAGAACTCTCGCTCAAGCATTTGTACATGTCCGTATCATTGTTGAATAACATTTCTAGAAACGTACAGAATATCGATTATACGAGAGACGTGTCGTGAGAAGAATATTTTTGGATTTGATTTTATATTGTTTTTGTATTTTTGAAAGATTTTGTATTTTTATATTTTGCTTTTGTTGGTTTTTCAAATTTTGTATTTTGTTTTTCAAAAAATATTTACAACGAATCTTTTTGGAAAATCATTTTCAAGAAGATTCGAAGGCGTTCTAACTCCTCGGGGTTAGGCTTAGCATTCAATTCGTCGAACTAAATCGTCAAACCTTTCTTTTGGAAGGGCTTTAGTAAATATATCGGCGAGTTGGTAATCATCTTCACAAAAAATAATTCAACAGTACCTTCTTCCACGTGTTCTTTTATGAAGTGGTAGCGGACTCGATATGCTTAGTCTTTGAGTGATGAGCAGGGTTGCATGATATGGCTATGGCACTTTGAGTCACAATACATAGGTATTTTATCGAAAGTAAAGCCATAATCATGAGTTGTGTTCTCATCCATAGAACTTGAGCACAACACGCAGATAGAGACACATACTCGGCTTGACGGTTGAAAGTGCGATGCAATCTTGTTTCTTTGAAGACCGACTTACTACTTTTCACCCAAAATTGTGCTCCTCACGATGTACTTTTTGTAACTTGGTCACTGCGTGGTCCGCATCACGAAAAGGCAATTAGATCAAATCCGGTTCCTTCGGATACCAAAGTCCCATGTGAATGGATGTCTTGATGCCGAAGATCCTTTTAACCTCTTTGAGGTGCGATTCGGTGAGCTTTGCACGAAACCGTGCTAATAAGCAAACAACAAAATGAATATCGGGTCGACTAGCAGTAAGGTACATGAGAGAACCAATCATGCTCCGATATTTCTTCGGATCGATAGGTTTCCCAAACAAATCGGCTCCAATTTTTGGTGATGCTACCATTGGTGTTCCGATCGAGTCACAATTATCCATACCATGATTTTTCAAAATCTCAGTTGTATATTTAGCTTGATTAATAAAAATTCCACGAGGGGATTGATGTATTTGTAAACCAAGAAAAACTTTAGTTCCCCATCATGGACATTTCAAATTTGCTTTTCATGAGATTTTCAAAATGTTTTGAAAGATTGATTAGTGGACCCAAAATGATGTCGTCACGTAAATCGAACAATCAAAATGTCGTTTTGCATTTTGTGTAAACAAGGTAGGATCAGAGTTCCTTTGGTGAAATTGTTTAGGATAAGAAAAGAGGACGATTAAGTCGCCTGGCGCTCTCGGAGCTTGCTTTAAACCATAGATTGCCTTTTGAGTTTGTAGGCGTAGTCGGATGTTCCATGTCTATGAAGCCTTGGGTGACTCGCGTACACTTCTTCTTTCGAGTTCCATTCAAGAACGCGGTTTTAATGTCCATCGATAAACCGTGATGTTTTTGTGAGTTGCATAGGCTAAGAAAATCTTGGCGCCTCAAGTCTAGCTACCGTAGCGAATGACTCTGCAAAGTCTATCCCTTCTTCTGTCATGTATCCTTTGGCCACAAGGCGAGCTTTGTTGCGAATTACGATCATCTCTTCATTCCTTTTGTTCTTCCATAACCATTTGAGATCAATGGCGCGAATGTCAATTGGTCGTGGAACCATATCCCAAGAGTCATGTAGACGGTATTGGAGAAGTTCCTCTTGCATCGCTTCTATCCATGCGGGTTCTGCCATTGCCTCCCGAATGTTCTTCGGTTCAATATTGCTAATTGAGCACAGGTAAATGCACAAGTCGCAATCGGTGGCAAGTTGGTGTCTCGTCTGAATTGGCCTTGAAGGTTCACCAATAACTTGTTCAATTGGGTGGTCTTTTGTCCACTTCAGAGTAGAAGGATACCTTAGATTATACGAGTGCGAGTTAGATGGTTCTCTTAAGCTAGAAGATGATTCAGCTGATTCCGTAGCAAACGGGTTTTCAAATAAGTTTGCATCTAACGTTGCATCGTTCGGGTTTGAGTAGGTTCTTCTTGAAATGATATGTTTTGAATTTGCTCATCAACTCTTGGTAAGACTTGTTTGAAGAATTGGAGTTCTTTGGAGTAGATGTAGATGATGTTGATGGAGTTGGTGCATTGGTTTCGACCGTTGTAGATGCATCTTACATTGGTGGTGGTAGATGATGTTGGCGGGTGCGGTGGGAATGATGGTTTGATTCATTTGTCGAAGTTCCACCATAGTATTCATCGAACATTAACTCAAAGAAATTCTCCATTTTTGTTCATGAGGTGTGGCGGCAAAGTTGATGGAGCTCTATGGTGTACGAGTCTGAGGCGATGTGTCCGAAGTGCGGGTTTGTGCGGGTTCTAGGCGAGTCTCTCGAAGCCATCTGTGAAAGTTCATCAAAGTTCACATTCATCGTCTCCATGATCCTCCAGGTTCTCCGGTTATACACCACAGATGCCCTCGAGCTATCTGAATATCCAATGAAGATTCCAATATCACCTTTAGCTTTCGGTTTCCTAGATCTTCTCATCGTTTGTCGGATAGCACAAAGTGCCAAACACGTGAAAGTAAGAGATATCGGGTTTTGTTGTTCACTATTTCATATGGGGTTTTATTGAATCTTGGATGGATTAAGGATCGGTTACGAGTGAAACAAGCGTGTAGCAACATCACATAGAAATAACGGTGCCTTTGGAATAAATTAGCATTGTGCGGCGACTTCCACAAGAGTTCGATTTCTTCTTTCAACTACCCATTCTGCGTGGAGTTCTAAAGCGATGTCGATGAGTTATTCCAACATCTTCAAAATAAGCTCTTAACTCGATTTGTGAATTCGGTCTGGTTATGCATTCTTACAACTCTTCTGGAGCTTGAAGAAGTACTTGAATACGTTTCGGAAGGTGATGATGATGCACGGTGCTTGATCTTTTGATCTAAAAACCTAACCCATGTATATCTTGAATAGTCATCGGCGATAACAAGAATATACTTTTTCCATTAATGCTTTCAACTCTCATTGGGCCACATAAGTCCATGTGCAACATATGCAACCTTGCTTCCGAACTAGATGCGGGTTTGGGTTTATATGATGCTCTTTTGCTTTTCCTTGTTCGCATGATGGACATAGGTGATCCTTGGTGTATTTGAACTTTGGAAGTCCGTTGGCGATGTTGTCTTTGGCGATTTTTATGGTGTCGAAATTGAGATGGGATAATCTTGATGCCACAACCAGACTTTGTTCCGGATGCTCGTGCCATAAGACATATTGGTGATGAAGAGGCCATTTGGTTAATGTCGATAGCATACAAGTTTGTATCACTATTCGGTTAAGAGATCGGTGCCATTCAAGTTTCTAACGAAGCAAGCATTTTTCCTAAAGCAACCTCTAAATCGCATCACGCAGGCGCTAGCGAAAACAAATTGTGTCCCAACCCTTGACATAGTAAACCCGAGTGATCAAATAATTTCCAAAGGTATATCTCCATAACCCATGATAGCTTGCTACATGATCATTTCCAAAACGTCGGTTCCCATGAATTTCAGACGAAATTGATCGACATCTTGATTCGGTCAAGTGCTTGGAGCAACCCGAGTCGACGATCCAAAGACATATTTCGATAACACCCAATAACGAGAAGAAGAAGATTTTGGAAACCGTTTTGATTTTGGTTCTTTTGGGTTAGAGGTAAAATCCGATCACACTCATAGAAGTTATCTATTGGTAAGACGGGTTCATCACTCATTCTACCATTCGGAGTGTGAAAGTTCTACCGTGGGTTTCCAAATGTCATCCCTAAAGTAAACATTATGCTCCTATCGGTAGTGTAAAGCCTAAGTCTACATAACTAGTATTCCTATTCGTTTAGCATAAGTTCTTTTGGGAACATTCTTCTTAACATGCTTAACAATCTCATTCTTAGAAACACAATCATCATGAACATTAGTTAAAGATTTCTTGCAATTTAAACAAAGAGATTCAACACATTCATTAGACTTAGCAAGTTTCATAGGTTCATTACATTCGGATGAAATGTCTTTCTTATTACAAAGCGGTAAACTCTAGGGTGTTCTTCTACTATCTTCTCTTTATTCAGCGACTACTCTTAGAGGCAAGCGAGACTCTATTGTTCCTTGTATTGCTCTTAGGCTTTAGTCTGCTTTGCTCTAGAGGTGCTTCCTAGTCTGTAGAAGGTAAGGCACACTTATTAGGATTCACAATTTTATCTAGAGAGTGGTTTCAGCTTTCCTAGTCTCTTTGGAGTGCCTTTCTAAACTTATGTCGTTTGTTCCATATGTTTTAGATGTAGAAGCAGATGCATTAGTGGTACTCATCCTAAAAAGGCCAGGTGCTAAAACTTTTGGTTTCTCGATAACCGCTTTTCCTTTTTCAACATTTTGTTTAGGCAAGGCAGGTGGATTGACTGGTTTGGATAAATCATTTTTCTCATTGACTTTTGGAGGAGGCATAGAAACAGACATTTTTGGTTTTAAAACCGGTTTGGGAACATTTGCTTTCTCCTTAGTCAATGGTTTTGAAATCTTAGTATCCACTGCCTTTCCTTTTTGACATTCCAGCTGAGCCCTCAAAAGATCATTTTCGCTTGCATGTCATTGTAGGCACGCTCATCGACGATTTTTCACACTTGCATTCCTCGGTTTTCGATCAAGTTGTTTAAAATATGAGACATTTTCTTTTCAAGTTTCTCAAGTGCTTTTCATATTTTGAAACAATTTTGGAGGTCTCGGACTGAGTCTTTCATGATCTTCAACAGAATATGTTTGTAAAATAATGGACATAATATCGATGAGTCGAACATCTTGAAGAGAGTCATTTAAATTTTCCAAAATTTGATGTGTTCGACACAATCATTAGCTTGGTTTACGGTTTATGGTCCTTGATAAAGTCAATTGTTTCTTTCAAAAGCGCTTGTTCAAAATGAATTACCTTTGAGTTGATGTTATTCGGTGAGGGCAATTTGAGTTTCAAAATACTTTTTATTTTCATTATCAAAACTATTAAACCGATGTTTGTTGTAATATTGGTTTTAGTTTTATGATTGTCTTGAAGATCCATGAATTCTAGTTTTCACATTTTCTAAAATACTTCTCGCATCACTTGTGTTAAAAGGATTGTTTGAAGACATTTGTTCAATGTTCGAAGAGAATTTGAGACAACAAGCGGTTTTGAAACAGATTTTGAAACAGTGTTGACTCTTTGTTTGAAACACTTGGTGTGATGGAAAACTTTGACTTTTCTTTTGATTAACAAAAGTAATTCCGAAATTTTGTTCCATTTGTTATAGTCGATTGGTTTGATTTCGGATGTTTTTGTTTCATTCTTTCTCTACTTTCCTTAGATAGTTCTAACGTTTCAAGAGAGTCACGAACAATAATGGGTTCATGTAAAACATTTCCATTGTTTAACACATTACGAGGTTTTGAGCTTTCTTGAGGAGCGAAGAAGGGTCGTTACCAAGTGCCATTCTATGATTAGTATGAAAAGCGGATTTACTTGATTAGAAAGCATCTTGTTTGTTTGAGCGAGAATGACCCGTTGTAAGAAGCAAATTTTCCAAAGTTTTGATGTTTTCATTTTTATCAAGAATTTCATCAAGAAGAGAATCTTCTCGTTTTGAAAAATCGATAATCAAGCGCTTCTTTTCTTTTCAAGATCGAGAAAACATTTCTTTTGTTTAGAAAGTTGGTCATTTAAATCGAAATTTCCTTGTTTAAAGATTTAATTTTCAAGTTCAAATTCACATCAAGTGTGTTATACTTGATTTGCAATAGTTGTTCTTTAGAAACCAAATTACGATAACCAATTTCTAATTACGATTCTTTGTTTTATGAAATTCAAAGGCTTTTGCATTCTCCTTGTAACTCTCAAGCTCGGTGGTCAATTTAGCATTCGCGACCTTAACCCGCGATTGACCGTTCTAACTTTATCGATTTCAATGCCACATTTATTGATTAATGATTCAAAATAAGCACGTGTTTCCTCATCGGTCTCGATATTTTGTGCCACACAGCCTGCACTAGGATCCACATCCGGGTCTCGAGTTAGTATTGCTACAACTCGGATTGTCGGTATGTATCATAAGTAGGTGCGATGTCGAGAATGTTGTTCGTCATGAGTAAACACATCAAATATGACATTGTTATAGCATGGATCGTTGATTGGTACCTCGAGATCTGCATTGGCGTCATAGGCAGGAGGTGCGTCGGTCGGTGTCATACTTAGTCTCTGAAGATTTACCATGAAGATCACGGTTTGCATTGATTTCCTCGAGGTCTTCCAAATCATCCATAATAGCGAAAAATCATTTTCCTCGGCACTCAATTGTAGTCCTACTTTAGTCTTCTGTACTATGAAGATAGCTTTCGAAGATACTCGATCTTCTTTTTCGGCTTAGTAGGACAATTCCTTGCCATGTGACCCAATCCTTGATAGTTATAACACTTAACATGATTACCACGATTCACATTTCCATAATTCCCAATGACCGGCTGCAACATTCCCATTCGATTACCAGCGCTCTATTCCCAACATTCGACCCATCGATTTCCAACATTCGACCCAACTGATTACCACGATACGGAACCGCTTTGATTACCCATCCGAAATCCAAGAGCATATCCTGTGGGTTCGCAATAACTCAACCATTTGTCCTTGATGACCCATGTTCACACCCGGTGTGCAATTTTCGATTCTTGAGTGTTTGATGAAATCCTTTGGTTGTTGTTAGTTGGTGTGGAATAGCGACCTCTAAATGCTTTAGTCAAAAATCAAATGCTTGATTGACAAAGCTTGTTCTTGTTCAATTTCAAGATCGGTGATTCCTTGTTCTGGTAATGTTGTTGTTACGGTGGATAGATTTGTTGTTGAGGATAACACTTGTTGTTGTGGAATGTATTCTTTGCAAAGTTGTTGTTAGTAGAAGATGATGAAGCTTGTTGTTGTGAGTTCAGGAGTTGAGTCTTTGCAATGAGTGCCAATGGATCATGATTCTTTGCTAACCTTTCTTTCGACTTCATTCACTTCATTTGGTTTTGTTTGAAAAATTATTGAGTTGATCAAAGTTCACTTGATGTAAGTCTTTTGTTTGGTTGACAATAGTGACATATTGTCCCCATTCTTACGGTAGATTGTTTAGGAACTTGATGTTGCTCACGATAGTTACGGGTGTCAACTTGTTTACGATCGACTCATTCATTAAAGTGCAGAACCTTCCATAGTAAGATTCAATGGATTCTCACGGGTAGATGTAAACTTCTCCCATGCGGTTAGCGACTTGTTCTCCGTATCTTGTTGACCAATTTACATTCCATGACAAAGCCGTCTAACACGTTCCCACATATCAAAAGCGGTTTCTGGCTGTCTCAAAGATAAAGATGTCTCTTGGTAAACCCGGTTGGACAATATGAATTGCCATGTCATCCGCTTCGACTTGTTTCGATCCTCTTGATGTATTACGATTCCTTTTGAACACGAAAAGATGGTGGGATGGGAGGTGTTGCATCGGCATTTCGGGTCTTAGACTTGTCGAGGTATGAAGGGTCCATTCGTAATGGATTGAATCATCAATTTTCCATTAGGTTTGGTCTTAATGTAACGAAGCATCGACTTGTCTATTGAAGATAACCACCTTTTTCCAACATAGGAGGACGGTTTCGGCCTTTGGTTTGCATGAATGTCTTGTTGAGTTGCCAACACCATTGATGAAGGTATGTTATGATAAAGTTGATGTAGGATCGATTCAACGATAAAGGAGTTGTGTTTGATGAAGATCAAGCTCGGTTGTTGTAGTGAAAATTTGGTCTAAAAACTTAAAACCTCAATAACTTCTTTTGGAGCGTTTTTAGGACTTGAAAGTTGACCCAAATGAACTTTAGTTCATTTGGCGTGTAATCTCCTTGTTCTCACGGTCGTTTTGGTTGCTTAGGCGTAAGTTTTGTTCCTTAGGCGTAAGAGTTGAACCTTAGGCGTAGATAGTGACCTTACGCGTAATAATTAATGCTTATGCGTAGAAATATTCTTACGCGTAAGATGTTACTCTTAGGCGTAAACAATATCTTACTCGTAAGTATTAATGCTTATGCGTAAAACACACGTCTTAAGCGTAAGATTTAAATCTTAGGCGTAAAAACTCGCTTACGCGTAAAACACGAATCGTATCTCTCTAACTTATCCAAGCTAGTGAGATTTCCCAAGTCAAGTGTTCCACAAACTTATCAAGTGAGGGAAGCATCGAGTCACCGTTGTTACGAAGATTCTTAACCAAATGCTTATCGTAAAACCTTATGTGTAAAAATAGGGTTTTGACTTTTCTTCGCGTAAAAGAGGATTTTGACTTTATGTTCTTCGCGTAAAAATTCCCGATTTTCAGACGATTTCGGATGCACAAACAGTTTCAAAACACTCAAATGTTACTTGTAATCTAATTAAAATTCCACAACAAAATATTTGGCCCACCGACTTAAAATCCTAGCTCCCTAAACCCGTTATTCTAAGTTTTTCAACTAATGTTACTTGTAATCTAATTAAAATTCCACAACAGGAGGTAAATTATTATCAAGTTGCTTAGCCGCCGTTCAAAAAAAATTTATTATCAAGATGGTTACACTAATTCCTACTATAGATGTATAACTAGCGTTTAAGCTAAAAAAAATAACACTAATGACTACATCAATATCACCAAATGACTACGTCAACATGACTAAATCAATAAATTCTGTGACACAATCAAAAATGATTAATCAATAAATTGAGTACTTGATAATAACATAGAATAACACAATATCATATCAAAAATAACACAATCACAAAATGACACAATCGAAAATGACTACATCAATATTAAATCGGCATAATATATACAATAATAAAAATACATCAATATCTAGTTAAAATTTTATCAAAAGCGTTCTTATCCTTCACGATTTCACGTCTAATATCCATAATTTTGATAGTTGTTACGATGTAACCGGATACATGTGATGATTTTGAGGGAAATCGAGTTATGTGATTGAATGTGAGGTCTAGTAATGATCTTGTAATCAATGTTGAGTAATGGGTAGAGGGAGTTACGTGATTGAATGAGAGGTCTGGTAATGATTTGGTAACTTGTGGTGACTGGTGAGTAAGAGTTATGTAGCGAGTAAATGTGAGGTGTAATGCGTCGGGCACGTGAGTTATTGATTAAATGAAATGACTATTTTGCCCTTCCATTCATATTTTATTAATATATCCTTTTAATCTCAACCAACGAGTAAGGTGAAATGAATGATTGAATCTTGCCATTTAATATTTGAAAAAATGTGATCTTTAGATGAACCGACTCTCCTACCATATTCATATGACCAAGTCCTTATTAAATGTTATTCACTTCTTGTTGGCACAACAAGCATTTATTGATCATACCAAGTTACACACAATCATCTATATATTTATCGATAAATCATTTAACCAAAGTCTTCAACAAGATAAATACATGATATGCCTCTCAATTTTCTTGTTTATCTTCTCCTCGTTCTAGTAAGCATTCGTGTTAAATGGTGTTCGCATTGAATTTTGTAATGATAATAAATAATTTTTTAAAAAGTTTGTCTAACTTTTCTAGTTATTTTGTTTTTCTAGTTTGCAAGCACGAATGATGCGAGAAACGATCCGGAAAATATTGGAGAAATGTAATGAAAGATGATCCCATGCCAAAGGCGATTCAAGATGCAATGATTCAAGTTTAAATGCATCAGTGATAAAGGATATAAGAGAGGCGGTTTTCAAAAAGTTTTATACAAAGCCAAATCTCATAATCTACCATTCTCATGTTATGCATAATCAAAAGGATCACGAGTTAACATCTTCTAAGATGAATTAATGTTGTTTGAACTTTAATGTGCTACAAATGATTAGAAAATACAAACAAAGTTTAGTTAATTATTTTGTTTTACAACATTCGATAAGTTATGTAGAAATTGTATTCTTATGATTTACTATGTTAAGTTAAGTAGGTTACTTTTATAAAGATTTGCAAATTGCAAGTGAATTAACAAAGTGAAGCCAAGATTTACTAGCCATCAATATTGATCACGACTCTAGCTTGCTCATAAGTCACACACATACCGTCGGCCAAAATTCTTGTCTTTAATGAAACGCATCATTAATCTTACACAAATTTAATTATACCTTTTTCGTAAACTTTGAACTTACAGTACACCGCGGCCACTTAAACAATCAAGGTTGAAAGGATGTCGTGCACCAAAGCGATCCATTACTTGAAACAAGACATGAGTGGAGCGAGGCGAGGCACACATTATTTTCACTTATTGAATACCCATGGCCAAACTCGGTGGTACACAATTGTATGAAAAACTTCAATAATTTTATAACTAAAACCACAAATGTTGGCATTCAATCTATCGAAAATAAATATAATTTGTTGTTTGGTGTGAAGATGGCGGAGATGTTAAATTTTTCTCAATAAAGCGTAAGCCTTTCATTTGTATAAATAGACACGTTTTCAATTCCTAACCATTGTGTATAATTGCTTTTGTGTCATCTCCTAGACAATTATGTAGATCGATATTGACTTGGATATATGGTTTAGATTTTCATCCGTTAGATGTGTGAGAAGAGAAATGTGTATGTTAGTTCCATTAGGCATCCTTCACTAATGCCTTTGACAATACCATCAAGGATATCACCATCCTTGGCACCTTTCACTAATGCCTTCGGCATCTTGACACCTTTAACATTCTTCGCTAATGCTTTTGACACGGACGTTTAAGAACCTTTCACTAATGCTTTCGTCTTGACTCTTTCGGCATCCTTCACTAATGCCTTCAACACAACATCTACGAAGGAAGAAAGAACTATCAACAAGAGAACCTCAGTTGTCTTGATGATGACGAAGTATGGCAACTCATGGACTTGAGCTTGCTCGACTTCAAGAAGTGGTGATCTCGTATTTAAGAGGAACCTAGAGAATCACAAAAAAATAAAAGACAAACTACATAGAAAGATCCTTTAGGATCAGTGGTTAGAGAGGTACAATACTTGGAGAAAGTATGTGTGAAAGGGGTGAGCAAAAAGGAAGAAATGACTCACTATTTATAGAGGAGAAAACTTACTGTTCCCCGAATCCCACGGATCCCTCCCACAAGGGATCCGGCTAGCGTAAAGCTAGGGATCCGTGGGAGGCTCCTCTTTACCCATGGGTATTTTTGTTATGGGTCATGGGTCATGGGTTATGGTTTGATCCATGGGTCTTTTACTAGATACAATGTATCTTATGGGTTCAATGTTCCTAGTCAAGTGGTTTGGATAATACCATGGGTTATGGGTCAATACCATTTGTTAGTTTTTACCCATTTGAGTATATACTAGTTTAAGTATATATTTACCAAAATATGTAAACACTAGTTGTTGTACATATGTATTACTAAATCATAAAATCACTTATACTTGTTTTAGTGTTTTATGTGAAAAAGTATGTGTGTTAGAAAACTATTGGCTCAAATAGTTTACGTATTTTATTTGTTTCGTAAAATGATTTTCGTTTGTTATCGACAAAACAATAGAAGATCGTAAAATATAAATAAGCGTTTTACGGCTTATTTTTATTAACAATCTCCCCTTTTGTTGATGACAAAACATAAAATTATTTTAAGGAAAACTAAAATTAAGTAAAGATTCGAATGCGAAATGGAGTTTTACTCTCTTCTCCCTTTTGTCGAAACAAAAGGCGTCGAAAAGAAACTAACACAAGGTTTTAAGAAAAACATGTAAAAAGAAAAGATGTAAGGTGAGTAAGTGGCGGAATGGTTCTCGTCTTAACTCCCCTTGACGAGTCCTTCCATTTGTGAGGGCATCAAGTACATAAAACTAAGTAAGCTAATGTTTTGCAATTATTTTTGCAAATGGTTAGTCCTTGAGACGACAATGCTCCCCTTGAAGATTGCAGCGTTGCAATGGGGTGTCATGAAGTATAATCCAAATAAGGATTATGTTTCAAATGAATTTGCAATGTATGGTTTGACACAAAGCTCCCCAGCTTTATGGTCTCAAAATCTTCACGTATTTTGAAAATCTACAAAATAAAGGTTAGAAAACAAGAGTATAGTGCATAATTTCACGAAAATAAGACTCAAGTTAGTAGAAAATTGTTCTTACGTACCACGGATCCCACGGTTCCCTTTGTGGAGGATCCGTCTAGGCCATTTCTAGGGATCCGGTACTGTGCGGTGATAGTTTCTTGACAATGAAGGTATGTCAAACAATGCTAATAATGAGGTGAGATATGTATATAATTGGAAGCATAAGCACAAAGTAGCATGGCACATAAGTAATCATTCAATAAAACCAAGAGATAATCTAACAAATCTCTAAAACTAAGAGAATGATCTAGCCATACAATTTCTACTAATAGGTTACTAAAGCCTAGAATGCAACAAAGTGATCGAGTCTAAGGATGAGTAGACTTGTTGATTTGGTCCAATCTTTCAAGAAGATGATTAAACATGAAATGTAACTCATTTCGTACTTCTTGAACAAGTCCTTGGGTGATTAGACAATTTGGGAAACTATTGCCTTGATTGGGAACCAGAGGGAAATGGATGTTTTGAGTAGGCTCTACGAATGATTGTGGGATTTCATTTTGAGGTGTGGGATGAGGTTCTACTAAAGGTGAGGGTGGTGGTAGTGGAATTTCCTCCATATGATCATGTCCATGATCGTTCCTTGTTTCCCAAGATGGACTATTCGGTGTTGTGGGTGGTTCCCTATTTAATGAGAAAGTTGGTGAGTGGGAGGTTCTTGGTGGCGAGTGCTCTAATGCATAGAGATTTGGGTGAGGAAGAGGCTCGTTAAATCCATGCTCAAGGAATGAGGACTTAGACGGCTTGCTAGAACTAGCTATGTTTGGTTTTGAGCTAGATGACCCTTTTTGTAGCCCAAATGGTTTGATGCTAATCCTTGCGGTTCTCTTAGCAATTGTTGAATTAGTTTGTTGAGGTGGGATTCTCCCATTGTCATCTCTTATGGGAGATGATTCGGTGGATGAGATTTCATGGATCATATGACCCTTTCTTTTGGATGAGCCTTTTGTTGAGGAGTTGTTGCTAAGAGCTTTAGTCATGATGGTGATAGGATGCTATATGAGCTTTTAGTGACTGATTTTTGAGAGCTAGATGGAAGTGATGCCCTAACCTTAATAGTGTTTGGTTTATAAAGGGTAATTTTGAATTAGAGAATTAAATTCTTGACCACTAAGAGGATTAAGCATGCACTTAGGATTTTGATCTAGGAGACAATAAATGAAAGCTAAAAGTGGTTAGATAACCAAAAGGTGGTTTAAAATAGAGGAGGAAGCTGGTTTTAGCTTTACTGCGACACGGATCCCGCGGATCCTCTCACTGAGGATCCGTCTGTTTATAAACTGAGGATCCGCTTTGTCGAACGAGTTCTAGTGAAATGATTATGCTTTTGTGAGGTTTATTTCCTATGTATTTCGAGGTTTTGACTTAATTTTGAAGTTTTTAAGCGTTGGATATCTTAAATGCTCAACCATAATGAGTGATGATGCTTAATGATGGTTTGGGTAGGAAAATTGACTTTAGGTAGTTTAACTATGTGTTTGACAAGGATACCATTTATTTTGATATGGAGAAATGGTGGTAATTAGTCCTAGAAGTCGATGATGACTTAAAAAATTTACTAAAATCTTTAAAAATAAAGAAAAATGAAAAACTAGTTTTGAGCCTAATTTTGAGCCAAAAGTGATTAAGATCAATTTGCTAAAATTGATGGATATACCAAACTAAGTGTTATGAGATGTGATAAATAATGTGTGAGCGTTGGAGTGGAATTATGGTGAGTTTTGATGAGTTGATAAATCAAAACACTTTGAAATATATCCTAGGTAAGCCATGGATGAGTGTGAGGCTTTCAACTATTTGAGGAAGACTTAGTTGGCTCTAGTATCTTATGTTTGACTAGTGTGAGGTGATCTAGTAAGTTATTTTGATGTAAGCAAGTCCGTATTGCTCATCGGTGGTCACGGATCCCGCGGTTCCTTTCTCGGGAGGATCCGACTAGTTATAATCTTTGGGATCCGCCTACTACGGATCGAAGACTTTCGAGAAATGTGCAACTTTGCACTTTTTAGTAAATGCTTCTCCTAGTTGTTTCTATAGGGACTAAATGCAAGAACACAACAAATATAAGGCATAGCAAAGTAGGGAGAGCTAAAAGTTCCTAAAATGAGTGACAACGACCACTTGAATATTTTCAAGGAGTCGTAAAATCTCATTCTACAAGTTCCTAAGTTACGATTGTTTACTGCCAAGATATGGCAAGACCTACCTACTACACTATTCTACATAAGCATTGTTTAAGCGTTACAACCCATTGTTTGAAATTGTTCTTCACAAATTTAGGTCCTATGACCTTACCTCATTTCTCCTCCCCTTCCCGTCTTCGCCCATCATCCACTCTTTATCACACCGTCTCTACTTTATTTTCTTCAAGAAGTTGGCGAAACACTTGAAGATTCCCCTTGTTTGTTGCCATTCGGGTGATGCATTAGGAACGTTCGGCAATTGGTTATTGTAGTCCAAGGGGTCAAGATTGGTATTTTCGAGTGGGTTGCTACTACCTTCACCTTCACTTTGCCTCTCCCTTTCATCCGAGGAGTCCGTGGGTGGGTGAGGCCTTTTGCCATCTATCATAAACCTTGTAGTTCTTCCCTCGGTTAATGACACCATAACCTTGTTGCAAAAGCTATGATCATAGGATTGCAGAGAAGGATCTAATGCAAAGATGAATTTAGCAAGACGGGTTAGGAGCATTGCATACGGGAGCACCATCTTGTCCATACTTCTTACACTTGACATTCTCTTGATCATGTAGTAGGCAAGGCTAAAGCGAGTCTCGGTCACTAGGCAATAGATCATGAAGCTTAAACATGCGTTGGGGTGATCCTTGTTTCCTACTAGGCACACCACATTCTCCCTATCACATCTTCCCATTTCTTATATAATCCATACATCTCGGAGAGCTCCATTTGGAAAGGATCCTATAGATCACTTTAGACTTCATAGTAACCCTTGATGGGGATGCTCTTGGCATAAACACGGTGTCCTCACCGTGGTTGCTTCGGGATTATCGTGTGGTAGATAGCATGATGATCAACCATTGAGTGTAGTTCTTCCAAAGACCATTCATTGGAGTACATGCAAACACCTTGGTATGGAACCCTATAATTCTTCCAAACTCTACAAGTGAAAGACTAAACTCTTGCTCATTGATGGTGAAAGCGATCGAGATGGACCCATCTTCATTTCTAATTATTCTCATGGTCTTGTAGAACTCAAGTACAAAGACCGGCAAATTTGTTCGTTTATGTCCAATAGACAATCAAAACCAATAGTTCCAAAACTTCCCTTATGTCGGTATTGGCAAGAAATGAAGGTTCAACAACTCTACCTTCATGAAAGAGTCTCTTTTCAAGCATCTTAAAGGCTTTCCTATCGTCCGGACTTAGTCCATCTTTCCTATGGTACATGGGTATGTAGTGAGCGGTGTTCTGGTAATCTTGTTGCTTGTTGCTTGGCATGATTGTTCCTAAACAATACAACCACAATGTGGTGTTAATTGTGAATAGTAACCTAGAGGGTTTGATCACAATTTTGCTCTCATCATCTTTGTTGAATTCAAGAAATGTGTTTAATTTGTATTAACAATGTTAATTCTTTGATTTAGATTATCTTAGAAAACAATGTGGTGACAAATTATGATAAACCCATTTGAACCCAACTCTTAAAGATGAAGAAATTGTAATCCTATAAATCAAGGAATTAAATTAACAATATAGTGAAGATTATACTTACACAAGTGATTGTTAAGCTTGAGAAAAATGATCAAATTGCTCCTTTGAGCGATGAGTTGAGTTCTTGTTCGTGAGTCTTTGAGGTGAATATAATTGTGGAACATCCACGGTGATCATTCTTTAACTTATGTTGTCTTACATTGCACGGATCCCGCAGATCCTCGTTTGGGATCCGGCTAGTGTAAACGAGGATCCGCATGACAAAAAAAATCGGCTCAAACATTCCTTGATAACTTTGGTTTGGGAGTTCTAAAATGTCTAGTGTTTTGATGTTAAGGCTCAAAACTTATGATTTGAGGTTTTGAAGATTTAATACTATTCCTATTAGTCGTGGTTCCCTTTTTAAGAATTAGTCATAATTCTTGGGAAGTTTTTCAAACATTATAATAAAATCCTATTTTATCATAATATAAGAAGTTTCACATGGATATTTATTGACATAGATGAGGTGTCAATAAGCCCTTTGTGATGAATAATGATAGAGGCTATCGAATAACCAAGATATCATTATTATGAGTTGGTAGTGTAGTCTATACAAATTAGTCGAAGAATACTATTCTTGATGATGACTTTAATATAGATAACTACTTAAGTAATTACTAATAGATATAAATCATGCAACTAAGATTTTAACAATAATAAAATCAAAAGTAAATTATTAGCGATCATACCTTTGCTAAATATTCTTTTTTAGAAAAGAAGTATTTAGATGAAATGCTTTAGGATCTTCTTGGAATCTCCAGATTCATGTTGTGAGAAGGACAATACTTTGTTAAATATTCTTTTTAAGAAAAGAAGTATTTAGATGAAATGCTTTGTGATCTTCTTGGAATCTCCAGATTCATGTTGTGAGAAGGACAATACTAAACAAGGAAAATGTTAGAACATTCTATCATTGTCCAACAATAAACATTATAACGATTTTTAAAACATGACTTGAAAAAATCCTTCTTTGTAGTTTTCAAACATACACGGATCGTATCAAGTTTTTAAAGTACAACATACTCTAAGAAACTTTGTAACGAAGCTCTGATGCCAATTGTGGAAAACTAGAACGGGGGGTTGAATACTTTTACCGATTTAAAACTTTCCTTTTAAATAATTAGATCGACTTATGTCAATCTATTTGGTTGTTTATGTTGGATGTTTGATAGATAGATATATAAGCATGTAATGAAAGATAAAGACTAAGAAGCACATCACCACGACACAAGTATTTATAGTGGTTCGGCTACAAGGACACCTTCCTTGTCCTACTCCACTCCCGAGTCACCTACTCGAGAGTTCGTAAACACTACACCAATCTCCTTATGGCGGAGAAGCCTTCACAACGTCGCTTACACCTTTTCTAGTACAAAACTAAATACCGAGTTCTTTCACACCAAGGCGAACCACACTTAACACAACGTCGCCTACCCTTTATAGGTGCTAGGCTAACCACCGAGTTCTTTCACTCAACAACATACCACCTAATCTCGAGGTGAACCACACCTATCAAATACGTCGCCTACCCTTTATTTCCTAATGGTACTAGGCTAAGCACCTAGTTCCATTACTATGGAGGAACTACTACCCATCACCTTCACAATGCCACCTAATCTCGGAGGAGATCCAAGAGAACCTCCTTGTTACAACACCATCAAGGATATCACCATCCTTGAGGAAATAAACTAATACTTATATGTATAATGATGCACCTCATCGATTATGTGAAAGTGGTGAGCGACCTATTTATAGGCCGTAGCGTAAGCTAGGGATCCGTGGGGCGCTCCTCTTTACCCATGGGTATTTTGGTTATGGGTCATGGGTCATGGGTTATGGTTTGATCCATGGGTCTTTTACTAGATACAATGTATCTTATGGGTTCAATGTTCCTAGTCAGTGGTTTGGATAATACCATGGGTTATGGGTCAATACCATTTGTTAGTTTTACCCATTTTAGTATATACTAGTTTTAAGTATATATTTACCCAAATATGTAAACACTAGTTGTTGTACATATGTATTACTAAATCATAAAATCACTTATACTTGTTTTAGTGTTTTATGTGAAAACGTAAGTGTGTTAGTGTGTTTACATATTTTATTTGAAAACTATTAGCTCAAATAGTTTACGGCTTATTTTATTTGTTTCGTTAAAATGATTTTATGAGCGTTTGTTATCGACAAAACAATAATCCATATCTATGAAGATCGTAAAATATAAATAAATGTTTTCATGTCGGGTTGTCTTATTTGTATTTTGTGAGAGAAGTTATCATAATCATAGTCATCATAGTCATCTTAGCGATCATGACCACCACCAAATAGGTTACTCGTCTCATCAAAGGTGTTCACAACCTCCTCATCATCACTATCGAATTCACAATCTCTCCCTTGGTGAATGGGTTAACCCTCTTAGTAAAAGAAGTAGCGGTAAATCCTTATTATAACCACGATAATCAACCTTTTAATAGGATTACCATTATCATCAAAGTGTAGCTTTCTCATAGATAAGAAGCCTTTCAAACTCCCCAATTTTCTCAACAATAGGGGTAGGACCAACCGCGTTAGCTTCCATTAAATCACTCACAAGCGGATCTTGTGATATTGAATTTCTCCCAATAGATATTGAAGGAGTAAGAGAGTCT
The DNA here is from genome assembly GCA_022545495.1 of Chrysanthemum lavandulifolium. Classification (NCBI taxonomy): domain Eukaryota; kingdom Viridiplantae; phylum Streptophyta; class Magnoliopsida; order Asterales; family Asteraceae; genus Chrysanthemum; species Chrysanthemum lavandulifolium. Next base: position 58,073,474 of record CM040239.1, read on the forward strand.
TTTGAGTTAAGTTGTAGCAACTATGTTTGATCTCAAGTTTTCATTTAATAATGCCAAGATGGTTGTGTATCTTGTTTGTCTCAATGAGGTTCACATGGAGATACAACAGATTTTTGTATGTACGTAGTATTACTTTCTTTTTATGCATTGTGTTTGTATTGTTTTTTTAAGAGTTAATACAGATGTAATAGAATAGAGGTTATTACACATTTACACTTAGTTAAGACCCTATACAATATAAGACAAGTAAGTCGGACAAGCAACTTAGTAACTTTGATTCGGTGTTATTACATCACCAAATCACATGTGGTTCAATTTATGTTTACAGAATCACATGTGATTCGATGGTATATATGTTTACAAAGGTTTTAAAGAGGATGTTAACAAAAGAAAGGTTAAGAGGATGTTAAGATGGTTGAGTATACTAAAGCGTTTTGGTTGACATCAAAGCGGGTCTAGTCACCTTCACAAAGGCGTCGTTTGACCATCTTCTAAAACTTTTACAACAATTATTGTCTTAATAGAAACATGATTCCGAAAATTATTAATACAATATCATCTTCTTTATCTTATTTGAATAAAGTGATTTAAAAAGTGGTATGCCTTAAGAATACAGATTAGGCAACTTTCGAGCCATTTGTGATTTGACCCATTCCCTTTTTTACTACTTTTTATTTAACCTACTATTGAGATAAAGTATAAACCAAATCAACATGTTCATATTATTGGGTCAGAAATGCAACCACCTCCATAAGCAACCAGAGAAAAAAATGCCAACAAATTGAGACAAAAGGCATGTTCTTGTTGCAGTACAAAATTTATTAGTAAGCATAAGCTTTGAAGGTGAAACTTGAAAGCATTTAACAATATTGCAGGGTAACTTGGGAGTTATTGTAGTCTATATCATGTTTTGAAGATTAAAAAAAAAAAAAAAAAAAAAAAAAAGCTCCTAGAACAATTTTAGCTATAAATATACACGAAGACTTCTACTATCTAAACAAAGCCGCCTTTTATTCCAAACACAATTTCAACTTATGTTACTTGTAATCTAATTAAAATTCGACAACGAAAGGTTAATTATTATCAAGATGGTTACACTAATTCCTACTATAGATGTATAACTAGCGTTTAAGCTAAAAAGACTAACAATAATGACTACATCAATATCACCAAATGACTACGTCAACATGACTACGTCAATAAATTCGATAACACGATCACAAAGGAATAATCAATAAATTCAATAATGATAATAACACAAAATAACACAATATCAAATCAAAAATAACACAATCACAAAATGACACAATCGAAAATGACTACATCAATGTCAAATCGGTATAATATATACTATAATAATAAAGAAAATACATCAATATCGAGTTAAAGTTTTACCAAAACGTTCATATCCTTCACGATTTCACGTCGAATATTCATAATTTTGATAGTTGTTATGATGTATCCGATGCATGTGATGATTTTGGGGTAAATCGAGTTATGTGATTGAATGAGAGATACGTAATGGACTTGTAATCGGTGGTGAGTAATGGGTAGAGTGAATTATGTGATCTTGGATAAGGTGAAGTAGATGGCTTAAATCTTGCCATTTACTTTTTGAAGAAAATGTGATCTTGGATGAACCAAACTTGCAAACTATCTAACCATATTACATGTTATTCTCTTCTTGTTGGCACAACAAGCATTTATTTGCTCATACCAAGTTATACACACACAACCATATATATATTTATCGATAAATCATCTAACCAAAGTCTTCAACAAGATAAAAACATGAGATGGCTCTCAACTTTCTTGTTTATCTTCTCCCTCGTTCTAGTAAGCATTCATGTTAAATAGTGTTCGCCTTGAAATTTGTAATGATAATAATAATAAAGTCGGTCTAACTTTTTCTAGTTATTTTTTGTTTTTTACTAGTTTGCTAGCCTGAATGATGCGAGAAACGATCCTGGAGATTATTGGAGAAACGTAATGAAAGATGATCCCATGCCAAAGGCGATTCAAGTTGCATTGATTCAAGTTTCGTCTGCATCAAGTGATAAAGGGAATAAGAGAGGCCGGTTTACAAAAAACTTTGATACAAAGCCAAATCTCATCATTTATCGTTCTCATGTTATGTATAATCAAAAGGATCACGAGTTAACATCTTCTAAGATGAATTAATGTTGTTTGAACTTTAATGTGCTACAAATGATTAGAAAATCCAAATAAAGTTTAGTTGATTATTTTGTTTAACAACATTTGATAAATTATGAAGAAAAATAATAATAATAATAATAATAAATAAAGAGGTTATCCCAGCAACATAGGTTTTGGCTCCTTGTTTAACAATAATGCAATTAATCATCCTTTTTTTAAATAATAATAATAATAATAATAATTTTGAGAGAAATAGTATTCTTATGATTAACCATGTTATGTTAAGTAGGTTACTCTTATAAAGATATGCAAAATGCAAGTGAATCCAAGATCAAAAAGATATTATTAAAAGACAAAGAAACTCACACAATTATATACACCTTAAATATGTCTCAACGAGACTTAAATCCGTAAGTCACACACATACCATCAAGCCAAAAACCCATGTCTCTAATGAAACTCATCATTAATCTTACAAAATTTTGATTATACCTTTTCTGTAAACCTGAACTTAAAGGTACACTGGCTAGTTTAAACAATCAAAGTTGAAAGGATGTCGTGAACGCAAAGCGATCCATTACTTGAAACAAGACATGAGTGAAGCGAAGCGAGGCACACATTATTTTTGCCTACTGAATATCCATGGCCAAACTTGGTGGGTACACAATTTCTTGAAAAAACGGCAATATTTTACAACTAAAACCACAAATGTTTGGAATTCAATGTGTGCGAAACAAATATAATTTGTTGCATGTTTGGTGTGAAGATGCTAAACTGTTCACTATAAAACGCAAGTCTTTGACTTTTTAGTTCATTCGTATATACAGACACGTTTTCAATTTCTGACCATTGTGTATGTCTGCATTTTGTGTCATCTCCTAGTCAATTATGTAGATCGATATAGACTTGGATATAAGGTTTTGATATTGATCCGTCAGATGTGTGACGTAGAAGAGGATGTGTATGTGGTATTAAACGTGTGCGATAGTTTTTTGGCGAGTTTTTATTTAAGCATGCAAATATAATGCTGATACTAGAAGGCCTAGCTACAGTTCAACTTGTTGGATGGTCCATAAGTCATTCTATTCATATATTGTCACCTTCACACTTTGCAGCTTATGAGCAAGTTTGATTTATGAGAATCAAATGGAATTCCAATTTCAAGAGAATTTTAATTAGGATTAGTTAGACAAAGATAACTTAAATGGGTGAGAAAGACCATGGAATACTTCAAAAAGAGGTACCATGCCAAATGTACACGATGAACGTACTTCAAATGTGTATGTTAGTTGTATCATATATAGCATAACTCTTGGATACGGACGTGCCACCATATATTTCTAAGCCAAGGCTTGCAGGGTGTGGCTTCTTGGATCTTGATATGACAGCCTTCAGTGGAGTATATGTCTTCTATGTCAGGTTGTTGCCATATTCTTACTCTTCATTTGTTGTGTTAATCTTCGTGAAAGATTGTTGCCATATTCTTACTCTTCATTTGTTGTCTTAGACTATTAAATTTCTCCCAATATGTTGATAATCAGTGCCTTCCCCACCCCGAACTCACACCCGCAAACACCAATCAAAACGGCAAGATTGGCTTTCAATGCTTGTATATTAATAAGGAAGGAAACTGAATACATTCTACAATGATGCCTACACTAATCTATTTATAGGCTAAAAGCAAACTGATAGAAGTAAACTAAACGTGGGTACAATGTGCTACATGTACAGCCACTACTCCTATTCAAATGCCATGCAAATAGGTCATCCCATTTTCTTCCATAATACTCGGTCAAGTAAGCTACCAAGTCACTGACCCACATGCTAATCCATGACCCATAAACTTGGCCCATCAAGATTACCCAACATTCACCCCGTAATCTTGATGTCTATCACGGTCTCGCTCCTACGATCATACTTAGGAACACGGTCTCGGTCAAGTACTGCTTGCTAGGTCTCCTCGTACTTTGCTTCTTTTCTTGCTTACACAACCACGTACATACAAAGGAACAATCCTTACTGCAGCTTGCTTTCTTGTGATCACCTAACGTGATCATCTTTGTCCGTTCTTTCTGTGAATCTTGATCTAGACAACCCGCCGCTCACGGTTATCTCTTTCTTTAATCACCACTGGATGCTTGATCTTTCACTCCATCGTTCACTGCTCGTCAGCCCGTAAATGGATCAACCCGTTACGGGATCCACTTGCTCAATGTTCTTGCTAAAATTTCCTTCTAAATTTTCGAGTTCCAAAGCGATATTAATTCCTTGCTAAAATACCGGTCTTGATCTCGTTCTTGCTTCTTGCTTATCGATTCTTGCTTTCTTACGATTGTTTCATGCTTGCCACTTGCTACAAACCCGAAACTTTCTACTTGCTATGGTTGTCTTGCCTGCTACTTGCTATAGACTATGCGACAACATACTAGCTTGCTTTCTTTCTTTTTGATCACCGCATGATCAACCTTGCTGCTTGCTTTGTTTCTTGCTTGCTACCATTCGATAAACTGCTGCTCCTTCTCTTTCTTTTGATCATCATGTGATCAACCTTGCTGCTTGCTTTCTTTCTTGTCTGCTACGTGCTACAGACTACTTGCTGTTGCTTTCTTTCTTTCTCATTCTCGTTCTTCTTGCTGTGATTTCTTGCTCTCAAGAAAACAGTCCTTGCTATCTTCCTGCTGCGTTCTTCTCGTTCGCCCGCCCTTTAATCGAACTCAGCTCTTGATACCATGTTGATAATCAGTGCCTTCCCCACCCCGAACTCACACCCGCAAACACCAATCAAAACGGCAAGATTGGCTTTCAATGCTTGTATATTAATAAGGAAGGAAACTGAATACATTCTACAATGATGCCTACACTAATCTATTTATAGGCTAAAAGCAAACTGATAGAAGTAAACTAAACGTGGGTACAATGTGCTACATGTACAGCCACTACTCCCTATTCAAATGCCATGCAAATAGGTCATCCCATTTTCTTCCATAATACTCGGTCAAGTAAGCTACCAAGTCACTGACCCACATGCTAATCCATGACCCATAAACTTGGCCCATCAAGATTACCCAACACAATAGATATTCGAGTAAAAGAGACTTCTGAGTTAAGTAGTTGCAACTATGTTTGATCTCAAGTTTTCATATAATAATGCCAAGATGGTTGTGTATATTGTTTGTCTCAATGAGGTTAGGATACATATGGAGATACGAAAGATTTTTGTATTACTATCTTTTATGCATTGTGTTTGTATTGTTTTTTTTAAGGAAAATTAATACAGATGTAATAGAGGTTATTACACATTTACACTTGATTGACCCTAAACAATATAGGTTCCTTAAAATATCTCTTAACTAGGGGGATCAGTATATTGAGTTCAAAGTTACAAAAGACACACGCGTAAGCCGGAGTCCGTACCCGAAACGTCCCGGAAACGGGAAACGCCGCCGAGATTGCGTATCACGTACCCGAAACGCCGCCGAGATGCCGTATCACGTACCTGAAACGTCCCGGAAACGGGAAACGAGGGGAAACGCCCGAGAAACGTCCTCGGAAAAGTAGAAGCGTTGCTTTAATTGGGGTACGCCGATCTTTCTCTCGGAAACGTTTGGGGAAACGTTTCTAGCCTAAAAAGTCATGTTTCCTACCGGTGTTAAGTTTACATGTGCTGTACTTTTTTTCCGGCGAGATTTATGATTAAACAAGGAAGAAGAAGATAGAATTTGATTGGTGTAAAAGTAGGAAAGATACTTTTGCTTTTGCACATATTTCAATTTGTCACGTGGGAATTTTTGAAAAGCAAACGTTATTATGTTTTTATTTATTTTCTTTTACTATCAATTTATTAAAAAAGTTTATTTAGGTAGTCTTGTATCTGACTTGATAAAATATAGGTAAATGTTTTTGTAAAATTTATTTAGATAGAAACAAATAAGTTAGACATGCGTAGTTAATTTTTATTGACAATATATTCCAAATATTTGTAGGCATTTACTTTTTATACAGTTTTTGAAATGAAAAATAAAAACTATAACGTGGATGAGAGTATCAGTGGCATGATCAAAAGTTCTGATAATGAGAAATTCGAAAATGACAACATGGATATAGGGAATATTGATAGTAACAATTATAACCAAGTTGATTTGAAATTTCAGGAAAATAATGGTGCGAGAAATCATGTGCTAGAGGTTCCAAAGTTAAATGAGACGACTGTAAAACAGAGTAACCTCATATCCACAGATCCTATAGTTCAAAACAAATCTTTTTGTGGAGCGACAATAGATAGAAATAATGGGAATGTTATCGCCCAAGAGAAACTCAAGCCAATTCAAGCAATTACTACATCACCATCTCAGTTGAAAGTTATGAGCCAGGACACGTTGAATAATAACACTGGAATCATAGTGGATCCATATTATGATACTAAAGAAAATCAAAGTGAGTTGTATATGGGTACTAATCAACCTAAGATGTGGAAAAGACGGGATCGAGTAGGGGTGGGAAATAGCTTGAATAACGGTGCTACTGGTGATATTCATGGAGGTAAAAGGTCATACGTAGACTCCAGTGGTGTGGGAAATATGGATGTTGATGTTGTCAAGAAACCGAAAGAGAGTCGGGACTCTACCTTAACGGCGAGTGTTGCGGTGCAACATCGCCGACAACAATGAGTATCTTAAGCTGGAACGTCCAGGGCTTGGGCAACCCTTGGACTGTCAGACACCTTCGCACTTTGGTGAAGGATTTTAGCCCGACTATCATGTTTCTCATGGAAACCCGGATGCATGATAGTGAAGTTACAGGTTTCAAGTTTAGTTTTCTGCAGTATAATTTACTAGTTGTTAACTCCCTTGGAAGAGCAGGTGGCTTGTTACTTTTCTGGAAAAAGGAATGTGATTTAACTGTTACTACTTATTCAAGAAACCACATTGACTTTGTAATAAAAGAAGATAATTGTAATGTATGGAGAGGCACAGGTATCTATGGTTGGCCAAAACAACAAGAAAAACATCTAACTTGGGCGTTGTTACGGTCTTTGAAGTTAAATCAGGTTAGAAGTTGGGTTTGCTTTGGTGATTTTAATGAAATTTTATATGCTTTTGAAAAGTTGGGGAGACGGGGGTGCAACACTAATGAGATGGCTGCATTTCACCAAGCGTGTAATATTTGTCAATTAGAAGATATGGAGGCTAATGGCGTTAAGTTTACATGGAGAAACGGTAGACGAGGAGATGATAATGTCAAGAAGAGACTTGATAGGTTCTTAGCTAATTCAGATTGGTCTGCATTGTATCCTCGTGCATCTTTCCAGAATTTGGCAAGAATTGCTTCAGATCATTCCCCAATTGTTTGTCTATTAGAGCCACTTGTAAAAAAGAAAACAAGGATGTTCAGATTTGAAAGTATGTGGCTACGGGATGAGAGTATCAATGACGTTGTTAGAGATGCATGGGCGAGTGGCCTAACTACAGGATTACATAGAGACCCATGTGCAATTGTGGGAGAATGTGCGACTAGGCTTTCAGAATGGAATAAAAACACTTTCGGTCATGTTCAAAAATCTATTAGATTAAAGCAAAAAAGGTTGAAAATGTTACAGTGTTGTTTTGATGCTTCAACTAGGGATGAGCAACATGTTTTACGGGAAGAAATTAATGAACTGCTTACACGCGAGGAAGTAATGTGGAAGCAACGTAGCAGTATTCAGTGGCTTCGAGATGGGGATAAAACACTCGTTTCTTCCACACACGTGCTACTAGTCGAAACAAACACAACAACATCTTACGATTCAAAGGTGAGGATGGCAGATGGGTGGAAAATGAAAATGATATATGTGGTTTGGTATCGGCATATTTTTCTGATCTTTTTACAAGCTCATCTCCACAAGACTGTGATTCGATTGTAGAAGACATTGATCAGAGCCTAACGGATAATGATATACTTGCACTTGAGAAACATGTCACGGCAAAGGAGGTTTATGATGTGTTAATGCAAATGTCCCCGTCAAATGCCCCAGGTCCTGATTGTATGACTGCTTTATTCTTCCAGAAATTTTGGGTATTTGTGGGTCCAACCGTCGTAAATATGGTATCGACTTTTTTTGATTCAGGGGTGCTACCTTCCAACATCAATAAAACCTTAATTACTCTTATTCCAAAAGTTTCAAAACCCGAGTCACTTAAAGACATGCGCCCCATTAGTTTATGCAACGTGCTTTATAAAATCATCTCAAAGGTCTTAGTGAACCGAATAAAACCAATTTTACCTCGTATTGTTCATGAAAACCAGTCAGCTTTTGTTTCGAAACGTCTTATTACAGATAATGCAATCGTTGCTTTTGAAGTTATGCATTGGTTAAAGAATAAGAGAGGTGGCAAGAAGGGGGCATTGGCACTTAAAGTAGACATGAGCAAGGCGTATGATAGAGACGAGTGGCCTTTCATCAGGGCGGTTCTAAATAAATTTCGATTTCCAGCACACTTTACCAATTTAATTATGGCTTGTGTATCTTCAGTTTCCTACTCTTTTAATATTAACGGGCAAGTAGCTGGTCATGTGACTCCTACTAGAGGTCTTCGCCAAGGAGACCCTATTTCGCCCTATCTCTTTATTATGTGCGCAGAAGTGTTATCGTCAATAATCAGGAAATCAGTTACACAAAGCCGCATTCATAGGGTCAGAGTGTGCAGGGGAGCCCCGAAATATCTCATTTGTTTTTCGCTGATGATAGCATCTTCTTTTTGAGAGCGTCAATTGAGGAAGTTTGCTATTTAAAAAGCATTTTGGAATGTTATTGCAGATCATCTGGGCAACTAATCAATTATGAGAAATCTGAGGTCTCATTTAGTGCTAATGTTGAGCCACATGTTCGTACCCGTATAAGTGAGTTGCTATATGTGCGAGAAGTTGGTGTTCAGCCTAAATATTTAGGGTTGCCGTCGGTTATTGGTAGGTCAAAAAAAGTGGTGTTTCAAGCTATCCTTGACAAGATTAAGAAGAAACTCAGTGGATGGAAAGAGAAGACCCTTTCAATTGGAGGAAAAGAAGTCCTTATTAAAGTTGTAGCCCAAGCCATGCCTATGTATGTTATGAATATATTTCTTCTACCTGATAACTTGATTGATGATATTCATAAAGCTCTTAATTGCTTTTGGTGGGGTGATGGGATTAAAGAAAACCCAATCCGTTGGTGTTCGTGGGATAAGATGTGTGTGTCGAAGTTTCGAGGAGGTCTTGGTTTCCGTCATCTTGGAATGTTTAACAGGTCTCTTCTTGCCAAACAAGTATGGAGAATGATCACAATTCCAACAACATTGGTTGTGAAATTGTTGAAGGCTCGTTATTTTCCAAGATCTAGTTTCTTTGATGCTAACGTTGGAACCTGTCCGAGCTACATTTGGCGTAGCTTTATAGCTGTCAAAGAAATAGTTCGAAAGGGTTGTAAATGGAATATAGGAGATGGTCATTAGGTCAATGTGTGAGAGGACTAGTGGCTTGAAGATCATATGTGTTTGGGCCCAAAACCGGATAACTGTGAAGTAACTTATGTTCGTGATTTATTAAATAATGAAGGTGATGACTGGAACAGTGAGTTACTAATGTCATTTTCCCAAGAAGCATTTCCAACAAAATCACAGCTTGCTTTGTCAACCGATCGACGCCTGATACTCTTTATTGGCATAGGGGCTCTGGTGGTTAATTTTCATGCAAGTCTGCCTATTACATAGCACTTGAAATATCCGAAGCCATAACGGAAAATATACCTGAAGATACTAATATCTTGTTGCGAGCCATATGGAAAGCTAAGGTGCCTATCAAAGTCAAATTATTTTTATGGCGCGCTTGGAAAAATTATGTTCCTACCATTGATAATTTGCAAGCACGAGGGCTAAACTTAGCATCAAATTCTTGTACACATTGTGACCATGTAGGGAAGATGTCGTACATGTCTTGTTCAAGTGCCCACAAGCAAAACAAGTATGGGATCGTTGCGACTTTGGTTGATTCTATGACATTGTTGGGTATTCGTTAGATGATTTTTGCCAACTGATTTTGAATAAGTTTCCTATGGGATGGGAGAACTTTTTGATGACATTATGGGGTCTGTGGACGAGAAGAAATAGACAATTCCATGGTCAAATAAGCGAAAGGGACACGAGTGTGGAAATTTTAGCAAGACAACTGCTTGTTGATTACCACAAAGCAAATGAGCGCGAACTTTCTACATCACATGAAGCCTCAGTTAGGTGGGTTAAACCACAGGGTGACTGCATCAAAATCAATTGTGATGCATCTTGGTTAAAAGAGTCTGGTAAAGTTGGATTGGGTTTTGTAGCTCGCAACGATTGTGAGGATGTGCTTCTATCAGGTGCTCGGGCTGAATGTTATGCAAGCTCCCCATTGGAGGCTGAAGCTAAAGCTATCTTGTGGGCGACAATCCATGCAAATAATAGAGGTTATTCCAAGGTAATTTTTGAATCGGACTCCAAGTGTTTAGTCAATGCACTTCAGAAAGGGACTACCCTTCTACAAGTTGCGAGTATATTTGCGCAGATCACATGTAATTCATTAGCTTTTAGGTTATGTACTTGGTCTTTTGTTAAAAGAGAGGGGAACAAGGTGGCTCATAGTATAGCGAATTGGGCCTTGGGATGTAGTGGCGAGATAATCTTTGAAGGTAAAGTCCCAGAATGTTCATGTAAGTTTGTAACTGATGATGTACTCTCTTCCGATATATAATCATAATCTTTCTTTTCGATAAAAAAAATTGTTTTAATTGGTTGAACCACTGAGAATGTCGGTTCAAAATGTTGTCCATTCTTACGAGTTAAAAAACAGATGGATGGGGCCATTTTGAAAGAAGTAATAGATGAGGATACCACAACTAAATGATTTTTTTTTACTTAAATATTTTTTGGAAGACAATTTGATGGTTAAGAGTTTTTTATTGATAATTATGAGTAGTATTTGTTTGAATTTTTGAATGTTGTGTAATTTTTTTAGAAGAAAAGTTGCCATATATTAAAATATTCTAAAACATATAGACGCTTTTCCCACGTACCGTTTCTTGAATTTTAGGTCGTTGCTGCTTTCCGGTACCGTGCCGTCCCGTCCCCGTCCCCGTTTCCGTCTCCGTGCAACTTAGAGCCGGACAAGCAACTTAGTAACTTGCTTCGTATAGTTCTAGCATCCACGTCTAATAGCATAAATAATGAAGTTCCTTGTTACGAGAAGGAACAGTTTTGATAAAACCTTGTCGGGAAAGTTTAAGTTCTTTTAACTGAGAGTCTAGATACGAATTACAAACTTAGGATAGAATATGAAATGTACTGAACTTTGGTTTAGTTATCCACACACAAAAGGGTACCTTAACCATCTTTATTATTACACACTGATGTCGTGACGTGGGTCGATCGTGATGACAATGGCTAAGAAAATGAGAAAGAAGCAAGATAGAAAAGAGAGAAGTTTTTGGAGCAATTTTCTGTTTATTTATAAACATAAGACCTCTTTATTTTTAGAATTTTGATAGAACCAAAAAAAAAGAATCCACAAAATTATCCACTCACGACGATATTAGCGGTGATTGGTTTAATCGATGGGCCACCGACAGTTAAATCACTCACCGACACGCCGAGAGTGATAGTTTGTGTGGATGTATCACACCTCTTCTTTTTATATAGAACAAACACATAAACCACTTTCCTAAAATGGTGAAAACATGGAAAGGAGGGCATCCCCATCAATCTCCTTTATTCTAGCACAACCCTAAATGAGAATAAGGAAAACAAAAGCAACAATTAAAACAAACAAATTAAATAATTAACCCAACATGTACGTGAACATCTTCTAGACTTCTATGCTAAAGATTTTGCATGGGCTTGGGCAGGTAATATGTCGATCCATGGCTGTGTTAATTTAAAGATGCCGCTGCCATCCTCAACCGCAGCCTTTGCCCTTAAACTCATCTCTGTAACCCGTTCTCTCAACACTCTGCCTTCCCCACCTTCCATCAATTTCGTCATGGTTTCCTCCACTACCTCTGCTCTCACATAGTCATCGTTCGACATTTTCAACCTTAGTGCTACCTGTAGGAAACGGTGTACACTTTATTTATGAAAATCGATTATAACTATAACAAATAAGCAGTGATAAATAAATAGCAGCATGAATCGATGAGCAGGACACTATTCAACGTAATTTAAATGAAAGCGGTAAAAGGCACGAGGCTCGTGTTGAACACGATTCCCTTAAAAGCAGTTAGCTAAATCATTTCCTGTGGTACAACGTCACGTAGGCATTGTCTGACCGGACTAAACTCACTTGCACGAAAAATCACGAAGCTGCGTGTTTCGATCGAAGGTTCTTGGAATAAGTCCGAAATGGAGTGCGTTATTTTACGTATTTTTTAAACTGAATGAGAGACGCCTGTATTTATATTGAAAACCTAACTTGTTTTCCAAGATAAATAAGTTCCAAAAATATACAAATCTGTTATAATAAAACACGATTTGCATATAATTTACTAACACAATATTATTCTGTAAAACTTATTCACTAAGTTTAAATCTATTCCTAAAATAGATTGATACAGAATACAGAATCTGGAAAATTAAGTTTAAATCTATTCCTAAAATAGATTGATACAGAATACAGAATCTGGAAAATTACAAGCCCAAATCTGCAGCAAAAAGATACGCAGGTATGCGAGGTTTCGGAGCTGCATTCGTGTCCGCAGGTCGCGAGGGCTCGCATGAGTTCGAAGCTTGAACCCATTTGGCCCGAAATCACGAAATCACCCCCGCTGCAAGCGTAGTGTTGGAGTAAAACCAACAAATCAATTTGAAGGTTCATATCAAGATTCCTATATAAACAAGGTTTCATTTCTTGTTTTGGGCGATGTGGGATACTCCCTTTTCCAAATTTTGTGTTTCAGTCACCTCACTTTGAGACACGATATCTCATTCATATCAACTCCATTTTTGACACTCTTTAGCTCGTTCATAAGCTCTCTTGAGGAGAACATAAGCTACCAAGAAATATAAATATATATAACATATACATATATTAAATAGTGTCCAAAATTTGCAAAAACTCATTTTGCAAAACTCATTTTCCAACACTACCTTCATTTCCTCAACCAAATACACCGTATTCATCTTCTATTCAGCATACAAAGGCCATGCCACCATTGGCACCCCAGCAACCATTGCTTCAAGTGACGAGTTCCATCCACAATGACTCACAAATCCACCCACCGAGTCATGATTAAGTATCTCTGACTGTGGTGCCCAGTTTTTCACTACCAAACCCTTATCACTGGTCCGGGCCAGAAATCCTTCAGGGAGAACAGCATCAAGACTAAAGTCTTTACCACCTGAATAATGTGGCGAGACGTTGACATCATTTTATGGCGGTTCTCGCACCACCCACAAGAATATTTTCCCACTTTTCTCTAACCCGAAAGCTATTTCTTTCAACTGTTCTTTCTTAAACACACCCATACTCCCGAAACACATGAACACTACACTTTTACTCGGTTGTGAGTTCAACCATTTTAAGCATTCGTTTTCATTAGGATCCACTTGATTCCCACTAGCAATCAACGGCCCGATTAGATAAACTGGTGGAGTTGGACCATCAGGGATGCATTTACCATCCCGAAGCGTTGCAATAGCTCTTTCTTTGAATCCCACAAAACTGTTTGCTATGATGCCAGAAGATTTCGCCATGTTACTAGAAGTGAGTATGAAGTTTTAGTAGGGGTTGCTTTCTCTATCGGAAAAAACTGCTGGCATATCAGAAGAATGGATGGGCGGCACTCCATGAATATCAAAGTATATATTTAATTCCTTAATACTCTTGGCAGTTGTTTTATGGATGGTTGTTAGGTATAAGAACACACAAAGACCGGAAGCGCCACAGTATAGAAAATATAAACAGGTAATTTAAGACATTTCACAACTTGAAAAGCAGCGTTGGAAAAGAAATCAAGGATCACTGCTTTGATGGTTGATTTCTCAGAAATGCTTACGAGGGTGTCGTGGACAATTGGGTTGTAAAGTTTTGGGATCCCGAATGCAAGGTCTAGGAATTCAGTAGAGAAGCCTGGTGGAAGAGTGATCGCTGAGAGATGATGGAATGTGATGGACGGGTTGGTGGCTGAGACAGTTGCGATATATTTATCAGTGGCACCGGTTTCAAAAGTTGCTTGAATAATGAGTATGATAATAGAAAGTGAAGAGTGGTGTTTTTGAATTAGTTTTCCAAGCTCCACCATCGAAACCAAGTAGCCGATACCTGGAGAAGGATACAGAACCACCATAGTAGATTCCATTTGCATGTGTTTGTTATGTTTTTGTGATGGTAACAATTTAACAAATTTAAGGGCGGGGAAAAGGTGAGTCAAATGTACGTATGTGGCCATGAACCATGTGACCCATATATTGTAGTGTTTTAAAAAGTTGTCCTGCCATGAGTGTCGAATTAAAATGACAATGACAAAATGGACAACTTTGTACTGGATATCGACGATCATTAATGTCAACAAGAGCAAACTGTGAATCTAATCGATTAAATTAAATATAAGGGATACTTATATGGAAATGCATCTAGTGAGTAGTCAATTTTTTGAGTTTGTGTAGCCAGGGACGGAGCCACGTTAATGGTCGGATGAGTCATGGCCATGTACATATAGTAATATAATCTATTTACTATACTATATTGTAATGATGAGGAATTTTCAAACGCTTTATTTTTATTTTGGTCTTCTACAGTGATAAATCTTCCATTTATCTAGTTTGATCTAATTGTGGAGATAAATCTAAGATTTAATAAGGAAACCAAGTCAGTTTTTTTTTTTCTCTCCTTTTTCTTTTTTTTTTTCTTATTTATTAACATTTTTTTAGAATTCACGTTTTATTTAAATTCATTTTTTTATTCCACGATTTTTTTATTATTTTTTTTAATTTTAAATTCACGTTTTTTTTATTCAAGTTTTTTTTCCGCTTTCATACGTTTTCGTCCGTGTTCATATGTTTTCGCCATTTTCTTACGTTTTCGTCTGATTTCAGACGTTTTCGTCTGGTTTCATCCGTTTTCTAACGTTTTTGTCCGTTTTCGTACGTTTTCATACGTTTATATATGTTTTCGTCTGTTTTTATATGTTTTCGTCTGTTTTCATACGTTTTCGTCCGTTTTATCGTTTTAAATGCTTTTCATATGTTTTAAATCATTTTCTTACGTTTCGTTTGTTTCATCGTTTTTGTCCATTTTCTTACGTTTTCTTCGTTTCACACGTTTCGTCCGTTTTCTTTCGTTTTCGTCTATTTTCATACGTTTTCGAGCGTGTTTTACGGTTTCATACGTTTCGTTTGCTTTCATCGTATTGTCCATTTTCTTACGTTTCGTTTGTTTCATACGTTTCGTCCATTTTCTTCGCTTCGTCCATTTTCATATGTATTCGAGGCGTGATTTTACGCTTTCATCGTTTTCATCTGTTGTCTTCGTTTCGTCTTTTTCTTACGTTTTGGCCATTTTCATACGTTTTGTCTTTTTAGGTTTTCATGTATTTTCGTCCGTTTTAGACGTTTTAATACGTATTTTACGTTTTCATGTATTTTCGTCCGTTTTTATACGTTTTCGTCCGTTTTCAGACGTTGTCATCCATTTTTTTACGTTTTCATCCATTTTTAGATGTTTTCGTCTGTTTCAGACGTTTTCATCCATTTTTATACGTTTTCATCAGTTTTCATACGTTTTCATCCGTTTATATACGTTTTTGTCCATTTTCAGACGTTTTTGTCCGTTTTTATACGTTTTTCATTTGATTTTATACGTTTTTGTCCGTTTTCAGACGTTTTCATTTTGATATTTGTAAGTGATACTTATTTATCTCTTATGATATAACACTGTAAGGAAGATGAAAAGTATTACATTCTTCATCATGTGTGTGTTATCAGTTGTGATACTCAACTAAGAATGTGATGGTTGTGTTTTGAAAATATTTAGGAAGATTTTGTGTTTTATGATATTATGAAATATTAGAAAGTTGTTCAACTGAAAACAAGAGATGTTATGATACTTTTGTTAGACTTGTGGTGGATTTTCTATTTAATTGATACATTGTGCATGTTTCGATAGGTTTTATAGCGGGATTTGAGAATATATATGGTTGAATCAGCAAACTAAATAAGCTATGGTTGAACATAGCACATATCTTTATAAACAAATTGAGGAAGCTCAAACACTTGTGATATCACCTCACTTGTGATATCACACGTAATATCATGTGTGATAACACCGTTGATATCACATGTGATATCATGTCTGATATTACCGGTGATAGCATGTGTGATATCATAGTTTATATCACATGTGATATCACCTGTGATATCACAAGTGAGGTGATATCACCTGTGATATCATGTGTGATATCACACGTGTTTGATCTTACTCGGTTTGTTTATAAAGATGTGTGCTTTCTTCAACCATAACTTTTTTAGCTTGCTGATTCAACCATAGATATTTTAAATTCATATAAAACCCTATCGAAACATGCACAATGTATCCATTAAATAGAAAATCCACCACAAGTCTAACAAAAGTTTCATAACATCTTTGTTTTCGATTAAACACCTTTTCAATATTTCATATTATCATAAAACACAAAAATCTTCCTTTCAAAACACAAATAAAAATGAGCAGAATCATCACGTTAATATAATAAGTGATGTTTATTATCATTTCTTTCATATATACTTGGTAAAATACTAAATTCTCATCACATTTGGTATGAATTTAATATTTTACATTCTTAGTTGAGTATCACAACGATAACACATATATGATGATGAGTGTAATACTCTTCATCTTTCTTACAGTGTTATATCACAAGAGATAAATAAGTGTCACTTAAAAATATCAAAATGAATAAAAAGGAAGCAAACTATGAAAATAGAAACCTGACATATTCTCAAAATCAAACATGTGTTGCATTAAATTATCATTTTTTAAACAAAATAAGAATTCACCTAAAGAGACTTTAACCCTTTTATTTCTACTAAGGCTATAATATCGTAAGTGATAGATAATATTGGTTGCACTAAAAAAATATCGTTTGTCAATTGCGATGAAAGCACAAAACTATCTTATGGCGAAAATTATAAAATATTGGAAAACTCATAGTTGATCATATATAAAAATATCTGAGCAATAAAATATCTCGGTGATATCAAGGTTGTAAAAATCGCTAGGCGCTAGTGAGACGGTCGGGTAGGGCCTAGCGATTAATCGGTTAGGCGGGGATTAATCGGGGATTAATCATATTGGAATTTTTATACACAAAATTGTAATTTTAGATATTATATTATATTATATATATGAGATAAGCATGGTGCATCAAAGTTCAAATATTTCAAGTGTTCAAATATAAACATAATACATAATTCTTCAAAGTTCAAAGTCAAACACAGATATTACTCGGTTGGTTGACCATTTTTAATCGATCTTTGACCGATTAATCGGTGTGTTGACCGATTTTTATGCGATTTTGTCTTATTTTTAAGCGATTTTTTGAGCGATTTTGTTCAATTAATCCGATTAGACCGATTTTGTTTGATTTTATCCGATTAATTGGTTTGTTGACCTATTTTTATGCGATCTTTGACCAAACCGATTAAATAGGTCGATTATGATAAATCAAGGCGCTTAGTGAGCGATCAGCGATTATCACGAGGATGTCGACCGCTGGGCGATTTTACAACAGAGGTGATATTAAAGGTTAAAAACAAACTTGTTTGTTTATGAAATAACACAAGTGATATTAGACATTAAATTTTTATAATAAAATATCACAATTGATATTAGACATGTAATATAATAAAGTTTAATAATAAGCATGAAAATAGACAAAAAGCGTATAAAAGCGCAAAAAGCGGACGGCGTATAAAACGAATGAAAAGCGTATAAAAGCGTATGAAAGCGGAAGAGAGCGTGCGAAAACGGACGGCGTATAAAAGTGGACAAAAGCGTGCGAAAGCGGATGGCGTCTAAAATGGACGAAACGTAAAAAGCGGACGGCGTATATAAACCAATGAAAACCGATGAAACGGACAAAGCGTAAAAAATAGAAGAAAGCGTATTAAAATGGACGAAAACGTAAGAAAATGCGAGGCGAAAAGGTATGAAAGCGGACAAAACGTAAGAAAGCGGACGACGTAAGAAAGCGAGCGAAAACATAGGAAAGCGGACGAAAATGTAAGAAAACAGGTAAACGTGTGAAAACGGACAAAACATAAGAAAATGGACGAAAACGTGTGAAAACGGACGAAACGTAATAAAACGCAAGAAAATGTAAGAAAAGGTAAGAAAGCAGACAAAGCGTATGAAATTGGACAAAATGTAAGAAAGCAGGGCAACGGACAAAAGCGTGAAAGCGGACGAAAACCTATGTAAGCGGACGAAAACGTATGACAACGGACAAAAGCGTAAGAAAGCGGACGAAACGTAAGAAAAGCGGTGAAAGCGTAACAAGGCGGCGACGAAAGAGAAAGCGTAACAAAGCGGACGAAAACGTATGAAAGCGGACGACGTGAAAAGAGGCGAAACGCGAGAAAACGTAAGAAAACGTATGAAAACAGATGAAAACGTATAAAAAGCGGAAAAATAGACAAAACGTATGAAAAAAATAAATTAATTAAAAAAAAAGGTGAAATTAAAAAAAGTGATTAAAAAAGTACAAATAATATGAAAATAAATAAGAAAGATAAAAAAGAAAGAAAAAGACAAGGACTTAGGTTTAGACATATTAAATCTTAGGTTAATCACCACCATTAGATCAAACTAGATGGAAGGTGGGGATTTATCCTTAAGTATGCAGGATTTTGAGTATGAAAATAGGGAATGGGATCTTCCAAGTTGAGAAGATCAACTTGACTCAAGTTGGATGATTGTGGTAATTGGATTTAATCCGATGGCTCAAATCAAAAAACTTCTGATTTGAGCCATTGGATTAAATCCAATAACATCATATTTCCAACTTGAGTCAAATTATCCTCTCAACTTAAGAGAATCCCAATCCACAAAATATAGTGCCTCTTGTTATGATTTAACATCTCCACCTTCCATCTTCCCCATTTTATTTGATCTACGTGGATGAGATTAATTTAAACAATTTAAAAACTTATTTTCATTCTTTTTCAAAATTAATATTTTGAAACCGTTAATCGTTAAGCGCAAAATATATACCATTCGACAAGCATTTAATTATCTTTCATAGATAAGTGACTTTGATATCTTTCAAAAAACGTGTTTTCACATTTTTTTTATATTTTCGTTTTTTTTCGTTCTTTGAAATTTGCATGAAAAAAAAACATATATGATTAAACACTAACTTGAATATCACATGTGATATTAGTGTTAAATCACATAGGATATTACACCAATATCATATGTGAATATCATATGTAATTTAATGATATTACATATCATATGTGATTTAACACTAATATCACATGTGATATTCAAATTAGTGTTTAATCATATGTGATTTTTTTATGCAAATCTCGATTCGAAAAAAGGCGAAAAACGTGAAAAACATTTTTTTCTTTTTCAAAGTATATCAAAGTGCTTGCGTCATATAAATATAATTAAATCTTCGTCACGATGGTGTAATTATTTTCACGTAACAATTAACGGTTTAACAAATATTTAAATTATAAAAAATAGGTGAAATAATAAAATGTTTTTAATCTCAACAATTGATTTCTTTTTAGATGAATGGTGAAGATGAGTCCCTTGGCATGTGAGAAAAGTTTGGAATGTAAAATAATTATCCTCAATTGTTATAGATTTATCCAAAATAAAATATTTGGCCTACCCGACTTAAAAATCCTAGCTCCGCCACTGAGTAAACCCATTATTCTAATTTTTTCAACTTATGTTACTTGTAATCTAATTAAAACTCCACAACATAAGGTAAATTATTATCAAGATTGTTACCCGCCATTCAAAAAAAATTATTATCTAGATGGTTACACTAATTCCTACTATAGATGTATAACTAGCGTTTAAGCTAAAAATACTAACACTAATTACTACATCAATATCACCAAATGACTACATCAATATGACTAAATCAATAAATTTAGTAACACAATCACAAAATGATTAATCAATAAATTCAATAACGATAATAACACAATATCAAATCAAAAAATAAGACAATCACAAATTGAAACAATCTTAAAATGACTACATCAATATTAAATCGGCATAATATATACAATAATAAAAAAATACATCAATATCTAGTTAAAATATTACCAAAAACGTTCTTATCCATCACGATTTCACGTCTAATATCCATAATTTTGATAGTTGTTATGATGTAACCGGATACATGTGATGATTTTGAGGGAAATCGAGTTATGCGATTGAATGAGAGGTCTAGTAATGGTCTTGTAATCGGTGGTGAGTAATGGGTAGAGTGAGTTATGTGATTGAATGAGAGGTCTGGTTATGGTTTGGTAACTGGTGGTGACTAGTGAGTAAGAGTTATGTAGCGAGTAAATGTGAGGTGGAAATGCGTCGGGCACGTGAGTTCTTGATTGAATGAAATGACTATTTTGCCCTCTCATTCATATTTTATTAATATATCCTTTTTAATCTCAACCAGTGAGTAAGGTGAAATGAATGATTGAATCTTGCCATTTAATAATTGAAAACAATGTAATCTGATGATGTCTTGATATTTGAGGTTTTGACATTTTCTGTAAGATGTTGATATTTTAGTTGTAAATTAAAATGTTCAACTTCTATCTTAGAAAGATGTTTTACCAAATTATCGTGATCATCCTGATCAATTTTCTCATTTAGTTTAGAATTAGTCTTTTCAAGCTCAATGACACGATCATGGGAGACTTTCGAGCAACAGATAATTCATGAAATTGAGAAGCATTAATGGAACAATTAGTAGCGATGTAAAACACATATTGAGTAATACATTCGAAATAAGATCCTCATTCAATGTATGCAAGTTCTTCCTCTCAATCTCATTATATTTTAATTCTCGCTCATAGTCACTAACCTCAACTATCATTGCATCAAATTCATTTCCATTTCTTTAATATCCGAATTCATCCCTTTTTAAGACTCTCAAATTGATCTTTTAGTTGTTTAAAGAAAGGCATGACCTCGGTTAAATAGCATTCTTTAGTTTGCTCAAACCCTTTCCCCTTGATTATACCGATGGGTGTGATCCTTTTCTTGCAAGTTTTCTCAAAATCAACAAATAATTGAAAGATAACATATTGGTGATTAAGGTCTTGCTTTTAGTGGCAATAGTTCTAGGGACTAGATGCATTGGTGTATTAGGAGGATACACGATTCTTGAAGGCATTTTCCTATAGGGGGTTTGTTACAACAAGATTCTCTCCTTTTGCTTATCTAAATCCTTTTCCGAACACTTGTTCGGGTGTTAACAACGTTTGAGGCTTAAACATGTTCAAGGAGATCCAATTTTCCTTTTTCTAGTCATGGGATCGATAATTATGTTTTCTCTTTACATGTAGGATTGTTGAGTTTCTTATCCATTTTCTCCTAGATGCATCATCTAGTTTTCTATCTTCCTCGGTGCACTCAATGCAACTAGGTTTCGTCTAGGTTTAAGAATCTCATCGCCATGATAGATTACATTTTGAGCGACTTTTGGTATCTTACCATACTCGGGGTTGGATTCCTTATAATGGGGATACTATGCTTATCGTCGAGAACTCTATGCTTAGTGATCATGTGAGCGGTCTAAATGGTAGTCCCTTGTACGTACAACTTATTTTCAAGCTTGTTTTCAAGGTTTTAGATTAGAAAAATCATTCAAAGTTTTGATTCCTTAGCACCGAATTCTTGCTTAAGCATTTTAACATTTTCTTGAAGTTCTTGTTTTTGCTTAGCGCTTTAGAAAGCTTTTCTTGTAAGGAGTTTAACTCTTGTTTTAATACTTTTCTCTAAACTTGCTTTTCTAATACTTGTACGCATTTGGTCATCCATTTCACCTCACGGGTGGTTAACTCAAACTTAGCACTGTTCATAAATAGCAACTTGTTCTTTATAGGCATTCGATTCGAAACAACGAATCATCATGAGCACATGCGGTGTATTCATCAAAATATAGTCATCATTGATTGCGAAGATGCATCACTTGGTACAGTCTCACTTTCACTTTGTTTCACATATTGATCATATGGGACAACATTGATATTACCCATATTTTCAATATCGACTCAAAAGTTTCGATTGATTGTACTTTGTAATGTATCTTTGCTCATCAACATCATCGTATAGTTTTAATACCTCGAGATGATTGATTCTTTGGATGGACTAGCTTGCTATGGTGAGGGACCTTTGGAGAGACCATTGGAGAAATGCTAGCCATGAAAATTGTTTGTGCGATGGGTTCATCATTGGCGTCAGTCGTATGCATCACGATGCGCAACTTGAAAAGCATTCGATGATTATGACCTATCTCACGAATTTGATGCTCATCCACATCGCATCATATGTCTTGGCATTGCCTTGACAAGAAACAATAACTCTTCTTCATCCAAAGTTGCTCCATTATCACGAGCTTGCACAAGCAACATCTTATCCATGAAGTACTACGCATTACGAGGCGTTTTGGCGATGTCTGAGTTCCTTGCAATATGTCCCTCACCACCACGGTTGTAGCATTTGATTGGCTTTGCTTGTCCTTGATTTCCAATCCTTCCCGATTCGATTTCCCATATCCTCTACCAACTCCACTTTTACGTTAGGAATTAGAAATTCCGGTATTAAAGAGTCGGTCACCTCAAGTATATGTAATCGTTAAAGCTCGTAGTCATAGTTCTTTTAAGTTAAGTAGTTATTTAGTTAAGTAACACCGTGGAGGACGGACGGGTCTTTACCCATCTGTATGCGATCCATTAAAGTGTGGCGAGTTATGTAAGACTATAAATACTCTCTACCTTCCAAGGTAGAGTTGGAGCTCATAATAATATCTTTCACTTTCTCTCACTAAGTTCCCTAAACCTCTAACTTTCTCTCTAGAATTCCATCTTATCGCCACCTTGTGTTATGGTTTGATGTGTATGTGAAAGTTAATATCTTACAATTGGTATCAAGAGCCATGGTTAGATCATATCTTGCACATCTTTGGATTTATAGTGGTTTTAGGTGGTTTTGAGTTTGAAAAAGTTTAGTGGTTTTGCATCATTTGGTTGATCTCTAGTGTTAATGTTTGAATTTTGTTGGTACTTTTGTGTTTAGAATCATCATAAGTGTTTAGGTTTTCATTTGGTAAGCTTGAATCATCTTGGTTGGGTTGTTTTGGATTGAAAAGTGATGTTTATATGGTTTTCATGGTAGCGAGTTAGTTCACGGATAACATTTCTTCATAGCGACTTGCTTCATTATTTTGTAGCGACTTACGGTGTTAAAAGCTAGCGAGTTAGAGCTAGCGAGTTAAAGGACAAGTAGTGGACTCTCCACTCACGGGTAGCGACTTAATGGTAGCGACTTGGTCGATGTGAGTTGCTCTTTAGCGACTTGTGTCTCTAGCGACTTGTGTAGCAATTCTTGCCAAAATTTGGTTAGCGACTTGGTCGTAGCGAGTCACTACTTAGCGACTTGTTTTTTCATTAGCGACTTGGGATTCTAGCGACTTGGGTGTCTAGCGAATTAATTGGTAGCGACTTAGTGGATTTGTTTCTAGCGACTTAGAGCTTTATCATCTAGCGACTTGAGTGATTGTTTACGGTTTTCTCTTGATTTAGTAAAATCCGTGAAAGAATCTATTTCCGTTTAATCATTGAGTTATAAAATCCGTATAATCGATAACATGTCCACCAACGTCCCTCATCATCTCCATTGTTGCGAGGATGTACAAGCGGTGGATCGGATACTGGCCCACCCATGCTTGTGAACCGACTACGATTCTTGGGCTCAACGAATCAGTTGTATTGCCTTGGAAAGGAAAATGGTGTCAATATTCTCAAATCCATTGATGAAGGACCATATCGAGTTGAAACGACTAGAGACATACTTGATACTAATGAAGATGGTACTCCTATTTACGGTATGGACGGACCTAAGATGTATGATGAGCTTGATGATAAGGAGAAAAGAGATTTGATCACGGATATCGGGGCTTCAAACATTGTTCTACAAGGTCTTCCTAAAGATATCTACAAGTGATCAATCATAACACTGAAGCAAAAGCGGTTTGGGATAATGTCAAGATGCTTCTCTCGGGTTCGAACTAACTATGGAAGGCAGAGAATCCCAACTCTATGACGAATTTGAGCACTTCAAGATGAAACCCGATGAGAGTGTCTATGAGTACTATGTGAGATTTCATAAGTTAGTTAATGACATGAGGAACATCGAATGACTATGCCTAACATTCGATTGAATTCAAAATTTGTGAACAACATGAATCCCGAATGGCACAAGTTTGTTACATTGTGAAGCTTACTAAAGGATTGAAGAACACAAACTATGAGCAACTCTATGCCTTCCTCCTTGAAATGAGAGACATGCCATGTTTGAAAAATTGATTCTCAATCGGTTCAAAACCAACGAGGGAGAGACAAGTTCGTCTAATGACTCAACGACTTTCTACTCAAACATTGGAATCACAACCAAAGCATCACAAGTCATTCCCTTGGGTAACGGTAATCACAAACTCATTCCCGATCCTATGTTCAAACAAGGCGATCTTGATGCAGCGTGGATAACATCGTTAATCAACTAGCTCTACTCATTAGTCAAAACATGAATTCTCTCCACAAACCAACAACAACCTCTGACGCATCTAACCCACATAATCAAGCCATTTGTTAAAGATGGAAGGATCGTGGTGCAACCATTCGGGAAAGACAAGTATGATCGGGGAGAGGTGGAGCTGGGAGAGGTTATGTTGGAAACCGAATCGAGGAAGAAATGGTAACCAAGGTCAACCTAAGCCAATCAAATGCTACAAGCTGTGGTGGTGAAGGTCACATTGCAAGGCGCACATCTCAAAGCGTCCTCGAATCTTGATTACTTGAGAGATAAGATGTTCTTGCACAAGCTCGGGACAATGGTCTTTGCGTTGGATGAAGAGGAATTCTTGTTTCTTCTTGAGGGCAATGCAAAGACCTATGATGCGAGATGTGGATGAGCGACTATTCGGAGATAGGTCATAATCATCGAGCGCCTTTCAAGTTCTTGATCGTGATGCATACGACTCGATGTAGATGATGGACCCACTGCACACACAATCTTTATGGCTAGCATCTCTCAATGGTTTCTCCCAAGATCTCTTCTTCACCACTAGTGGCCCATCCAAGGACAAACTCATCTCGAGGTATTAAAGCTATACGATGATCTTGATGTGCAATGATGCATGACAAAGTACAACCGATCGAAACTATTGAATCAAATGTTGAAAATATGGGTAATATCAATATTGTCCCATACGATCAATCGTGAAACAAAGTGAAAGTGAAGTTGTACCAAGTGATGCATCTTCGCATCAACAATGACTATGTCTTTGATGAATACTGCATGTGCTCTAATGATTCCATAATTTCAACTAAATGCCTATAAGGAACGTGTTGCTATTTATGAACAAAGGGCAAAATTTGAGTTGACCACTCGTGAGCGGGAAATGGATGTCCAAGTGAGTACAATTATTAGAAAAAGTAAGTTTAGAGAAGAAGTATTGAAATAAGAATTAAATTCCATGCAAGAAAAATTTTCTAAAACAATTAAGCAAAAACAAGAACTTCAAGAAAATGTGAAAATGCTTAAGCAAGAATTTAATGCAAAGGAATCAAAACTCTTGAGAGATTTTTCTAATCGAAAACTTTGAAAAACAAACTTGAAAACAAGTTGTATTTACAAGGAAACACCATTCGATTGCTCACATGATCACTAAGCATAGA
>CM040239.1:59565933-59911909 GCA_022545495.1 Chrysanthemum lavandulifolium
GACATGCTCACATTACGGATCATGATATCTTCTCATCGAGTGGCGGAAGCATTTGTTGAATCACGATATTGGCGGCGTGGCGAAGCATGGAGTGAAAATATCGAGTCATTGATGCACTAATCATGATTTCTTTTGAGTTGAATGTGTTAAGTGAGCATGCGGTGTGGATTGACCGCTTCATTACGATCGGTACCAAGCGTCGGGCGTACACGCATACAACGATTAGCAACAAATCGCACGAAAGTGTCTTTGATCACTTTCGTTGAATTGAGTACACGACCCACGGTTCCCGTTGATCGATACACGTCTTGCTGTGATCGGTGGGATTCCTAAGAATCTCCTTGACGGGGTTTCGCGTTGTTCTATTTGTTCTCAAACCGGAACATCTCAAAGAAGACAACACGGAGTGAGTGAACCGTGAAATTTAAGTCCACCGATTGATGAAAAGAGATTTGAAAAACAATCGTGTATTGCTCAATAGAAATTGTTTTGCAATACAACGAAGGTTTTATTGAAAATCAATTATCAATCATAAAAATACCTTTTGGATTGAAAAAATGAGTACACGATCGATGTGCTAATGAAATGAGTTTTAAGCACAAAGGCGGTTTTCAAAGGTATCCGTCAATCCATAACTGAACCGGGGTTGATTCAAGAGATTGAATCGCCCCATTGTTTCTGTTCGGTTGTCACATGGTTGATCTATATAATAGATCTCACATGCCACCTACCGAGAGCTTGTTTGATGTTGGCTCGAGGCTTTCCATCTTCATTGTGAATATGTAAACACATCACTCGGATGTTACGGCAATACCACAAGGATAATCGTGGGACTCAAGATATAATCTCTCTTTCCACATTGTGTGAAGCAGAGAGTCTTCATTGAAAGTGTCCTAATGAGATTTATTGATGATCTCGTGGCTCTAGACTCAATTTGTGCATATTTGGATCCTATAACGGAGACTAGGGAGAGGTCTCCTTCTTCATATCAACCATCTCTAAGAAAGTCGATAGATAATGTCGGTTCCCGTGAGAATGAAACAAGTCCTTTTAAGAGGAACTTGAGTGGTTTGGGAAGTTGAAGTGCGGTCGTCCTTTGGGTCCATGACGTCTTGTCTTCAATACCGATGTTACCATCGGTAGCATATGAATTGAACCGGTTTACGCCTAAGGTTGAATAAATGGAGGCTATTTGTTTCACCCTTTTCACATTCAATTCTTTTAATTCTTCACCCCTTGATTGCTTACGAGACTTCATAGCTAGAACCTTGTTGGGTTTATTCGATTACTAGCTCGGTCTTAGTCCGCACTCTTCCCATATCTCATTTTCTCCTTTTATCATCATACCTAAGGACTTCTACACTAACTAGTGGATTGTCCTGGGTAGATCCCTCCGTTACGGCGGATCATGGGAACCAATACCTAACCTTATCATCCTTATATCACCGTACATAAAGTAAAGTTGGTAGGTCAATTTGGTATTGTTCATACGCCATTGGATCCAATTGAAAACCATTTGAAAATCAATTCGGATACTTGTGGTATATTATCAAAGCTTTTGTACTGAATTGTTTTGATATTTTAAGGCGAGAACTCCCCTCAACATGTGCATCAAGTATTGAAAATGTTTTGCACGGAGGCAAGAGAAAGAATTTACTTCTTTTGATTACCATTTTCTAAAGATATCAACATCACTTCCTCAAAAGATCAAGTTGGAATAGCATTTCCGGGAAGGATGAGGTTTCCATGAATTTTGCTCCCCTCAATATGTGCCTCGAGGTTGAAAAGAGTTTTGCACATACTAGAGGAACTGCACGATAGGATGAAT
Source organism: Chrysanthemum lavandulifolium (assembly GCA_022545495.1). NCBI lineage: Eukaryota > Viridiplantae > Streptophyta > Magnoliopsida > Asterales > Asteraceae > Chrysanthemum > Chrysanthemum lavandulifolium. The sequence continues at coordinate 59,567,762 of CM040239.1, forward strand.
GATCACGTTTTAAATCAAAGGTTTAAGATAGATGCTCCCCTCAACATGTGCATTGAAAAATTGAAATCGTTTGTCACATGTGAGAAGGACAACATGTACATTCTTTTATAACCATTTACACGATTATCGGTTTAAATCCAATTTAAATCACACATTCTCCCCGATCACAATTATCAAATCATTTGAGATTTGTGATCTCGTATAGATTTAAATTGATTTTGAAGGCTTTGAGGAGAATTGTGACATGATTGTGAAAGTGTTTTAAGCGATGTGGATTGGATTTTAAGACTTTACACTCCATTTATAAAACATGCATGTATATCTTTTGAAAACAATTTAATGCCAAATAACTTTTAATTTAATTGAAATCATTCTCCCCTCAATCAATGGCGTAGGTTGTTGATTGAGAGATAAGATTTGACAAATAAGTCGATGATTATCAAAAATAGAGATTGAGTTATTTTTCAAAGCATTTAGTTTTCGAGATAGGAGTTTATAGAATCGAGCATAGAATTTGAAAACATGGTAAAACATGGCTCTGTTCTTTCTTTTAAAAGCGGGTTATTGCTGAAAATGACAATAAACCATTTCTCTTTCTCCCAAAAATTTTTTTTTTTTTTTTTTTTTTTTTTTTTTAATATAAAAATTCGAACAACATCTAAAGTCCCGTGTCATTCTTTGAATGACAGCACAAAGACCGTAGATATAATCGAATCGAGAGAAACAAGACAAAATGACAATATTTTTTGAAGATTTTTCGAATTTTTCAAATTTTTATGGATTTTGAAAGTTTTATAATTTTTCTATTTGATTTTTTAAGGTTTTATAATTTTGTATTTTGCTTTTCAAAATTATTTACAAGAGATAGATGAAGATAGACCTTTACTCCTCGTCTTCCTCACGAAGGCGTTTGAGGATTCGGTTGAAGGCTTTTCAAACCAAGGCGTGGAAGAATAAACTCAAAACGTTCTCTTGGAAGAGCTTTGGTGAAGATGTCCGCTAGCGATATTCGGACCTCACAAAATATAGTTCCACCACACCTTTTCCACATTCACGATGAAATGATGTCGAATGTCGATATGCTTTGCTCTAGAGTGTTGAGCGTTGTTGCATGAGAGAGCAATAGCACTTTTATTATCACGATGCGGAGGGATTTTGTTGAATTCAAAGCCATAGTCGGATAATTGAGATCTCATCCATAAGATTTGAGCACAACAAGATGACATGGCTATGTATTCAACCTCTGTAGAGAAATAGAAGTACTCATTTGCTTCTTTGAAGACCGACTCACAAGCTTATCACCCAAAAAGCGAGCACCTCTGGCGTGCTTGACGTGTATCTTGACAACTGCATGATCGGCATCTGCATAGGCCGTTAGTGACATGCGGTGTCCTTGGTACCATAGTCCCATATTGATGGTTCCTTGGAATACCGAAAGACCCGTTTAAGCGCTTCAAGGTGCTTTTTAGTAGGCAGCACGGTATCTAGCACACATGCACGAGAGAACAAAATGTACGGTCTACTAGCGTTGAGATACATCGGGGATCCAATCATACTTGATATTTAGTTTGGTCGATCATGATCCACGAGAGGTCCTCATCTAGTTTGGTTCGGTCAATCATGGGGGTGTCAGCGGTCACATGAATCAAATCCAAATTTCTTTAAGATCTCGGTTGCATATTTAGATTGATTTATGAAAATGCCTCGGGACTTTGTGAAATTTGTAATCCCAAGAAAAATGACATTTGTCCCATCATTGACATTTGAAACTTTGAACTCATTTCATTTGAAAACGATCACATTCCATTGGGTCGATCGAGGCAAAGATAATATCATCAACATAAATTTGAACATGAATCAAATGTTTGCGACTTCACGGTGAACAATGTAGGATCAATTGCTCCTTTGATGAATCCGGTTGATAGAAGAAACTTTGACGATGTATCATACCATGCCCTTGGAGCTTGCTTTAAACCGTAAAGAGCCTTCTTCAAGCGATAAGCGTGAGTAGGATGCTCTTGATTCACAAACCCTTGAGGTTGGGCGGCGTGAGCGACTTCTTTAAGATCTCCGTTTAGAAATGCCGTCTTTACATCCATCGATAAACCACCATGTTCTTGCTAGCGACATTAGCGAGAAAGATTACGATGGCCTCGATTCGAACAAGCGGAGCAAAAGATTCTTCAAAGTCTATACCCTCCTCTTGGCGATATCCTTTAGCAACTAATCGAGCCTTGTTCTTCAACACATCACCATGCTCATCAAGTTTTACTTTGAAGATCCATTTTAGAGCTATAATCATAGCACGATCTGGCGGTACTAACTCCCATACATCAAGGCGATCAAACTCATGAATTTCATCTTGCATAGCATTGAACCGACTATCTTCATTCATAGCGGTTTAACATCTTTTGGTTCGATCTTAGATAGTACGGAGTTGAAGAAGCACCATAAGGCATCGGTTGCGAGTTGCTTCGGGTTGATCTGGGACGAGAGGATTACCAATGATGTTGTCTAATGGATGATCGTGAGTCCATTTTACGAGGTGTTCATGTGGCATTTGTTGAGGCGAGGTAGGCGAGTCGATGTCTCACGAAGAGGATGGTTCTGCGATGATTCGGGAGTAGCAAATATGTTTTCAAATGGAGCATCTTGAGAGTCGCAAAGGGATTAACTTCATCATTGATGCGAAACATTTCCATGATGTACATTTGAAGAATGATGATTTGTTGATGAGGCGAAGGATCGGCGGGTGCTTCTTGACTTCTGAGATATTGGCGATGGATTGACTTCATTCAACATGTCTGAGCATCCTCTGTTGTAGGATCGGCACCTCATTAGTAGTGGACTCATCTGAGTTCATCAAACATTGGATCAAACAATTTCTTTACATCATCTTGGATGGAGGTACATATGGTGTTTCTTGAGAGGAGTTTGGAACAAGGGATGAACCAATAGGGCTTGTTATGAAGTGCGGGTCTGGTGGAGTGTCCGGGGAGCCATTTGACGGTCGACTCATCAAGCGTAACGTGAATTGTTTCCATGATATTTGGGTTCTTTTGTTGTAGATTCGGTAACCCTTTTGTTTGGTGCATATCCTACAAATACTCCAATGTCGACTTTAGCCCTAAGTTTGCCCAAGTCTTGACCCTCATTAGTTGGATAGCACAAGGCACCAAACACACGAAGGAAAGATAGATTAGGTTTTCTGTTGTGGACAAGTTCATATGGAGTTTTCCATGAATGGTGTGAATCGAGAGCGATTTTGTGTGTAGCATGCGGTTGCAATTGCTTGACCCGGAGAAACATTGGAACCTTTGAATAGATCGGCATTGTTCTAGCGGCTTCAACAAGAGAACGATTTCGTCTTTCAACTACACCGTTACATTGAGGGTTCGTGGAACACTTCTTTGATGGTGATTCAATGCTTTCATAGAATTCACTAAGTTGTTTGTTGACAAACTCGGTTCCATTATCATTACGATGATTACGGCGGTTTTGTTTAGTCTAACTTGCATTTGTTTGATGAGTTTGATGATGATATCGGGAGTTTCATCCTTTGTCCTTAAGAACTTGACCGGTGAATCTAGAATAATCATCAACCACAACTAACACATATTTCTTTCAAAGATATTACGCACCCTCATTGGTCCATAAATCCATATGAATCATATGAAGAACTTACGTGACGAGTTAGTAGGTTTGGGTTTATGGGCATACTTCTTGCTTTTCCCCAATTGACATCTTTGAACAAAGATGATCCTTTTCATACTTTAGTCTAGGTAGACCTACAACTAAGTCCTTTACGGAAAGATCGTTGATGGTGCGAAGTTCAAGTGATTGAGGCGGCGATGCCATAACCATGACTTTGTTTTAGAAGCCTTTGATAACAAGCGATTGGTGAAGCTCTCATCATGTCATCGATAGAGATAGTGTAAAGGTTTGAGCCACGAGTTCCTTTCAGCAGTTCCTTTCCATTAAGATCTCTAACAAAGCGGTATGTTTTACGAAGGCTACTTCTAGATCGAGAATCACGAATTGACCAGCGAGAGAGCAGTTATGACCTAAACCTTCCACATAATACACTCGGAGATGACACTATCACCAACAACATAATCTCCATAACCCATATGCTTGAAAATGATCATTACCAAATCTAACGGTCCCGATGAATTTGCTCACGAAGTTCATGAGCGTGACGGTCTCCGGTCATATGCTTGGAGCGGCTGAGTCCGGTACCACGAGCGATTTGAGCGATCTGCGGTTGAACACGAGACAAGAATGGATAGCGGATATTTGGGATCCCCATGCAAGAATGGGTTCCATTTGGTTAGTAACAGCAGTTGGACCACCCGCATCGAAATAGAAGCATTCATATCGAGACGGTGAAGTAGTGGAATCATTGTGAATAGATGCGGTACTAGTGTACGTATTAGCCTATTCTGATGTGACCACTTCTTAAGGAATAGTTCTACGGTGAGCATCCATTTTCTAGTGGGCATTATCGATTAGTCTTATGACCAGCGGTATCCAATAAAAGCCTATTACTGTGAATGTCCTTCTGTGGGTTTCCATTGTTTTCTAACTCTCTTTCGTTTTGCCTTTTAGCCTTTTTAGCATGAATTTTAGCATTAACAACATTAGCTGGACAATTAACATCATTAGACAAAACATTAACATCACATTCACGATTAGAAGCGAATTCAAGCAATCATCGGTACAAGGTTTGCAAATAGCATCGAATTGAATTAATTACGATGCGCCTATGGCTAATACTAGAATCAACACGATTCGTTTTATTCGATTCAAACTTAAGGTTCCTAGATTGTTCTTCTCTCTTCGGTGCACATTCTTAGCTTGAGAGGTCCTATCATTCCTTGTATTGTCTTGAGACTTTGACTGCTCCTTTAATGTCACCGATTACTCTGTAGAGGAATGGGAACATTAGTTTGTTTTACTACTCTTTGCACCACTGTTTAGATGTCTTTGGGATCGAACTACATGCGGTGCACTAAGGTTCACTTTCTTAACATTAGAGTCTTGAGATTAGTACTCTAGAAGGCACATTTGAGTTCACTTTCCTAGTATTGTGGATCTAAAATCTGAACTACTCACCGGTGCACTACTCCTTACATTCAAACCATTGGGAATCGAGTGCATGTCATGTTTGGCCTTAGGCATTGAGCATGGAATCAAGGGTTAACTCTCTCACCTAATGTCTTTGGGCATATAGTGATCAAACATTCTAAGATTTCTTGAGATCGTTTGGCATATAAGCATGCATGTCCAATTGCATTATCATGAGGTTTCTCTAGCTTATCCTCTTCAACAATCTCACGCGGCATTCTAAGCAATCCTTAAGGGATGAGAAATATGTTTGAATGGCAAGTTTGTTGTTCCTTAGGTGAGGGGACATATGTCACGAGATAAAGTAGATTTATTCCCAGTGAACCTTAGATACAACATTCTCCTCATAGATCATTGGCATTTTCCTTTTACGACTCTTGATTCTCAATTTCCTTTTGCAATGAAGTTATTTGTTCGTTGTTTTTATTCTGAGTGACTTTAATTGATTCAAACAACTCATTGAAATGACGTTTAACCTTTTCATTCTCTTCTAGAAAACTTTCGTTTTCCTTTTGTAAAACATTTACTAGGTTTTGAAGATGAAACGTTTGAGAATTACGAGAATCTAAAGAGGAGGCATTTGGGAGCTGTCATATTGTTCGTTTGACCCTTTAATTGAGAGATTTGGGCTTTCAATTTTACGATCGTGTTACATGAGCATGAATCATTCATCTCGTTTGTTAATTTGAAAAGCGCATCAAACTCGGAGCATCGAAGATGTCTTGATATTTGAAGTTTTGACATTTTCTTTGAGATGTTGATATTTTAGTTGTAGATTAAAATACTCAACTTCTAGTTTAGAAAATGTTTAACCAAATTGTCATGATCATCGGTTCAATTTTCCCATTTAGTTTAGAATTAGTTTTTCAAGCTCAATGACACGATCGTGGGAGACTTTTAGGGCCACGAGATAGTTCATGAAATTTGGAAGCATTAATAGAGCAATTTGAAGCGATGAAAAAGACATCTTGAGCAACACATTCGATAATAAGACTCTCATTCAATGTATGCGGGTTCTTCCTCTCAATCTCATTATATTTTAGTGCGCTCATAATCACTAATTTCAACTATTATTGCATCAAATTCCTTTTCCATTCCCTTAATATCGGTTTCTATCCCTTTTAAGACTCTCAAAGTGATCCTTTAAAAGTTTAAAGAAAGGCATGACCTCGGTTAAATAACATTCTTTCATTTGTTCAAAACCCTTTCTCCTTGATTATGCGATGGGTGTGATCCTTTTCTTGCAAGTTTTCTCAAAATCAACAAATAGTTGAAAAATAACGTATTGGCTAATTAAGATATTGCTTTTAGTGGCAATTGTTCTAGGAACAAGATGCATTGGTGTGTTAGGAGGATACACGGTAGCTTTAGGCATTTTCAAAGGGAGGATTTGTTTCTACAATATTTTCGACTTTACGCTTATCTAAATCCATTTTCCGAAGACTTGTTCGGAGTCAACAAAGTCGAGGCTTAAACTTGTTTAATGCAATCCAGTTTTCCTTCTTATAATCATGAGGAGTGATATTTATGTTTTCTCTTTGCATTTGGGGTCATCTAGTTTTTGTTCATCCTTTCCTAGTGACTTCATCGATTTCTTATCTTCCTCGGTGCACTCAACGCAACTAGGTTTACGCCTAGGCTTAAGAATTTCATTACCATCATAAATCACCTTATGAGCATTTCTAGCCTTTTGATTACCTCTGGATTTGGTTCCTCAACAAGGGAATGCTATGCTTATCGCTTAAGACTCGATGTTTGGTGACCATGTGAGCGATCGAATGGTGTTTCCTTGTATGTACAACTTGTTTTCAAGTTTGTTTTCAAAGTTTTGATTAGAAAAATCTCTCAAGAGCTTTGATTCTTTTGCATTAAATTCTTGCTTAAGCATTTTCACGTTTTCTTGAAGTTCTTGTTTTTGCTTATTTGTTTTAGAAAGTTTTCTTGCAAAGAATTTAATTCTTGTTTCAATACTTCTTCTCTAAAATTACTTTTCTAATTCTTGTCGCACTTGGTCATCCATTTCACGCTCACGGTGGTCAACTCAAATTTTGCACGTTGTTCATAAATGGCAACACGTTCCTTATAGGCATTTAGTTCGAGAGATAATGGAATCATCGGGAGCACATGCGGTGAATTCATCAAAGACATAGTCATTGTTGACTGCGAAAGATGCATCACTAGGTACAACTTCACTTTCACTTTGTTTCACGTATTGATCATATGGGACAATATTGATATTACCGTATTTTCAATATTTGATTCAAAAGTTTCGGTTGGTTGTACTTTGTCATGCATCTGTTGCACATCGACATCATCATATAGCTTTAATACCTCGAGAGATGAGTTTGTCCTTGGATGGGCCCGCTTGTGGTGAAGAAGAGATCTTGGGAGAAGCCATTGGAGAGATGCTAGCCATAAAGATTGTGTGTGCGATGGGTCCATCATCTACATCGAATCGTATGCATCACGATCGGCGACTTGAAAGGCGTTCGATGATTGTGACCTATCTCTGAGCAGTTGCTCATCCACATCGCATCATAGGTCTTGGCATTGCCCTCGGCAAAAACAACAATTCCTCTTCATCCAACGCAGACACCATTGTCACGAGCTTGTGCCGGCAACATCTTATCTCGAAGTAATCGGCGATACGTGGGCGCTTTGGAGATGTGCGGTTCCTTGCAATGTGTCCTTCACCACCACGGTTGTAGCATTTGATTGTCTTAGCTTGACCTTGGTTACCATTTCTTCCTCGATTACGGTTGCCCGCATATCCTCTACCAGGCCCACCCTTCCCACGATCATCTTGTCTTTCTGAGCTGGTTGCACCGATCCTTCCATCTTTAACGGTGGCTTGATTATGTGGGTTAGATGCGATTCGAGGTTGTTGTTGGTTTGTGGGAGAGAATTCATGTTTTGACTAATGAGAAGAGCAAGTTGATTAATGATGTTACCCATGTGTGCATCGGCATCGACTTGTTTGAGCGAGGATCGGGGATGAGTTTGTGATTACCATTACCCAAGGGTATGACTTGTGATGCTTTGGTTGTGATTCCAATGTTTGAGTAGAAAATTTGTTGAGTCATTAGTCGAACTTGTCTCACCACAGTTGGTTTTGAGCGATTGAGAATCAACTTTTCAAACATAGCATGTCTCTCATTACGAAGGAGGAAGGCATAGAGTTGCTCATAGTTTGTATGCTTCAATCCTTTAGTGAGTTTCACGGATGTAACAAACTTGTGCCATTCGGGATTCATGTTGTTCACAAACTTTGAGTTCGGTGAATATTAGGCATAGTCATTCGATGTTCCTCATGTCATTCACTAACTTATGAAATCTCACATAGTACTCATAAACACTCTCATCTGGTTTCATCTTGAAGTGCTCAAATTAAATCATAGAGTTGGGATTCTCTGTCTTCCATAGTTAATTACGAACACGAGAGAAGCATCTTAACGTTATCCCAAACGCCTTTGCATCGGTGTTATGATTGATCGACTTGTAGATGTCTTTAGGAAGACCTTGAAGAACGATGTTTGAAGCCACGATATCGCATCGAATCTCTTTTCTCCTCATTATCAAGCTCATTGTACATCTTAGGTCCATCCATTCCGTGAGCAGAGTACCATCTTCATTAGTATCAAGTATGTCTCTAGTCGTCTCAACCCGATATGGTCCTTCATCAATGGATTTGAGAATGTTTACACCATTTTCCTTACCAAGGCAATACAATCGATTCGTTGAGCCCAAGAATCGTAGTCGATTCTCAAGCATTGGTGGGCGAGTATCTGAGCCGGTGCTTGAACATCCTCGGCAGCAGATGGAGATGGCGGTAGGAGCGTTGGTAGACATGTTAACAGTTATCACGGGATTTTATAACTCTATGATTAAGCGGAAATAGATTCTTTCACGGGTTTTACTAAATCAAGAGAAACCGTAAACAATCACTCAAGTCGCTAGATGATAAAGCTCTAAGTCGCTAGAAATAAATGCCTAAGTCGCTACCGGTTAATTAAGCTAGGCGACCAAGTCGCTAGAAACCCAAGTCGCTAGATAGAAAGCAAGTCGCTAAGTAGTAATTAGCTCTGGGTCCAAGTCGCTAGAAACCCAGTCGCTAGATAGAAAGCAAGTCGCTAAGTAGTAACTCGCTCTGGGTCCAAGTCGCTAGCCAAATTTTGGCGACAATTAGCTACAAGTCGCTAGAAACACAAGTCGCTAAAGAGCAACTCGCTCTTGACCAAGTCGCTAGCCAAATCGCTACCGTGGTGGAGATTCCACTACTTGTCCTTTAACTCGCTAGCTCTAACTCGCTAGCTTTTAACAACTTGTAAGTCGCTACAAAATAATGAAGCAAGTCGCTATGAAGAAAGGTTATCCGTGAACTAACTCGCTAGCTTGAAAAACCATATAAATATCACTTTTCAATCTAAAAACAACCCAACCAAGATGATTCAAGCTTACCAAATGAAAACCTAAACACTTTTGATGATTCCAAACACAAAAGTACCAACAAAATTCAAACTTTAACACAAGAAATCAACCAAATGATGCAAAAACCACTAAACTTTTCAAACTCAAAACCACCTAAAACCACTATAAATCCAAAGATGTGCAAGATATGATCTAACCATGGCTCTTGATACCAATTGTAAGATATAACTTTTCACATACACATCAAACCATAACACAAGGTGGCGTATAAGATGGAATTCTAGAGAGAAAGTTAGAGGTTTAGGGAACTTAGTGAGAGAAAGTGAAAGATATTATTATGAGCTCCAACTCTCTACCTTGGGAGGTAGAGAGTATTTATAGTCTTACACAAATCGCCACACTATGGGGCATGGATCGGGCATCTGGTGGGTAAAGACCCGTCCGTCCTCCACGGTGTTACTTAACTAAATTACTACTTAACTTAAAGAACTACGACTACGAGCTTTCTAACGATTACATATACTTGAGGTGACCGACTCTTTAATCATATTGCATACTTGGAATTTCTAATTCCTAACAAATACACAAGCTAGCCACTTGTGAATGGCTAACCGTATGAAGAAAGTTAAAGCGCTTAAGTAACACAAATACAATGAAGTCCGAATGGAGAATATAATGAATTCCGGCGCCATTCGTTGATTTGAGTCCATAAAGGTTATACATATTACCCTGGAGACTCGAAATGGAGTGTCAAAAAACAAAGTCTCAGATGATGGAGTGATCACTAAGGATAGTGATCGAGAATATAATGAATTCCTGTTTTAGATTAAACCGAAATGATGGAGTGACACTAAGGATAGTGATCTAAAGGTTTTGATTGATTGGAATGGAATGGAATACAGAACTGGAAAGCACAACAATCAGATGAAACAAACGTAAAACTTACGTTTAAAAACTACGTACACGTACAAAATAAAAAGTGGAATCTAAGAAATAAAAGACCTAAAAATATGAAAATGACATTTTTGGAATCCTAAAAATAAAAGAAAATTATTAGAAAAAGAAAATTATTTTACAACTAATTATTTAATTATTATTAATTAAAAACTATTTTAACTATTTAATAAATACTCTAAAATAGAAGAAAATATGAAATAAGGCTAGAAAAATAAAACTATGATTGAGAAAAATCTAAAATATTATAAAACTAATTTTAAAATTTAAAATATATTTTTCACACTTTTTATCTAATTATTACTAATTAATAACTATTTAAAATACACTTAAATACTAGAAAATATAAAATAAACTGGGAAAAATGAAATTTTAACTTGGAAAAATCTAAAATATGATAAAACTAATTTTAAAACTGAAAAGATATTTTTATGCTTTTAATTATTTATTACTAATTAATTACTATTTTTAACTATTTAAAATTATAATAAATACTAAAAGATTAGGAAAATTATGAAACTTTTTCTAAAAATACTATATGATGACAGAAAACTAACAAAAGTATAAAACAAGATTTGCTTATTAATAAGCTAAAAGAAAAATCAAAAAGCTAAAACCTATTAAATAAACACTATCACTATTTTAAATTGATCTTTTTCGGATTTTCTTTTGAAAACTACTTTACTACTAATATTATGAAACTTTAATAAACACAAAATTTTACAAACTACAAATAAGTTGAATTACAAGCTTATGATCACAATGATTATGCTTATGAGCTTATTTGGTGAAATAAGCTCAAACAAGCTAACCAAATTAAACAAAAGCCAAAATAAGATGCAAGTAGGCTAATGCTACTCAAATGAAGCTAAAAGACAAAGATAAGCACACCGAAAAGCTATGAAAAGCGAGATAAGCTCTTATGCTAAACACGAAATGGGACAAGATAGAGGCTTATTGCATTCTACCAAACAAGCTAGAAAATGAAAAAGCAAACTTGGAACCTCAAGAGGGCTAGGTCACTATCCAAAGAACCAAAGATCACAAGCTAAAACCAACAATTAAGCTCTGTGCAAGCTTTTCAAAATGGTGCCATTCATCGTGCATGGGCATGGTTTCGAAACAAGTATCCACAAAAGCTAGAAAATAAGCACTTTATAAGTGATTCAAAGAGATCTATTATTTTTCTAATTTTGTTTAGCAACCGATCTTTAATATCCCAAGAGCTTTTAAGCTAAAACTTAATATTAAGCACACAAAGTGAAATCCCAAAGTTTATTCAAAATCGACCAAATGAGAATTTGACTTTTGAGAAAAACTAAAAGTTGACCAAGATGAACTTTGATTTGATCTTAAGCACTCGAATGTGATGTATTAAGGTTTGTTAAGACTAAATTGAGCAACACTAACAACTTTCTAACACAAAATCATGATCATGGGACTTAAAATCCCAACAAAGGACAAGATGAGATATGATTAAAAGGATTTTTGACTTTTAATGAACAAACATTGGTTTTCTTGACTTGCTTGAGATATTAGATACTAAAGTGACAAAGAACAAGCAATAATCACTGTCTTAAACAAACTCTAGCACAATCAAACAAGATAAACCAAACAACACTTATTATGACTGCTTTTGAAGATTTTCAAAGCAAACCACAAATTTAAACCATAAAACGATTCAAGACCATGAAATATCATATATTAGAACCGATGAAGCATGAAACAACAACATTAACAACAAGAAACTCACTAATGAAGATTATGATGTTTTTTGTCAAAATAAGATTTTATAAACTACTGATTTAAAAGAACAACACACCGATTTTAATGATCAACTAGACTTAACTATAACTAATTAACACAAAGAAATGAAATTTAAGCTTATGAACAATTACAACGAAGAAATGCCAAGATAATCAAAAGTGCTTACAAATGCTTATCCAAGTGAAAACCAAGAACCAATGACCAAGACCAATCCTAATAGCTTTCCACAAAGCTTCTAACCCAAGGCCATCCACAATTCACCTCGCTCCAAATTGTGTACACCATTTCCATGAGATTTTGATTTTCACTAATTAATTTGTATTTTTGTGATTTTCCTGTTTTTTATTCTAAACTGATTTTAAAGGTCTCTAATAGCTTAAATAAGCTATATAGGAGCTTATATGTGCCTATTCAGTCCTTACCAACAACTAACAACAACATTTGAACTATCATGAGATTTTGCATAAATATGAAATTTTGCATAAACTTGAAATATGATTACAACTTGAAACTGATAATTGAAAAAGTTTTACAATACACTGAAATAGCTAGAACAGTACTTGAAAGCTTTAAAATTACACTAGAATTCTTAAAATGATAAAACGACATTAAGAAATTAAAGTTACTCTAGATAGATAGATACATTGCTTCACCTCTTCTTTATAGACTTTTAGCATCCCCACATGTCTCTCGAGTAAATCCCATCAATAATCTTGGCCATTGGTGTAGTCAAACAGATCCTAGCCATCAAAACGAATTTTGGCGCCAATTTTTCTTTGAGCGGTTTGAGCCATTAATGGTTTGGTTTGAGTCAATTAAGAGTTTTGGTGTTAGTGGAGGTGGAGGGACAAGGTAAGGGGGTTGAAGAAAAATGGGAAAACCATGACCGGTTTTGGGTATTCAGAGGTTGAAGAGGCAAGCGAGCGATGGTGGGCGGTTTTCTTGTTTGTTTGACTTTCGTTGACCATAACGGAGCAATATCATGGGGTCAAGGGTTCAAGGTCAAGGGGTCAAGGTCAAGAGGATGGGCATGGGTTGGGCCATGGATTGGATTGGGCTTGATAATTAAAAATGTGTCCGTTTGGTTTAAGTTTAATACAAGGACCAAAATGTAATTTATCCAAACCTCAAGGACTGAAAATGCCACATTTCCAAACTTATCACAAGGACCAATTTTGACAAACTTTGATAGTACAAGGACCCTTTTGCATAAAATCCATTTTAAAAAATCCAAGGACTAATTTTGCAAATTTTCAAACTTTAGGGACCTTTCTTGCCATTTGACCAAAGAATCATTCAAGGACCATTTTAACAACTTAGAATATTTCAGGGACCTTGAATGACAAAACTTCACATTTTGAATTCAGTGGACTAGATTTGACAACTTTTAAAACTTGGGGACTAAAGCGCCAATTTTGCAAACTTGAATCATTTTTCATCGATTTTGATATTTTGCATTTAAAACACATAAAACACTGATTTGTGATATTTTCATCATTTTGATGTGTTTTGAGTGTTTTCGATGATTTTGCGGTTTAGATTGTACAAAATGATGAGTATTTAGACACTCATCAATCCCCACATCGAGATATTGCTAGTCCCTAGCAATGATTTAGATCTTTAATGGATTTTAAAACTCTTTACCAAAAGCCATCACTTCGGGTAGCCAATTGTTTCGGTTCAAGTAAGAACTATGGTACAACGATAACCAAATGATTTATTGGCAAATCATAAACCATATAACGGTTTGATGTGTCTTTACCGAAGCCGTTTGCTCGGACTAGCCAACTCTTAGATAAATTATCGAATTATCTTTGGTGAGTGAATACCAATTATGGATTTTCCATCGCCTTTACCACAAGCCATAACCTTGCGGGCTAGCCAACTCTTCACTTTTTAGGATATGGTGAGCTGAACACCATACAATTTTGGGCAAATTGCAAGCCATATAAACGGATTTGAGAAATCTTTACCAAGAGCCGTTTGCTCCTGGATTAGCCAATCCTTTTGTTTACTAGACATGGTGGACTGATTACCATATGCTGAGTAAGTGTAGAACACTTACTCCAAAAAAAAAAAATTGGCCAAAAAAAAATGGGGGAATTGGGTGGATAATACATGATAAAATTCGTGAGAATTCCCCACACTTAGAAATGAATATTGCCCTCAATATTCAAAGTACCGCATGTTATGCCGAAACCGAGAACATAAAAGGGAAATACTACGGCCATTATTATGAATTTTTTTTTTTTTTTTTTTTTTTTTTTTTTTTGAAGAAACTTATATATATACAAACATGTGGGCAACCCCCACACTAGGGTGGTAGAAAGGGGTAAGAAGATGAAATATGGGTGAAAACCCATATGGTGTGTGCTAATATTTTTGATTCCCGAGTCATTAGCTTGACTCGATCCCCGCATTCATTTGTTCATGGGGAAAGTTTGTAGATCCGGGACAACCACAGGGGGAATGTCCTCTCCAAAATAATGCTTCACTCGATGACCATTCACTTTAAAATTAGGACCATCGGGTTGAGATAACTCAACGGTACCATAAGGATAAACCTTAGCAATGGTGAATGGACCAGACCAACGGGACTTGAGCTTTCCCGAGAAAATCTTCAATCTTGAATTGACAAGAAGGACTCGATCACCAACGTTGAAAACGCGGTTCTTGATTTTAGAGTCATGAATCTTCTTTGTCTTTTGCTTGTAGATCAAAGAGTTCTCGTAAGCTTGATCACGAAGTTCATTTAATTCATTCATTTGAACTTTTCTATGATCACCACCGTCTGAATATCGAAGTTTGCATGCTTTAAGGCCCAAGATGCCTTGTGCTCTAACTCAATCGAAGATGACATGCCTTTCCGTACACTAGCTTGTATGGAGTACACCCGATGGGTGTTTTGTAAGTCGCACGGAAGGCCCAGAGCGTCATCCAAGTTTATCCGACCGGGATGCACGATTTTCGCCATCGTCCTTTCAAGGATCCTTTTAATACCACGGTTTGAAACTTCCACCGCCCACTTGTTTGGGGTGGTATGCGATAGAGACGGTGGGTAACACCATACTTTGCATGACTCTTTCAAATTGGTCATTACAAAATGTGTACCACGATCACGATTATCGCTCTCGGAGTTCCAAACACGGCAAAAGAGATTTCAAAACTTTACAACAACTCGGGCATCATTGGTAGGTAAAGCTTTTGCTTCAACCCATTTTGACAAATAGTCAACACCACAGTATGTACTTGTTTCCACGAGACGAAGGAAATGGCCCCATAAAATCAATACCCCATATGTCAAATATCTCACAAACTTGAATGGCATTTTGTGGCATTTCATTTCTTTGAGATATATTTCCATGACGTTGACAAGCGTCACGAGGCTTTGACAAATTCGTGGGCATCCTTATAGATTGTGGGCCAATAAAACCCGAATCAAACACCTTTTGGCGGTGTAGTTTGGACTATGATGGCCCCGGTGGGTCCAAATGGCAAGCTGAGAATGTCAATAGCTTCACGTCCATAAACACACCGCTCGGATGACTTGATCCGCACAAATTTTGAATAAGAAGGGTCGTCCCGAAATAATGTTTAACATCTTTGAAGAATTTGTTCTTCCGTTGGGTCGACATCCCTTTCACTATGAAGTTACCCGCATGGTAATTTGCAAAGTCGAAGAAACCATGGGGTGGTAGAATTTCCACGAAAAGAAACCGCATTGAGTGTCTCGAGAGGAAATGTTTCATTTATTTCCTTTTCTCGAAAACATCTTGGTGAGGGTTTTCTAATCAGACAGATGATCGTGACTAGATTCTCGGCTCCTTTTTATCACGTATAATGATATCAAATTCTGGAGGAGGAGAATCCAACGAAGCAATCTCGGCTTTGCATCTTGTTTTGCAAAGAGATATTTGAGAGCCGAGTGATCCGTATACACCACGCATTTGGTCAAGATTAAGTACGGCGAAACTTCTCAAATGCATACACCACGGCTAATAGCTCTTTTTACGTGGTGGTGTAATGAGTTTGAGCTTGATCATAGTCTTACTTGCGTAGTGGATAGGCTGAAAATGCTTGTTTCTTCGTTGCCCTAAGACCGCACCGATAGCAAAATCACTTGCATCGCACATGAGCTCAAAGGGTAATCCCATCGGAGCAACGAGAATGGGTGCTTGATGAAGCTTTTTCTTCAATGTTTCAAAAGCTTCGATGCACTCAGTGAAAAGATAAAAGGAGCATCCTTTTCAAGAAGATGGGTCATAGGCCGGGCGATTTTGGAAAAATCTTGTATGAATCTACGATAGAAACCGGCATGACCTAAAAAACTCCTAATACCTTTGACGGTAGTAGGATGAGGTAATTTAGCAATAACATCGACTTTTGCTCTATCTACCTCAATCCCGTTCTTTGAAATCTTATGGCCAAGGACTATGCCTTCTTTGACCATAAAGTGACTCTTCTCCCAATTTAGACAAAGATTGGTGTCTTCACACCTTTGAAGCATTTTTTCTAAATGGGAGAGACATGTTTGAAAAGAATCCCCAATGACCGAGAAGTCATCCATAAACACCTCCATTGTTTCCCCGATCATGTCGTGGAATATGGCCATCATACATCGTTGGAGCGTGCGGGAGCATTACATAAGCCAAAAGGCATACGTTTGTAGGCAAAAGTCCCGTATGGGCGGTGAATGTAGTCTTCTCTTGATCCCGTGGATCAATAGGGATCTGAAAGTAACCCGAGAAACCATCAAGGAAACAATAGTACTGCCTCGCTAATCTCTCAAGCATTTGGTCCATGAAGGGTAGAGGAAAATGGTCTTTACGGGTGGCGTCATTTAACTTACGATAGTCAATACACACACGCCATCCCGTAACCAATCGAGTTGGAATTAACTCGTTATCTTCATTGTGATAACAATTATGCCACCCTTTTTCGAACACAATGAATTGGGCTAACCCAAGGACTATCTCGAGATCGGGTAAATCAATCTCGCATCAAGAAGTTTGATAACCTCTGTTTGATAACATCATGGATTTTGGATTCACTCGTCTCGATGTTGAACTCGCTGGTTTAAAGTCATCCTCCATCAAGATTTTATGAGTACAAAACTCGGGGTTGATACCCTTAATGTCGGAGAGTTTCCATGCAATTGCTTGCTTGTGTGACTTCAAGATTTTTATGAGGCGACTTTTTCATCTTTACTCAAATCTCGAGCAATAATGACGGGTAATTTATCATCACCTTCTAGAAATGCATACTCGAGATGAGGAGGTAAGTCCTTAAGCTCAACCTCGTGAAATTCTTGATTTTCTCAACCGACTTGACTTCCTTGTTATGAAGTTTGATGGGAGGAGAGGAGGAGAAGTGTCTGATTTAACAACTTCTTTAGAAGAATATCTCCTCCGAATCTCATTTTGATTAATCTCATTAGGAATTGAATCACTAGAGTGAGGGGTTAATGATGGATCATCATTGAGCAACTTCTCAATAAGAAGTATGTCCCCTCAATGTCAATTGGGCGTGATCAATTTCCCATGGAATGTAATCACTAGCCAAGTATGCTTCAATCTCATCTAAGATGAAGTCGCTTCCTCAAACGGAGTGAGGAAGGAGTAAATTGGCTATGATAGGTTGAGAAGATGTGGTGGGATCCCCACTCACGTAATTATGAGAATAACCAAGAACTTCTTGAGTACTCTTGAAGCAACATCAATGATATCTATTCGGTTAACCGATTCGAATCATAATTTGCGGAGTACCTCAAGTTTGATCAAGGTTAAGGTGATGACTTCATTACCAACACGCAATGTGATTTCTTGCTCAAATACATCAATGAGAGCACGGCCCGTTCTTAGGAATCCTCGACCAACAATGAGAGGAACCCGATGATCGGCATCAAAATCAACAACCACAAAGTCACCGGAAAATGGAACTTTCCTACTTTCAAAATCGTCCTCGGCAATGCCAAGAGGACGGGATATGGAAACGATCTGCAAGCTCGAGAGTCATGCATGTAGGAGTAAGTTCGGAAGAGAAAGTTTCTTCCACACCGAATAAGGCATCGGTTTATGCTTGCACCAAGATCCGCTAGGGCAAAGCATTCAACCATTCCCGAAATACACAAGGTAAGAGAAATTTTCCGGGATCTCCAAGCTTTTCCGAAGCTTCTTGAATAATCACGAGCGATTCTCGTTAAGAGGAGTTTTGCCATTTCAAACAACTTTTCCTTATTGCTTAACATGTGTTTGAGAGTCGATGCGAACTTGGGCATCAACATGATAGCATCCGCAAGCTTATGTCAAAGTGTAATTCTTGGAAAATTTGGAAAAATTTGTCCATTTGATGACCGGCTTTCTCGCGAGCTTTGCTCATTCAAACGTGATGGGTAAGGAATAGAAGATTTGGATTCGATTCTCAACAGAGCTACAGGAGGTTCAAAACAACTCCTTGATTTGACTTGGGTTTCGGACAACTTGAGGTTGGACTACCAAGGTAGGACGTGTCTTGTACTTCGTGGGCTAGAATAATGCACCTTGTCCGTTGTTTCCTTGGTAACTTGACTCATTGCCACAGTGGAGGAGGCATTGGAGTCGAGGTCCATTGTGTGTCCTAGGTTCACTTTCCACTACCTTTGGGAGAGAAGAAGAAGAAGAGTAGTAGGAATAGCGGTCCATCATATGAAACACCACTTCGGTCATGATCGCCTTTGCATCGCCCCTCGGGTTAGCGATCGTGTTGCTCGGAAGTTTTCCGAGCCCGAGGGTTGATCATTTAAAGACTTCTTAAGATCAACAATCGACCGACCAACAACCTGTTCATTTCATCTTGGGATTTCATGAATTGCTTGATAACTCATCGGATGATGGTCCCGGAGGAACAATGGCGGGAGGAGGAGGGATAATTTGAGGCCGTATGTTTTGATTATAGCCAAAATTCCCTTGATTAGGATTCATATTCCCATGAAATTGATTCCCTCGATTGAAATTGTTTTGATTAGGGTTTCCTTGATGTTGGAAACCTTGATTGGGTCCAGATAGAAATTACCTTGGTTTTGATAACCTTGGTTCATTCTTGGTTGGTTCGATTCGGTTTTGCATGTTATGATTACGGTTAAAACCGGGTGGTGCTCGATTAGTGTTAGCACGGTAGTGTGGTTCATTTTGAGGACGATATTGATTACCTCCTTGTTGTGAACTACCGGCTAGAGCATTGGCTTCAAATGGACTACCATCGGTGGCGGTACAATTGTAGTATGCATGAGGACCACCACAAGTAACACAACTCTCGACTTTCTTCACTTCACCATGTGTTGGTGTCTCGAGTGAAGGTCACTTTCTTCGGTTAGCAAGAAACAAAGCTTGAACAATATCTCGTGAGTTTGTCAATCTTAGCATCGGTGCTAGATGTACTCACGGGGATGAAGAAGAAGAAGGTCCAAATGAGGCGATATGTCTTTGCTCGAAAGGACGGACACGAGATTTGTTCTCAATGATTTGCAAGGCTTCTTTGGTAGTCTTGCTCAGAAATTACCTCCGCGAGGCATTCAAAGAGTCTTGATTGGTCCGATTGAGACCATTATAGAAAGTATCCATTTGCATTAAGTCGGTAAAACCATGATGCGGACACTTGCGAAGCAACTCTTTGTAACGATCCCATGCCTCCCGAATGATTCATCAAATCTCCGAGAAAATTTCATTATCTCATTCTTAAGACTTGTGGTTCGGGATGGAGGATAGAACTCGTTAACGAACTTGGTGACTAGATCTTCCCATGTCTCAATAGAGCGAGGGGTTGTTTCTCGAGCCAATTCCGGCTTGTCCTCTAGAGAAAATGGGAACAGAAGAAGCTTGATAGCTTCATGTGGGACATTCTTGTACTTGATGGTAGATGCAATCTTGTTAAACCATCGAATGTGTGCATGAGGATCATCCCGCTCAAAACCATAGAATTGGCTTTGGGTTACTAGATTAAGCAACCCGGTTTTGAGCTCGAAGGTGTCGACCACGATGGTCGGGACAACAATAACATCTCCGTAACCCTCGATGGGTGCTTGGAGAAGCTCATTCATGGGTTTGACTTCGCCATTTCGATGGTGGTGGTGGTGGTAGACGTTCCTCGATCACGGTGAAGGAGCGAACGTCCTCACGTCTCACGAGGAATCTTTCCAAGTTCGAAAGTGGACTTGTAGAACTGGAAGAACAGTGCGCATGCACTAAGTATAAAAATCAATTTTCAAAACAAATGAGGCAAAACGACAAGTGAACTTAACCAATAATCACAAATGAAATGGCTTCTTTGAAAAAGGTACACCAAATCACAAGTGACACAAAGGCAAGTTTTAAATCGATGTTCGAAACTTATTATGGTCACACCCCGCTTAGTAGGTGTCTTGCCTTGATTTGCGGTGGTTGATTTTTATGTATATATTAAGTATCACCGAAAAGACGTAGGTAATGATTTGTCTTGATGGGTTTAAAACTTTTGGACAATATTTTGGTATCGTCTCGTTTAACCAAATCGTATTTCTTTAAGAATCACCTTAAAAGACAATACAAGATAGAAAACGTTCGATTGTTTTGTTGTTTTATATATTTTTTTTTGGTGTTTTAACACTTTAGGAAAAGTGTTAATGAACTTTTGATTTTCTTATAACTTTACAAAACTTTTACAAATGGTGGGGTATGTGCAAGAATGGGCTGAAAATGGCTAAACACACGCTAAAGCCTCCCGGCAAGGCCTAAAATTTGATCATGCTAAACCGGTCAAGTCTAATCACACAAGCTAGCCACTTGTGAATGGCTAACCGTAATAGACTTAAAACTACTTAAAACACAAATACAATGAAGTCTGGAGAATACAATGAATTCCGGGTCGTTAAGTCCCACTGAGACTCAATGGTGTGTCAAAACAAACTCGGATGATGGAGTGATCACTAAGGATAGTGATCAAGAAAGGTTTAGATTAAGAAATTACACTCTTGATTGATTGGAATGGAATGGAATACGAGTTGGAAAGCACAACAATCGATAAAAAAAACGTAAAACTTACGTTTAAAAACTACGTATCGCACAAAATAAAAAGTGAATCTAAAAATAAAAGACCTAAAAATATGAAAATGACATTTTTAAAATCCTAAAAATAAAAGAAAATTATTAGAAAAAGAAAATTATTTTACAACTAATTATTTAATTATTATTAATTAAAAACTATTTTAACTATTTAATAAATACTCTAAAATAGAAGAAAATATGAAATAAGGCTAGAAAAATAAAACTATGATTGAGAAAATCTAAAATATTATAAAACTAATTTTAAAATTTAAAATATATTTTCACACTTTTATCTAATTATTACTAATTAATTATTATTTAAAATACACTTAAATACTAGAAAATATAAAATAAACTGGGAAAATGAAATTTTAACTTGGAAAAATCTAAAATATGATAAAACTAATTTTAAAACTGAAAAGATATTTTTATGCTTTTAATTATTTATTACTAATTAATTACTACTTTTAACTATTTAAAATTATAATAAATACTAAATAGATTAGGAAAATTATGAAACTTTTTCTAAAAATACTATATGATGACAGAAAACTAACAAAAGTATAAAAACAAGATTTGCTTATTAATAAGCTAGAAAGAAAAATCAAAAAGCTAAAACCTATTAAATAAACACTATCACCGATTTTAAATTGATCTTTTCTCGATTTTCTTTTGAAAACTACTTTACTACTATATTATGAAACTTTAACAAACACAAAATTTTACAAACTACAAATAAGTTGAATTACAAGCTTATGATCACAATGATTATGCTTATGAGCTTATTTGGTGAAATAAGCTCAAACAAGCTAACCAAATTAAACAAAAGCCAAAATAAGATGCAAGTAGGCTAATGCTACTCAAATGAAGCTAAAGACAAAGATAAGCACACTTGAAAAGCTATGAAAAGCGAGATAAGCTCTTATGCTAAACACGAAATGGGACAAGATAGAGGCTTATTGCGTACTACCAAACAAGCTAGAAAATGAAAAAGCAAACTTGGAACCTCAAGAGGGCTAGGTCACTATCCAAAGAACCAAAGATCACAAGCTAAAACCAACAATTAAGCTTTGTGCAAGCTTTTCAAAATGGTGCCATTCATCGTGCATGTGGCATGGTTTCGAACAAGTATCCACAAAAGCTAGAAAATAAGCACTTTATAAGTCGATTCAAAGAGATCTATTATTTTCTAATTTTGTTTAGCAACCGATCTTTAATATCCCAAGAGCTTTTAAGCTAAAACTTAATATTAAGCACACAAAAATCCCAAAGTTTATTCAAAATCGACCAAATGAGAATTTGACTTTTGAGAAAAACTAAAAGTTGACCAAGATGAACTTTGATTTGATCTTAAGCACTCGAATGTGATGTATTAAGGTTTGTTAAGACTAAATTGAGCAACACTAACAACTTTCTAACACAAAATCATGATCATGGGACTTAAAATCCCAACAATGGACAAGGCAGATATGATTAAAAGGATTTTTGACTTTTAATGAACAAACACTTGGTTTTCTTGACTTGCTTGAGATATTAGATACTAAAGTGACAAAGAACAAGCAATAATACTGTCTTAAACAAACTCTAGCACAATCAAACAAGATAAACCAAACAACACTTATTATGACTGTTTTGAGGATTTTTCAAAGCAAACCACAAATTTAAACCATAAAACTGATTCAAAACCATGAAATATCATATATTAGAACTGATGAAGCATGAAACAACAACATTAACAACAAGAAACTCACTAATGAAGATTATGATGTTTTTATGTCAAAATAAGATTTTATAAACTACTGATTTAAAAGAACAACACACCGATTTTAATGATCAACTAGACTTAACTATAACTAATTAACACAAAGAAAGAAATTTAAGCTTATGAACAATTACAACAAGAAAATGCCAAGATAATCAAAAGTGCTTACAAATGCTTATCCAAGTGAAAACCAAGAACCAATGACCAAGACCAATCCTAATAGCTTTCCACAAAGCTTCTAACCCAAGGCCATCCACAATTCACCTGCTCCATTTGTGTACACCATTTCCATGAGATTTTGATTTTCACTAATTAATTTGTATTTTTGTGATTTTCTGTTTTTATTCTAAAGCGATTTTAAAGGTCTCTAATAGCTTAAATAAGCTATATAGGAGCTTATATGTGCCTATTCAGTCCTTACCAACAACTAACAACAACATTTGAACTATCATGAGATTTTGCATAAATATGAAATTTTGCATAAACTTGAAATATGATTACAACTTGAAGCGATAATTGAAAAAGTTTTACAATACATCGAAATAGCTAGAACAAGATTTGAAAGCTTTAAAATTACACTAGAATTCTTAAAATGATAAAACGACATTAAGAAATTAAAGTTACTCTAGATAGATAGATACATTGCTTCACCCTCTTCTTTATAGACTTTTAGCATCCCCATGTCTCTGAGTAAATCCCATCAATAATCTTGGCCATTGGTGTAGTCAAACGGATCCTAGCCATCAAAACTAATTTTGGCGCCAATTTTCTTTAAGCGAGTTTGTGATATTAATGGTTTGGTTTGAGTCAATTAAGGTTTTTGGTGTTAGTGGAGGTGGAGGGACAAGGTAAGGGGGGTTGAAGAAAAATGGGAAAACCATGACCGGTTTTGGGTATACAAGGTTGAGAGAAGCACTACAAAGTCAGGGTGGTTTTCTTGTTTGTTTGACTTTCGTTGACTGGAGTATAATAACGGGGGAGGCCAAAATTGATCATGACTGGGGTCAAAATGGATGTGGACTGGGGCTCAAAGGTCAAGGCAAAGGGTCAAGGGTCAAAATGAGATTGGGCTAAGGTATGTTGGGCCATGGATTGGATTTGGGCTTGATATTAAAAATGGTGTCCGGCTTGGTATAGTTTAACACAAGGACCAATTTTGCAAATTCTCCAAACTTAAAGGACTGATCTTGCCAACTTTCCAAACTTATCACAAGGACCAAACTTGACAAACATTGATAGTGCAAGGACCCTTTTTGCATAAAATTCCATTTTAAAATGTCCAAGGACTATATTTGCAAATTTTCAAAGTTTAGGGGCCTTTTCTGCCATTTGACCAAAGAATCATTCAAGGACCATTTTTGAAAATTTAGAATATTTCAGGGGCCTTGAATGATAAAACTTCACATTTTTGAATTCCAGGGACTAGATTTGACAACTTTTAAAACTTGGGGGACTAAAACGCCAATTTTGCAAACTTGATACATTTTTCATCCGATTTTGATATTTTGCATTTAAAACACATAAAACACTGATTTGTGATATTTTGATCATTTTGATGTGTTTTTGAGTGTTTGTCGATGATTTTGCAGCATTTAGATTGTACAAAAACATGATGAGTATTTAGACACTCATCAATTTAGTCCCTAGGCACTTATTTTAAAAGTAAAGTTACCAAAGGTCCTTTTGTAATTATAAATTGTCATAACTAGTCCTTTGGTGAAAAGTTCCAAAAGTTGTGAGAAATTTCAAATTTAGTCCTCGGAGTTTCAAATTTGGCAAAAATGGCCCCTACATTATTTGAGATTTGCAAGATTGGTCCTTGGAAGACATTTTCAGAAATTTCATGAGTGGTCCCTGCAGTTTCAGAATTACGGCTTTGGTCCCTTACCTACACTTTGGATCCATAGTTAGTCCTAAAGCCTAGTCCAAGCTAATTATCCAAGTCCAATACCCTTGAGCCCAACCCTCACTCAAGCCCAAAACCATCCACTACCCAATACCCGGTCCAAATTTAACCCTAACCCGGTCAATTATTAACACCTTCCCCACCCTTTTCCCTCCAAAACTCACCCCCTTCACCCACTCTCCCTGCAACACCCTGACACACTCAACCCCAACCAATGGCTCAGATTGATGCTCAATTGTACCTAAATATTGGAGGGCTTGGATTGAGTTCAAGAGAAGCACATCACAAGAAAGAGAAGATGGAAGACCCGGAGTATAAATAGTTGTAGCCATTGTATGAAATAAGTTAGTTTTTTTTAGTTTTTAAATCAGTATTTTTTTTTAGTTTTTTTTCAGCCTAGATTTTGATGTTCTAAGCTTAGTTTTGTTTTCACAGTAATTTACATTTCATGTAACTCTTTACTTAAATGCAATTTAATTTCTTGTTTTTAATTCAATCTCTAATTTCAGTATTTACAATTTCCTTTTGTTCATGTTTTAAAATCTGTCATAAGTGAACTTGATTGCTTTAAACTCATTGTTAGTTTCATTTGGTATTGAAAATCAGTTCTTTTAAATCTCAAACTAATTCCGTTTCAAGTTTCAAAAGCGTTCTGCCCATAAGGGCATGCTTGGGTCAGTGAAATTTATGGGTCAAGCTCAGTTTTTGACCCACTTTAGAAGTAGAAGTGGTTAGGTGCAAGTGTTAATCGATGAATTTAAAGTTGATACTAGTTTTCAGCAGGTGAGAACAAGTTTGCGTAGTTTTCTTTTTATCTATCTAACTGTCTCAGTTTCTTTTAAACAGCAGACCTGTCCATTTTTTAAGTGCTTATTTAGGATTTAGCTTAGCTTATCCAGATTTACTTAGGGGCTTATTGGTGTATTAGATTAGGGACATCACTTCGTAGTTTATTTCAGCTTGTTTCCATCTTTGAGATTGCTTATTTCAATTTTGTTTTAGTATTAGGATTCCCTAGTTAGACATTGCTTCCAACTGTTTTTCCCCCTTTCTTGTTAATTGATTTTTGCGTTTCTAGCTTACTTTAGCTTACTGGATGCATGATTCACTTATTTCACCCTTTACAATTGCTGCTCCTAAAGCTTTTCGTGTTTTAAAGTCTTCAATTGGGGTGTTTGGTTGGGTCTGTTACAGCAGCAGTTAAATACCCATTCGGCAGCCCACTTTGAGCTCAATACTTTCCCTTATCTGCTGTTTGCAATGGCAGAAACACAGCAGCTAAACACTTCCTTTTTGGGTCTTATCAGACTTTCTTGTGAGCTTATAGATGTTTACTAGGAGCTTATCTTTGTACCTCACTTAGTGCCTTTGCTATCCATATAGGGTGTTGTTAGTAGTAAACTAGTTAGAGCTTAATTTGTCTCTAGTTTAGCTTATTTACATGTTGTATTGTAGCTTGTTAATACCTTGACTGCCTTTATCCCAAACAGTACTTTAGGATTCTTTTCGGCTTTCATTTTTTTTTGCTGCTCACAACTTTATTTTTAAGCTTTGTAAGTTTTAGTTTCTGTATATTAATTCTTCACTTGGTCCTTAAGTTAGTTTGTATAAGAAAAGTTCAAAAAAAAAAAAAAGTGGAAAAAGGCCTTGTACAGGGTTTGAACCCTGGTCTCGGCATTAACAACACATCCACCACACTAACAAATCTACCAACTGCTCTGCTGATGTTTCTTGGTTGTGAATGTAAAAGCTACTGTTCTAGTGCATCCTAAGATTAAGATAGTTTCTTTTGTTTTGGTTTGCAATTTTCCAATTAATACTAACTAAGAAAACAAAAACGGATGTAGGGGGATTCGAACCTGTGACCTGCTGCAGCCCCCACACGAACAAACCAACTCACACATAACCATCTCTGCTACTTGGTCTTTTGTGTTTTACTTGGGCATATTAAATATTTGAAGATACAAGGCAGTTGTATGCTTAATAACTTTTAGTCCTTTTAACAACTTATTTCAAAAAAGCATCCTTCAACTTTTGTATTTTTTTTTCTTCACTTTAGTTTCATTTAAAGTACTTTTTATTTATTATTATTTTTTTTTTAAATTTCTCATATTTTTATAAAATAGGTTAGTATTTTTTAATTAATTAGTTTAATTTAGTTTTTAATTCGTAATAAATAATATAAAAGTAAAAAAAAAAAAAACTCAAAAAAATTCCCGGCTTTTTCCTAAAATTATTTTTGGTCATTTAGAATGTAGGAAAATTGTTTTTACACTCGTAGGACTTAAATTGCATCTTTTTCACCTTCGGGAGCTCGGTGTGTTCCCGGTTTTTCACGTTTTTGCATTTTAGCACCCTAGGATGTAATGTAGCTTCGTTTTACTTTTCCTTAGGCTTAGTAATAGTTTATTTTTAGTTATTTAGGGTTCCCTTTCCTTAATTACATTCCCGTTCCTTAATTTTTCACTTTCGTAGCTCGTTTTTAAGAATTCTCGTATTTCCACAAAAGTCATTTTCATAAAAGTTGCTCATTTTCAGGAGTAAAATAGATTTACAAAAGAAAAAATCAAAAACATCATTTTGCAAATAGTGATAGCGTTTATTTAATATTTTTTATCTTTTTAATCCTCTTTAATTTGCATTTAAGCCTTTGTAATTATAGGCTATTTACGTAGTTATAATAAATCGGATCCTCTTCCGTTCAAATCATCTCGATCACTATTCGTTTGGTGATTCTTCAGCATAGCTCATTGGGACATAACGATCAGGAAACACTATACTCCCCGGATCTTCATTGCATTGTGTCTGCAGTGTTTTAAGTTTCTTCTGATTGGCCATTCACAGTGGTCACCTTATGAGAATACTTGGCGGTTTTGCCCGATCAAATTTTTGGCACCATTCTTGGGGAGTCATGCTAATTATCTTCCGTTTAGAAGATTAGTGATTTGAATATTCACTCCTTGTTTATACCATCTGTATGTGTTTATATTTTCTTTTAAAAATCAAAACCCAAAAGATTTTTATTCTTTGTTTCGCATCATGTTTATCCAAAATCCAAAATATTCATATTTACCCTCTTACCCTCTTTGATTCTTTATCCCTTTACCCTCATCCATTTGATTCTAACTTCTTCTCATGGAATCTCGACTCGACGATTCGGGACGAAGTTGAAAAACTCGGACTTTATCGCAAATGTCAAGAATTCGTGTTGTTCGTGATGATCCATTAATCTGCGCGCAGGAAATGGAATGAGAAACCGGGGTGACAAAGGACCGGTACTTCCTCCGATAATGGAAGTACTAAATATGTCCAACCTACGGTTATCCAAAGATCTAACCCTCAATTGCTCTAAGCCATCTAAAATTGATCCTAAACTTTCACGATTTACGGTTAAAAGCAAACATGCGAAATTTAGACCGGTGACTAGCAAGAATGACTTGCCTAATCTTCACGCTTCTCAAGAACCGAACCGAGACCATAGCGGAAGTGGTGGAAATTGCTAGCTCTCGAGCACACCACTTGTCCCACCTCCGGATTTTTCAAAATGTTCTTGAGACTTGATAGTCATTCGGATCACCATGTTGGTTTTGTTGATTCTTTGAATGAACGATTCCTTCTCATAACTCTCAAATGAAATCGTTTATTCCTTGTGTCGGTTGTGGTGAGCCTCTTTTGGTTCACCCCATCGTTGGTGTGCGTGTGTACAATGTGGTAATGATATTCATAACGGAGTTGTTTGTTTTGTGGTTCGAGAATTCATTTGATTATGATCCTAAACCGAACTCATTTAACGACCCTCAAACTTTTCCAATTACCCACCTGACCGACTTATCTTCATATAATCAACATAACTTCTTGTGAATTTTGTGGAGGTCCTCACCAAGGATTTGAGTGTCAATCCGGAAACACGTTTGTCTATGAGCAGTTTTCGGTGATGCTCGAACTTTGGTTATGACCAATATCCATATAATTCACCGGTCCGGACTCAACAGTTTCTTGTTGTGAGAACTATGGAGGTCCCAGCCCACTCACGATTGTCAAATAGGAATCCATTTCCTTGTAACAATCATGACTCTCAGTTTGACAATTTCCAACCTCCAGCACCATACGGTTCAAACTCCACACGAGCCGTTGTCTCAAGAAATCTCCCAAAATTTTGAAACCGCAATGAAAACACTTGATGATATGATTAGTAACTTTAAGAATCAAGCGAGTGGTGAAAAGACCATGGAGAATTGCTAGCGAAGAACGAGGGCCCGTAAATCTAGGGAAGAATTATTAGTCCTAGAGCAAGCGGCTCAAGGCGTTCCCAATTTCTTAAAGCGACTCTATATGATGATGACGAGGAGAGTTTTATCCTTTTAAAGATAATATTTCTCAACTCCTCGGTCGGTTGATATCCCAGATTGAGATTCATTCTCGAACAAGCGCTATCACACCAAGCTCCCACTCGCTCTCTAAACATGGGGATGAGCATCTTGACCTTGTTCACGAAAAGGAATCGGACAAATTCATAAAGTCTAGTGTTGAGAACCTTGTCCCGATCCGAGAGAGTCACAGGAACTCGATCATATGTGTGATTCTCTTTCTCTCTTGAGTGTTCAAAGATCATTTTGAAACTTTCTCCGATTTTAGCGACGATTGTGCTTCTTATGGAAACATCGAGTATGTTGAGGCATCACTCCCACAACTCGATGTTGATCATCTTCTTGAGGAGTTCTCGATGAACTCACTCGCATCACCCACTTTCATCGAAAGTAGCGATGTTCTCTTTGATTTGAAGCCGATCCGAGAGGCGAAAGTCTCCTTGATAATGATCGTTCACTCACTTCTCACCCTAACGATCGATCGAGAATGTTGATCACTTTGTTCCGAAACATTCAAAGCTACTTTCACCAATCCTCTATTTGAATTCGACTCGAATTCACTTTAAGTCGAGAATCCACTCTTTGATACTCGGATCGAGGATAGTGATGAGCCCACGATGGAACAAGAGTTCACAATTTCACTTCATGTGAATGATTCTCTTCATGAAGAGTTCTCCGGTGAACTCTCTCATGACATATCTCCTCGGAACATGATCATTTCTATTTTGATCTTGAGGATGATATTGGCTCGGAGGAAGGTGTACTCTCATCATACGAGTTTGCCTATTAATGATACTACCTCACCCTTCCTCCCGATATGTCTACATTTGAGGATGAAGAATGGATCTTAATTGTTATCAAAATCTTTCTTCCTTTCCTCAAATATCTTGTGATTCTCTTCATCTTCACTCCTTGGAATGAAGACACTATCTTGACCCGGCATTTTCATTTATCATTTTGAGCGGTTATATGTATATCTCATCGGTGTGGAACTTTCGCGCTTCAAATGTTTGTCCAAACATCTTGAATGAAAGTCCGATGGAGATTGTTTCTTCCACTTTGCTTCCCATGAACCAATGAATTCGGGTCGAGTCAAGCTAGCGACTCGGTAATCAAAAACAATAGTTAAACATGGGTTTTCACCCGTGTGTACCACCACAGTGTGGGGAGTTGCCCAGCGTGTTGTGTATATATGAGTTTTCAAAAAAATAAATAAATAAAAAAAAAAAAAAATCTTTCAAAATAATGGCCGTAGTATTTCCTTTTACGTTTTTGTTTCGGCATAACCGCTTACTTTGAATATTGAGGGCAATATTCATTTCTAAGTGTGGGGAATTCTCACGAATTTATCATGTAACTATACCGCCTAATTCCCGTTTTGGCCAAATTTTTTTGGAGTAAGTGTTTTGCACTTACTCGACTTATAGTTATCGATCGCCTTGTCTAATAAACTAAAGGATTGGCTAATCCAGAGCAAGCGGCTCTTGGTAAAGATATCTCAAATCCGTTGACGACTTGCAATTTGCCCAAAATTGTATGGTATTACCACCATATCCTTAAAAGTGAAGAGTTGGCTAGCACGCAAGTTTATGGCTTGTGGTAAAGGCGGTGGGAAAACCATAATTGGTAATCACTCACCAAAGATAATATTGATAATTTATCTAAGAGTTGGCTAGTCCGAAGCAAGCGGCACGGTAAAACAAATCAAATCCGTTGGAAGGCGGTGGTTTGCTCAAAATCACATGGTTATCGGTGTACCATGGTTCTTACTTGAATGAAACATTTGGCTACTCCGAAGTAATGGCTTTTGGTAAAGAGATTCAAATCCATTAAGTTTTTCTCAAAAGATTGCTAGGGACTAGCAATAGTTTAGTGTGAGGATTGATGAGTGTGTAAATACTCATCATTTTGGTTAAATCTGACCTAAAGCGTTTAAAATGCTCGAAATGCATCAAAATCTTGAAAATATCTCAAAATTGCATTTTATATGTTTCGGATGCAAAATGTTTAAAATCGGATAAAAATGAGCTAAGTTTGCATAATTGGCGGTTTAGGTCCCCAGTTTCAAAAGTTGTCAAATTTAGTCCCTAGGCACTTATTTTAAAAGTAAAGTTACCAAAGGTCCTTTTGTAATTATAAATTGTCATAACTAGTCCTTTGGTGAAAAGTTCAAAAGTTGTGAAATTTCAAATTTAGTCCCGGAGTTTCAAATTTGGCAAAAATGGCCCTACATTATTTGAGATTTGCAAGATTGGTCCTTGGAAGACATTTTAGAAATTTCATGAGTGGTCCTGCAGTTTGAATTCGACTTTGGTCCCCTACGCTTTGGATCCATAGTTAGTCCAAAGCCTAGTCGAGCTAATTATCCAAGTCAATACCATTGAGCCTAACCTCACTCAAGCCCAAAACCATCCACTACCCAATACCGGTCCAAATTTAACCCTAACCCGGTCGATTATTAACACCTTCCCACCTTTTCCTCCAAACTCACCCCTTCACCCACTCTCCTGCAACACCACGACACACTCAACCCCAACCAATGGCTCAGTTGATGCTCAATTGTACCTAAATATTGGAGGGCTTGGATTGAGTTCAAGAGAAGCACATCACAAGAAAGAAGATGGAAGACCGGAGTATAAATAGTTGTAGCCATTGTATGAAATAAGTTAGTTTTTTAGTTTTAAATCGAGATTTTTTAGTTTTTTCACCTAGATTTTGATGTTCTAAGCTTAGTTTTGTTTTCACGATGAATTTACATTTCATGTAACTCTTTACTTAAATGCAATTTAATTTCTTGTTTTTAATTCAATCTCTAATTTCGGTATTTACAATTTCCTTTTGTTCATGTTTTAAAATCATCATAAGTGAACTTGATTGCTTTAAACTCATTGTTAGTTTCATTTGGTATTGAAAATCGGTTCTTTTAAATCTCAAACTAATTCCGTTTCAAGTTTCAAAAGCGTTACGCCCATAAGGGCATGCTTGGGTCGATGAAATTTATGGGTCAAGCTCGGTTTTAACCCACTTTAGAAGTAGAAGTGGTTAGGTGCAAGTGTTAATCGATGAATTTAAAGTTGATACTAGTTTTCGGGTGAGAACAAGTTTGCGTAGTTTTCTTTTTATCTATCTAACTGTCTCGGTTTCTTTTAAGCAATGAGACTGTCCATTTTTAAGTGCTTATTTAGGATTTAGCTTAGCTTATCCGGTTACTTAGGGGCTTATTGGTGTATTAGATTATGGACATCACTGTAGTTTATTTCACTTGTTTCCATCTTTGAGATTGCTTATTTCAATTTTGTTTTAGTATTAGGATTCCTAGTTAGACATTGCTTCCAACCTGTTTTTCCCCTTTCTTGTTAATTGATTTTGCGTTTCTAGCTTACTTTAGCTTCTTGGATGCATGATTCACTTATTTCACCCTTTACAATTCTTTGCTCCTAAAGCTTTTCGTGTTTTAAAGTCTTTAATTGGGGTGTTTGGTTGGATGCATTCTGAAGATTAAATACCCATTCGGCCCACTTTGAGCTCAATACTTTCCTTTATCTCTGCTTGCAATGGCGAAACACAGCACTAAACACTTCCTTTTGGGTCTTATCGGACTTTCTTGTGAGCTTATAGATGTTTACTAGGAGCTTATCTTTGTACCTCACTTAGTGCCTTTGCTATCCATATAGGGTGTTGTTAGTAGTAAACTAGTTAGAGCTTAATTTGTCTCTAGTTTAGCTTATTTACATGTTGTATTGTAGCTTGTTAATACCTTGACCGCCTTTATCCCAAACAAGACTTTAGGATTCTTTTGCTTTCATTTTTTTTTTTGCTCACAACTTTATTTTTAAGCTTTGTAAGTTTTAGTTTCTGTATATTAATTCTTCACTTGGTCCTTAAGTTAGTTTGTATAAGAAAAGTTCAAAAAAAAAAAAAAGTGGAAAAAGGCCTTGTACAGGGTTTCGAACCCTGGTCTCTCGGCATTAACAGCACATCCACCACACTAACAAATCTACCAACTGCTCTGCTGATGTTTCTTGGTTGTGAATGTAAAAGCTACTGTTCTAGTGCATCCTAAGATTAAGATAGTTTCTTTTGTTTTGGTTTGCAATTTTCCAATTAATACTAACTAAGAAAACAAAAACGGATGTAGGGGGATTCGAACCTGTGACCTGCTGCAGCCCCCACACGAACAAACCAACTCACACATAACCATCTCTGCTACTTGGTCTTTTGTGTTTTACTTGGGCATATTAAATATTTGAAGATACAAGGCAGTTGTATGCTTAATAACTTTTAGTCCTTTTAACAACTTATTTCAAAAAAGCATCCTTCAACTTTTGTATTTTTTTTTTCTTCACTTTAGTTTCATTTAAAGTACTTTTTATTTATTTATTTATTTTTTTTTAAATTTCTCATATTTTTATAAAATAGGTTAGTATTTTTTAATTAATTAGTTTAATTTAGTTTTTAATTCGTAATAAATAATATAAAAGTAAAAAAAAAATAAACTCAAAAAAATTCCCGGCTTTTTTCTAAAATTATTTTTGGTCATTTAGAATGTAGGAAAATTGTTTTCACACTCGTAGGACTTAAATTGCATCTTTTTCACCTTCGGGAGCTCGGTGTGTTCCCGGTTTTTCACGTTTTTGCATTTTAGCACCCTAGGATGTAATGTAGCTTCGTTTTACTTTTCCTTAGGCTTAGTAATAGTTTATTTTTAGTTATTTAGGGTTCCCTTGCCTTAATTACATTCCCGTTCCTTAATTTTTCACTTTCGTAGCTCGTTTTTAAGAATTCTCGTATTTCCACAAAAGTCATTTTCATAAAAGTTGCTCATTTTCAGGAGTAAAATAGATTTACAAAAGAAAAAATCAAAAACATCATTTTGCAAATAGTGATAGCGTTTATTTAATATTTTTTATCTTTTTAATCCTCTTTAATTTGCATTTAAGCCTTTGTAATTATAGGCTATTTCTGTAGTTATAATAAATCAGATCCTCTTTTCCGTTCAAATCATCTCGATCACTATTCGTTTGGTGATTCTTCGCATAGCTCGCTGGGACATAACGACCCGGGGAAACACTATACTCCCCAGATCTTCATTGCATTGGTGTCGAAATGTTTTAAGTTTCTTCTGGTTGGCCATTCACAGTGGTCACTTGCGTGAGAATACTTGGCGGTTTTGCACCGATCAAATATTAATCAAAATGTGCTCAAGCATTGCGAGACACAAATTCGCTCATGAGAGGTATGAGTCCGTTAGATGGACATGGGATTTGATGGTTCTGACTCCGGCCAAGATGTGTTCACGCACTATTATCATCACCTCTGAGTTTATTGGTCCAAAAGCAGGTGCTTACCCATTAATACATTTTTTTATTTAATAAATAACTACTCGAATTGTTTTCTCACTTTATTAATTCATTGTTTTCTCATATGTTTTAGGGTATTTTAATAATCGTTTGCAACATTACGACCGCATGTTTGTGTCGTACATTACCGATCATTATCGCGACGGCCGAGACAACAACATGTAGAGTTGAGGGTCAACAAGCGTTGTTGAAGTTATACTTGGGCTCCACACAGTCCAGCTTAGACACGTTGTTGTGTTCGGTCGACAAGATTATAGCTGCGCAAGAAACTGCGATACGAGAATCTTTGAATACAAGCAAAATCACGAAACTGCATTCGTGTAAGGGCACACTATTTAACGAATCGCGGTATAATATTTCAAGAGATGCTTTACTACTCATACTCGCAGAAAGTAAACGGGATTTAGTTTATGGTTTACCATATTATCACGAACTGTATTACCTTCAGATTCATGGTATGTATTTTAAATTTATGCCTATCAAGTTATTCTCTCCGTCAATACCGATAATTTTAACTAGTCACTTTTTTCGAATACAGGATCGCCTATTCCGCTTAATGTTGTTGATAATTTTTGGAGAACACTAAGTGTTCCCTGCCCCAGAGTCCGACATACTCATACGTCAGAAGAGCCTCAAGGGCCTGAAGAGCCTGAATATTTTTCTTGTCAAGATGATGTAGAAAAATTTCAAAATGTTTTTACCAAAGCATCGTCATTTGTCAAGAAAAATATGTTAAACATGCTCGGAGGTATATCGCTCTGAATTTGTGTCAACCCAACAACTTCTTTGTTAAAGAAAGTACTCGTGGGCGTCAGCGCAAAGGACAAAAATCCAAGGCTAAACAAAATATCCCATATTTGAACAAAGAACCCCCAGGGGCACCATGAAGCTATACAAAACCTAAAAAGTCCGAGACTTAAATGAAGAAAGCTGAGACATAGTTCATACGTGGGAGAGCCTTCTAACGTCACAGACTTGAGCGAAGAACCTAGCGAGGCGATTTAAGACACGACTTGTACATTCCAAATGACAGTAGCGAATATTTTATGGCTCGAATTCCACCACTTTTCCGACGGTGGATCCTAGGGATTGTTAACGTGGAAGGTGATGGAAATTGTGGCTATCGAGCTCTTGTCGTAGGTCTTGGTCATCCCGAACAAATATGGCCCAGAATTCGAACTATTGTCAGGGAAGAAGTAGACAATAACCGGGAAGTTTACATGCAAATGTGGGGGAGGGTATGGTTTACAACTATGGTCAACTCGCTGAATTGGTTTGAATCAGGTCCAGCACCCTACGGTTACTAGATGATTATGCGGACACAGGCGTGGCTATTACTCTGACTCTTAACCGTCCCATTGTATGCATATCAATTCACAATCATTACGTGTCTTCCGTGAGAGATGGTCGGATACAACACAACTATTGTCCCCGTTGTGATTCTTCGTGTGGGGAAGACCAAGTGCTCACTCGTTCACGCGGTTCTGGATGAAAACTCATCACTCCCGCTCACTCACCCACAATGGAGATGGTTCGAAATGACTTGGCCGCGGGATGGGCACATATGTTTCTTGAGCAGCGGACATTGTTTAGAAGGACGTAAAACGATTATTGATTTATATTGTAAATGACAAAACATGTATAGGCGATTCTTGATTTATATTGTAAACGACAAAACATGTATAGGCGATTCTGATTCTTGATTTATAGTAGCGATTCTTGATTTATAGTAAACGACTCGTCATCTTTTATTCTGATTTACGCTCCTGCTCGGTTCTTCCTCATATTTTGTTACGAGAATCGGATGACATTCGATGGAGGACATTCATTGTGTCAACAACACACCCACTCGTGTTGAGAGTCCAGTTATGTGCCTTCTTCTCCATCTTATGTGCCTCCTCTCCAACTATATCTCCAGTGCGGATGAGGAGAATTTTATACACCGTCCTCGGTTCTTCCTCATCTTTTATTCTGTACCGTCTCGCGTTGGCGAGTCGGCGAGAGATTACTGATTGAGGAGCGCATTTGAGTTAGAGTTTCGTGTGGGACGGATGGCGACATCATTGGGCGACTACGCCTCGGGCGTGATTGATCTTAGTTTCTAGTTATATTGTGATTTTGTGAACCATGTGTCAACTATTAATCTATAACAAGATTGGTTATTTATGTATTGAAGCTTCTAATTTTGTGAACCATGATATTCTTGATTTATGTTGTGAATAATTATACAAATTCTTTTGGCGGATGCAACAAGAAAATCCTTTCTTGTGTCGTTGTCGGCGATGGTTATAATTGAAAGAACATCCAAAAGCCCAAAACTTGTAGTGCGAAGGATTATGCGTGTCCTTTATCAAGGTAAATAATTAAGCGTTTGCTTATTTACGTAAATATATCAATAACTAGTTTGTTAAGAATACATTTCTTATAATTGTTTCATCATGTAACGACCAGGGATGAAGACTATGGGTGTCGATGCTTTATGTGGAAGGAAGTATTTCAACAAAAGTACTTTGGTCAAGCCTCTTCTTCAACGCATCTTCAAACTGCTAAACTAAAGATAACACGATCAACATGCTATTGGCTCAAAACAATTTGTTGAAGGCAAGAATAAAGGCGTTGGAGGCAAGAATAAAGGCGTTGGAGCGTCACCGGAATTGGCAAGAAATCCAGTTGATCACGCATGTTAGTCGAGTGGAATACTCTATGAGCTTATAGATGACTTTAATAATCTTCATGTGGAGTAGATTTCGTTGTAATATTAGTAACATTTGTTGTTGTACTTGTTTAATGTTTTAATATCTAATGTTTTATTGTTATTGTTTAATTAAATGGAAACAAATATACAATTAAAAAAACATAACGTAAAAAACTACACAAATAAATATCTTTACATATAAAAGCACTACTGCAAATAGATCTGTTATCATATTAAAACACTACTGTGATTTAAACAAATAAAATACACTACACAAATTTATTATACACAACTAAATACAAAAAAAAAGAAAAAAGTAGCAAATGATTGGGCAATGATTGGTAGCGGGCCCCACCCTATGAGGTGCATGGTAAGTGTTTTTTGGGGTGCTTGTGTAGATTGTCCCATATTAAAATTTACATATAATATCATTATTAAATAAATAAATAACATTACTTTATATTAAATTATAATTTTTTTATATAAATAATTTATTTTCTTTCTCCTCATTTTCTTTCAATTTATACCAAATCCAAAACTCATTTTAAACCATCATCATACCAAACGGGCCCTTAGTATTTTTGGTTAAATCCAACCAATTAGAGTTTAGTTTTTTAGGGGCAGTTTGGTTGACGGGTGTAGGATTTGTGGAATTGTTTGATTCCTATGTTTAAATGTTTATTTTATGGATATGGAAACAAAATGTGCAATCATTGCAAAAAAATGATACCACATCAAAATGGTAGGTTTCTTTATCTCATTCCCACTGACAACTTTTTAATGGACCTCACATACCACTATAGCAAATATAAAAATCATTTTTTACCTATAGTCCTATAGATATTGTTTTTCTTCACATCGGTACGTCAAGTCGTCTTTTCTATTTTATCTCTTTTTTCTTTTCTTTTTTTACTTTTTATCTTATATAATAATATAAAATCTCAAAGCAAATTGTATACATATTACATAAACAAACAATCTTTTAAACAATCATTATATTTCTCTCTCATACTTTTCTTTCAAACCAATCTCAAATCTAAATCGTATTGCAACCCCAACTACAAACCAAACGCACCCTTATTTTTACCTTTTTCTCAACCACATATTTACTTATTCTATCATCTTTTATTTTTCAATTTTCAATATAACATATAATATCTCAATTTATATATAAACAATTATATAATTTAAACATTTTTTAATTCTCTCTTATACTTTTCTTTCAAACCTTTCTCAAATCCGAAAATCTAATTCAAGTCCCACTTACAAACCAAACGCACCCTCGGTCTTTTGATCTAAAAAGGCAACCTGAACACTCCAAAGGGGCTTTTACATAGTAATCTCTTTGTGGTTCGAGACCGGGTTCATTGATAAGAATTGTAAGTCATTTAAACACATTGCATTCCATGGATTTAGATCCTCTCAAGTTGAGAGGATAAACGACTTCAGTTAGGAATATATGGTAATTGGATTTGATCCGATGGTTCAAATCGAAGATCTTTTAATTTGGTAGTTGGATCAAATTGATAATCATCATCATCGGCTTGAGTCAAGTTGATCTTCTCAACTTGAAAGGATCTCATTCCGCATTCCATAGTACCTAGTCATCATTGTCAAGGAACGTTTAGGTTTACATGTTTTAATGGCAAATGTTATCGTCTTGATTAGTAGGTCGTGTATGTTATGCAATCGCTTTGATATTAATTTACAGGAGGCCAAATAGAAGTTTCAACCAGTAAATACCAAAAAAATCACACAGCTCAATCACAAGATAACTAAACGCTAATTTATAGAACAACTAAAATAACCGACAGGTCCCATAAAAGTATGCATCTTTTGGAGCTTCACAAGTCATGTTTAAACTTCTTTCATACGGACCAAACAGCTCGTAAATTTGCATGACAGACAATAAACGTTGCAATAATTTAGACAGGAAAAAGTTCAAGCAAGATATAGACAACGTTGTTTAACTTCAAGGTAGGCGCTTAAGAAGGGGGAGG
The DNA here is from genome assembly GCA_022545495.1 of Chrysanthemum lavandulifolium. Classification (NCBI taxonomy): domain Eukaryota; kingdom Viridiplantae; phylum Streptophyta; class Magnoliopsida; order Asterales; family Asteraceae; genus Chrysanthemum; species Chrysanthemum lavandulifolium. Next base: position 59,607,184 of record CM040239.1, read on the forward strand.
AACAGTTACATATTCATCATCCTCATCATTATCATTATCATTATCATTTTCATCATGATGATCACCATCTTCGGAAACAGAGCTTTCAGCCTGTTCTCTTGGGCCAGTGGTTGGTCGTCTCTCTTCTCTCGTGGCAGGTTGATCGCTACCATTGACAAACTGCTTCACTGATGAAAAGCAAGAAATACAGAGCAAGAGTCAGTTTAATGTTGTTGAAGTTCTGAGTCATAAAGGTGGCAATTTCGACAATATATGAATTCAAGTTATGTTATATCTTTAATGGGTCAAATGAGCAACTAAAAAATAGCTTAAATTAGATGAAAGTCACCCAAAGTGTAACTTTAATGCATAAAATCTTCTAAATTTTTTTATTGAAATAGATTATAACTGAAATAACATAATTTTGGTAAGCAAATTGTACACACGAACTAAAACTTACAACTTCGGAGAAAATGTGATTCAAGCAACTTAACCTGACTTGTTTCAACTTTCAACACGTAAAACAGTTACCCGTTTTGGCCTGTTAACCAACCCGCCCTATTCGCCATTTTGCAAACACTGAATCTTTGACTTACATGCATGACTTAATATTATTGCAAGTACTTGCAAAGATGCAGAAAAAGGCAACACTTTCCACAAATAAGCAATTTTGGAAAATCTGTGATATAAATATGGTTTTTTGCCTTTGCATTCGTTCGATTTTGCAAATTATATTCTTCTTTTCGCGTGCTAACAGATTACTTTGCGATCTTTAAAACAACGTACGATTGTTCATGAAGTCAATCACAACTTTAACAAAGAAGCAAACAGCATTGGAAGATATATACCTGACATCAAAACCTTCATCACGAGTGTCTTCATAAATTGAAATTCACCTTGGTGAGCACTAATAAATTTACCCTGAAAACAGTTCTTTGTTAAAATCTGGCTATACTAGGTTCATTAATATTTGGAAACCAATTAATAGTTTGTTTTTGATTCATCGGTTATTAATACAAGGCACTAAAGTTACAAATACCATTCCAATTATTCTGAAAAGTAAAACTTAAAATAGACTTTTGGTTAAAAGAGTGAGCTTCAGCAAGTACCATTTATCCAAGCATTTATGAAATCAATTTTAAAGTTTTTTGACAACTAAACATAACATTTCACTTGGCTACAAGAACAAGTAGAAATAGGATTTACCGCTTCACTGTAAAACATGCCTGCAACTTGATCAAGCCTTGCTTGATGCCTCAAAAAGAAGGGACGTAGATAATTCGTGTATAGTTGTTTAGCCCCCTGCAGAACAGCATAGCATTAAGCATGAAACCAAAGAATCATAATAGAGTGAGAGTGAAAGATTAAGTTGAAAAGAAAAATATTACTGTAAAATTTTAGTCACAAAGTTATCAAATTCAATTGTGACAATCACGGATTTGCTAAATTTACTACATTTAGGAAAAGGTTGCTTACATTGGTGGTGGGAAGCTGAAGCCAAGCGAGAAATGCAAGCTTCATGTGGTAATAAAGTGGAAACCTGAAACAGTAGACAAAGAGTTAGCTGAGGTTTGTTACCTTAAGACTGATGAAACAGATGCCAAGTTGAGAGCGTTAACAGTAGCAATGAAAAAGAAGTTTGTCATAATGGTGTTACCAGGATATAAATTTGTCAGCAAATATCTCTCCAACACTAAATGATCCATACACTGCAAGCAATTGATATGATAATCAGATAAAGAAGGAAGAAACAGATAAAGAAGGAAGAAACAGGATATGATTTTCATGCGGAGCTGCGGATGTTACTAGCTACCTTGATTTACAATTAAAAGGGTTCTCATAAAATGGTAAAATAGGCCTTTGAGATACGAGTCAAGCAGATAATATAACAGAAAGATATGCATAACCTTGAGTGGGATTCGAGGAAACGAAGAGACAGCCTAATAAAGTTGTTAATGTAATCAAACCTCAAACTTATTCTGTTTTCTATATGAAAAATGTATTAATATCTCTTATAGTCTTATTCTATAGCAGATACTTCAATAAAAGAATGATATTTTGTTGTAAGTTTTGACAAGATGATACACAGTTTCTTGCAACTTTTACAAATTTCAAAACCCGCTGTCATGCAATCCACTTCCTAATAAATTATTGATTCATAACAAACGATCTTTGCAGTAAAATGAGCGAAAACTGGAATAAGTCCATCCAGAAGGTACAAACCGAAGGTACTAATAAAACGTAATACACGTGCAACTAGAATACGAGGTTCGCCACCTATGATGTCTGCGGCGTATGCATATGTAACAGTGTTAAAAGCGATGATACCTGCCCAGTACAAAAGCCACTTTTTTTGCTCATTTTGATCTTTTGTCTCTATTGCTTTATATGTAGAGTAAATCGGTAAACCAACTCCCACGCCACAGCTGCAGAAAGAATATGATGTGTTATTTTAATGAATAACTAGCTCGTGTATTTCCATTCACATCAATTTACGAGTTGAGTAGGTGGACCAATTATAGGTAACTTTGAGATAAAATATTTAAGGTGCGGCGCCTTCAATATGGATAATATATTACATATATACCAGATAATGACCTTATGGATATATTTGAAAGCTTACCATGCTGTTCGGATAACAACGTTGGAATCAAGGGGCGCAAGAAGCAACCGCAAACCAACCTGCATTAGTAAATCAAATCATCAGTCAGCTCACACTACTGTTGCAGTACTGTAACGTTTTTTTGCACAAACCACCACCAAGTTGTCCTAGTGGTCTGGCTCAGGTTCCAGGTAAACATTTATGGGTGGCCAGGGAAACGGTCACGGGGATACCCCGGTTTGGACACATATTTATTTACTTATACAAAACTCATAAACCCTACAGTGTTTTCTCCGTAATATACAAGTCGACCACCTCAATCATAACTACAGGGGTGTTTGTTTCGGCTTATATAACGGGCTTATGGCTTATTTGATTTCCGGCTTATGTTTCATGGCTGTGTTCGGGTTCGGGAGACGGCTTATATGGGCTTATGGGGGCTTAAATTTCTAATATAAGTCGGCTTATAAAATTATCCTTGTTTGTCGCACGGGCTTATGGAGGCTTTTATAAGCCATAAGCCTCCATAAGCCCAAGCCCACTAATAGAGGCTTATGGGGGCTTATGGGGGCTTATAGGCTATAGCTAGTCAAATTACTTAAATGTCCTTTAAAATATATATAATAGATTATCACGCAAAAGCTGGAAATATAGCTGAATTTAATTTGATGTATTTTTATGAGATTTTATATTAATAAGCCAAACAGCTTTATAAAATTATAAGCTCCAGTTTTCGGCTTATAATATAAGCCCCAGCCCCACCTACAACCCGTCTCGCCAAACATACCCCATAAGCTCACTGTGGCTTATCCTGAAACTTTTCGGCTTATATAAGCTTATTATGACATGATAAGCTTATATAAGCCAAAAAGTTCATAAGCATATGAAACATACGCCGAAAACCAAATAACTCATAAGCCAGTTATATAAGCCTACCTAAAATTCATCTTGCATCCCAATTACGTTTCCTTATCGCTTCCGTTCAACGCTAAACCAACTAGTCACCCTACTTAACAAATCACTTTTCCCCCGAAACACCCGTAATCCATCATCCACCAAAATTCAACCCAAAAAAAAAAAAAAAAATCATCATCAACTAAACTAACAACTACTAAAACCTAGTTACATATATCAACTTAACCATTCAAAATCAATAAATAATATTAAAACTAAATACAAATTTAACCAACTTAATTACTGAAACTATGCTAATTATTTACTGAAGAAACAAAATAGATAAACCGTAACATACTGTAAAAGAAGTTTAGTTACCTCAGAACCAAAAAGCGACATTTGATCAAGATTAGGGTTTGCGATTAAACTGTTAATCGATTGTTTGGGACGATCAAATGCTTCGTTACGGTGACGTGATAAATAAGTGTAAATTATTTTTGTTAAGGAAACTTTTTTTATTTTGAGTAATGATTGTGTTAGATATTTATAAATTGGGATGTTAAGTTTATTGTATTCACATATAGGTCCATGTACTCGAGGCCTTGTTTGTTTTTTCAAAGAAGCTCTTTTTCTCTTATGTTTGCGGTGCAAACAATTTTTTCAAGACCGTTTGTTTTTCGGACATAAGAGGTAAAATCACTTCTTTCCTCTTCTACTCTGACATAAATTTCCTCTTTTTCCACTTCTTTCAATCACTTTTTTTCCACTTTTCAAAAAAAGAAGAAAAATGAAAAAGAATCTTGATAAGACAAAAAACAAGCGGTATTCTTCTTGCAAATGAAGTGCTTAAATGTACCTCTTCTTCCTGCGGACATGGTTTGCGGATGAAGAAAAAAACTCTGAAAAACAAATGACACCTAACCATATATTTGGTTTTTAAAACTACAAACCGTTTAGTGTCGGTTTTTCGGTTTTGACATTGAATCGGTAAGTTTCGGTTTTATTCGGTTTTCTTACTTGAAAACAAGCTATTTTTAATCTTATATAGTGTTTATAATTCCTAGATTTCAAGCAAAAATATTTAAACAAATACCAATAATAGCATAATATCCAACAATCCAAAGCTCAAAAACGTACAAAATAACCAAACATGAATCTAAAATATACAATGCATGTCTTTGCGACTTTGCACTTTTACTCATAAAAACATTCAAAGAACACTATTGCTCAAAACAAAGATATAATATATATTAATATAACATATTTGAATGTATTAATAATAAACAACACTATTACTTTTTTTTTCTCTAATAGATAAAGTTGCATGTATACTCAAATTTTTAAAATTAAATAGCATATCTCTTATATAGATAAATATAAAACATACATAAAGGTGGGGGCGGGCGGTTTTCTGGTTCGGTTTTCTTATGAAACCAAAACCGCCCCTAACATTCGGTTTTTATAAAATTCAAAACCACCACCATCGGTTTGTCAAATGGGGCGGTTTTTTCGGTTCGGCTTATTCGGTTTTTTCGGTTTCAATTCGTTTTTTCGGTTTTTATGCTCACCCCTAGGTATTACTGTATTTAAGTAAATTTGTGTGGAATGTAAGATTTTTTCAATTTTTCAAAAGCAATTACCGGTCATACTTCTAACCGAAATAACTTTTAATTACTCAATTATAAAAATAGATCACGTTACTTAAACTTTTTAGCTGAAAAAATAATTGATAACATCATTCGAAATTTCGAAAAAATCTTATGTTTCACAAAAAATAATTTGGAAACCTTAAACTGAGAAAAATAAAGTTGAGTACCTAAAATTCAAATTTACCTAAAGCGTGATAATTTTTTTGTGTGATTTGCCCTTTTTCTCACAAACGAGGCTTGAATGGAACTTTGCATAACCTTAGACCTAAGGCCTTAGATCTTTTTAACACCCCCAAATCTGGTTTAGCTGAAGCATTCAAGTCATGGGGTGCTACTGAATTGGGGATCACAACACAAGTAATAAATAACGGAATACATATTTCGTTTTAATACATAAATTGTTTTAATAGAGTTTACAATCAAGTTTCTGACCCATAAATTTAGTTGTCCCAACAATAAATCATAGATATGTGTAAAACACTACGTAGATAATCTACGACCTTTTTCCTTGTCAAGCCTTGCACCCATCTAACAAATTAAACACTTGAGAAAATATGGTAAAAAGTCGGCAAAAATTTGGTGAGTTCATAGGTTTATAGTTTAAGCAGAAGGATGGACTATTAATAAAACATATGTACATTACAACGAGTATAATGTCATATGAATGAAAGTCTATTACGCTAGCATTAAGTTAATGCAACCGAAGCTACGACAATTTTTGTATGCAAAATGAAGTCATACTAGTAAGGGGCCCATAGCGAGTGTTTATCCCGCTACACTCGGTTCCGATATGGTATACGTTTCGCCTTGACCTATGTATGGACAACCGAACGGGGGAGTCAACCCCAATAGATCTATTTACAATATTCGCGCTTACCAGTGGGAACTGACGGTTCATGAAAGTGGGCATTTCGGGACTTAAGGGCTTAGGCTAAACCACGTAATAGTAATCATGCAATAGTTTAGGTCCATAAAAGTTTTGCATATTTTCTCACCCCCATTGTTTATAAAGCAATTTATCAGATAAAAGCGGGGCTATAATTACCTCAGTAACAGTAGTCCGATGGTGAAAGTCAAAGAGTGTTGTGTAACCGCACCGACACGCGACCTACGTAAGTAGGGCAAGTTTAGTTCATTACTCTAGATTAAGACTTAGCGAAGTGTAACTACGTTCAAAAGTTTTGAAATGATTAAATTAATGTTGCTTGTGTGGGGCGTTAAGTTTTGACATAGTTTTCAAATGTTCGCAAGTATTGGCTCTTGGAAGTACATAAGTATATAACAGGAAAAATATCAGGACGGATGAGTCTTTGGTTCGATGGCGACGAGAGACAAACTACGAAAATACTCGTTTATTGTCTTAGACGTTAATTGCCCATATAGGTATACATATTTTGTATATAATTATTATTGGTTAGGATAACGGTACTTAAAGTGTAATTGATAAATACATATTAGTATTTAGAAAATTAAATGTGAAAGTTATGAAATAACCTCCTCTTGTTAAAAATACATTTTTGTCGAAAATCGGGCATGATTTGTGTATAAACATTTATTCGTTGTGGTTGGATTATATCATTATAATTAAACGGCTAAAACTAATAATTTTACTTCTAAAAAATGTGACTAGCCGAAAGGTATTGGTCTTAAGTTTGATATGAAAACTTATTAAATAAAATCAAGTTTTCAAAATTTTGCTCAATGTTTAGCTTTACTTGTTTTAAGATCTTAGTACTAGTTTTCGTGGCGTGGTATTGAATGACTACGTGTATGTGCATTGAAACGAGTCAAGTCGCTTGAATGGATCATGAAGAACAATCGTTGGACACCCGATTTAGATGTTGGGCGACTAGTGAAATGTGAGACACGAACATGCTCAACGACTACCATCCATTGGCTGTCAATAAAAATCATCTACTTGTATTATTCTTTACATGTCCTAAGCATTTTTCTAGTTTGTGTTTTTCACTCGACGGACACCCTTATTCTTTTGCGTGGGGTTGTGGCCCGGTAGGGCGTTGATTTTGCAATGGGCTTCGCCCGAGACTAATCAAACACTCTTTAGCATAAAACATGGGTTGCGGCCCGGTTGAGTGTGTTAACATGATTTCACATTTGATTTTATACTTTGAAATGCATAGATTTAAGACAAGTAACTTTTTAAGCAATTTTCAACTAACGTGCCATTTAAGATGATGTTTGACTCGTAAAACGAACGGGATACACGACATACGACCACCCTTGTGGCCTTATGTTGACAGTAGGTAGACATCACCTCCCTTAGGTGATGTTGAGCCAATATGGGCGACTAGTACACTTGCTAACTGGGAATCAACTCAAACGGGATTCTCGAAGTTGATAATGAAACTTCATAACCAACATTCAAGAACTCAGCACTCAACTATGTTAACAAAACTCACCACTGTGGTGGAAACCACAGTGGGTTTCGACTCAACCCAAACCAACTCAACAAAGTCTGACCTCGACCCCAGTCGACTAAAGAGAGGAAATAGGAACCTATACCACACTTGGCTAACACTTAGGTATTCGGGTTTGAGTTTATCACTGCCACACATAATTAGCCAAAAGGAAAATAAATAGATTACTACTAAACACTTCCATATCTCGCGTCCTTTCAAGTCCGGTTATCATTCTTTTATTATTACCACACAAGCTTTAATTTAACAACTAACGAACAACATCATCTACATTCCCAGGTTCTATATCAAACGATGACAAGAGAAAAAAAAAGAAAAATATATTTAATTTACTTTAACACATGAGTTCATGAATCAAAACATAATAATTACATAAGAGTAAAAGGATCAATGGAAACCTTAGGGAGACTTTGGTGTCGAATCGAACAAGGAGAAAAACAACAAATTCTGAACAACAACCCCAAATCCGATTCCAATTCCGATTCCAAGATAATCCACACACCACCGATTTTCCCTTGAACACTAGATCTTGTGCCTATTTTTGTAAATGAGTTGGATGTATGGACTCACTTGAAATCAACAACCATAATAAGGAAAACAAAATTGAATATTTTCGACATGCTTTCTAACTTGGGAGATGAGGAATAACCAATTGAAGCAAAGTTCACTCTCAATCCTTGTCATCTAGTTTTCTTCCACCTCGTTGACCTTGGGGAAAAGATGCAGGGAGAACGACATGAGCCTTGGAAAAGGGAGAAAGATGATATACCTTCATAGATCCAGGGATGATAGTTTGTTTCACGTTGGTTGTGAGCGAGTACACAGAAAAAAAATAAAAATGAAGAGGGAACAAAATGGGTTCTATGGTTTACACCACTAAAAAATTTTGACCTATTTTTACTACATTGTATTTTGACAGCCATGTACAAATACCAATGACTTTTTCAACCAACTCATTAACTTTTCACTTATTTAAAAAAGTCAAGTCAAATTTTTTGTAAAGTGTAAAACTTGACTATTTTTTTTAAACTTGTTAATCTTTAATTCATCTTTTAACCAACTTAATTAATTAAAATTACTAACCGGATTTGATAATGTATAAATATTGGCTAATTTTAATTTTAAACATACTTAATTTTTCCTTTACCAATCTTAACTGATTTGCTAATTTTTTTCTTACACTTGAGTTGAGTTTGTGAAGAAAGGAAATAAAGAAAAGCAGGTACTTCTAGTATTATCAATTTATTGCTTTGTGAACACACTTTTTCAACCTTTAATTTTGTATATTTGTACTTTGCAGGTTGTTATTATCCTTTATGCTAAGGTCCGAATAAGAGTCCGAATAAGATTTCCATATTACATTTCCAGGTTCTCTTTTTCTTGATCAAGTTTTTCCTACAACATCTTTTCTCATCAAAATAAATAACTAGTGTAAAAAAGTTTGCCACTCAAAACCTTTTAGGCCCATTTACGAGTAGTTGATTGTAGATACTTTGCTGAAAGTTTATTTGTTTGTCTTTTTGAATATATTTATATTAGGTTACATTATTTTATGAATATGCAACTATCATCTCCACAAGAATAAGAATAGCATTAGATAAGTAATTGTCCATTTCTTTCTACTAGCCAACTAGGTGAAAATAAAAAACAAATCATGTTTAAGGTTATAAACATTATAAACAAATAGAGTTGTGATCCAAATTCAAATATGATAGTGTTTCTGAAACAACCATGACATTTCAAATCGTGATGTTGTTTTTAAATAAATTCTTGTTCGTTAAAAAAAACGAACACCTTTTTTTGTCCCTAAAAAACAGCAACAAATTAAATAATTTCTTGTTTGTTAAAAAATAAATGAATTTAAAGAAAAAAAAAAAAAACTATTTTGTCCCTAATAAAAACAAGAACAAACCAAGATTCATAATATTTGATTTACCATTTTGTCTAAAAAATCGGATTAACTTCATATATACCTACCGAGATTTTCTTTTCTTTGTTAAAATCTTTGAAGTTGTGGTCTTGTTGTCTAGTTTGATAAACGAAACTACCAACACTGAAAGAAACCGTCCATGGTTGCGTTTGATAAACGAGAGCTTCATGGTTGTGTTTTATAAGTTGTTGTCTTCATGGTTGCATTTGTCCACTGAAAGAAACCGTCCATGGTTGCGTTTGTCCATGGTTGCGTTTGAAGCTGTGGTCTTCATGGTTGCGTTTTATAAGGAAAAAAAAGGAGATCTATTTTTAGAAGATGACTGCTTGATGTTAAAATGATGTGTTTAGGGTTAGGAGCATTTATATATTAGGGTCATTGTGTTGTTGGGCCAAGTTTAGTACTATTAGCAAAGTTAGGTATAATGGGCTAAAATAATTTTCTAATATAATATATATTCATAGTAGCTATAGAGAGTAAATTTAGTTTACTTCTAATATATATTCGTAGTAGCTATATATATTCGTAGTGGCTATATTTAGTTAGAACATAGTTGATACAATAAATCATATAACTTGCATGTATACAAAGAGTAAATTTAGTTTTCGTTTAATATATATATGTAGTAGCTATATATATTCGTAGTAGCTATATTTAGTTAGAACATAGTTGATACAGTAAATCATATAACTTGCATGTATTATGTATATAGAGAGTAAATTTAGTTTTCGTTTATTATATATATTTATGATGATTTTTTTTAAATGCAGGAAATTTGTTTGTTTTGATTAACAAAATGTCATTTTTACTAAGAAAACTCAAATTCAGGTGGTGACAACGCTCACTATTTTTATGAAGAAAACTCAAATTCAGGTGGTGACGACGCTCACTATTTTTATGAAACGGAAGAAGCTCAATTTTCTACATGGACATCACATTTTTTTACTGATGAGGTACAATAAACCATACACAATAAATGTTTATATTTGTTTAGTAAAATTAATATTTGTCACTTCACCATCAACAAAATAAATTTAATTGTAGGTTTTTGGGTCTCGTGAAGATATGATGACTTGGGTGAAAAATACGGCATACTCGTTTGGTTTTGTCATTGTCACACAAAGATCAAAGCAATGCAAAATGGTCTCACGAATAAATTGGTTCTTATGTGCGATCGTGGTGGTAAACCTACGGATCCGGATCAAGTACAAATACTAGTTCCAAAAAGACAGATTGTCCGTTTAAGTTGGTAGGTATATATTCATTGGAACATCATAATTGGACGATAAGAGTTGTATGCGATCAACATAACCACCACCCTACAGTGAATCTAGAGGGCCATGCATATGCAAGACGTTTATCGATGATGAATTCCGTTTGGTAGAAGATTTGACGTGGAAGGGTGTGCCACCACATGAAATTCTATCAACGTTAAAGGATAGAGATGAGAATAATTTGTCAACACTCGCGACAATGTATGAGGCACAAAATAAAATCTACATGGACGCGAGAGCCGGAGAACGCCTATGCGGTTTCTTATGTCTCTTTTGCAAAGTAATCGCTATGTTTATCGACCTATACACACCCGTTACCAACGAGTTGCAAGCTTTATTTTTGTTCACCTATATCGTATGAGATATGGCGTGCATTCCACACGTGTTGATTATAGATGCCACGTACAAGACAAACATAGATAGTATGCCCTTTGTTGAAATCGTTGGTGTAACTTCAACTGGAAAGACATTTTGCATTGCTTTTGTCTTTATAAGTGAAGAAAAGATGGACAATTATAAATGGGCCTTGGAACAACTAAAGTTAACACTAAATGAGTGCATGCACCCACGTGTCATAGTAACGGATAGAGAGTTAGCACTCATGAAAGCGTGTGAAATTGTTTTTCCGCAAGCCAATCATTTACTTTGTAGATGGCATATTAGTCAAAATATTTTGAAGAATTGCAAACAAACTATTCGCTCGCAGCGTGATTGGAACCTTTTTGAATCGGCGTGGAAGTTATTACAAGATTCTCCAATGTGGATATCGTACACGGAAAACTATGAGAAACTTCGAACATCGTTGTCACAATACCCCCGTAAGTCTTTAACATTACTTATTTTTCTACACGGTATTTATTTATTTTATCAAATATTTAGTTTTCTTTCTAATACTTGTTTTTATATCATTTCAGGCATTTTAAGATATGTGCATGATAACTGGTTGGACAAATATAAAAAATATTTTGTCTCTGCCTCAATTGACCAATGTTTGAACTTTGGAAATCGCACTACCAACAGAGTTGAGAGTCAACATGCCAAGCTGAAGAATTACATGTTATATAGAAGTTACATTTTGGATAAATTTGTTCTTTGTATTGATAAGATCGTAAAGTCACAACTCACGACAATCAAAGAAAGTTTTGGGAAAAGTGAAATTTCTCGTTATCACAAACACAATATACCATGCTTCAGTTTACTATGGGGGTGTCGTCTCAAATGAAGCTTTCAAATTGATGGTGAAAGAGATTAATCGGTCGAACGGTTTTCAAATAGATTCCTTAATTTGTGGTTGTAAACTATATAGTAGTTGCGGGTTACCGTGTGCTTGCAGAATTTCATTGTACATGAATTCAGGTTCGTATATACAATTACTCATGATTTTCTTTAATATTTTTAAGTCTTTATTTCAAAATTTAAGACAAATTATATTTATATATGTAGGTGAGTGTATTCCCTTGGATTCAATAGATATATTATGGAGAACGCTACATATTTCACCGGCAACGTCTTTGCAAAGTGACAATATTCGTTGCGACACTGAAGTAAACCATTTTAAAGAACATTTTAACAAGAAGTCTGAAGCAGGAAAAAGAAGTTTCATAATAAAGTTGGTTGACATATTCAATCCAAGTAAAACTACCATGAAACCGCCCACGGTTAGGAGAAATACTCGCGGACGACCGAGTTTGAAAAAACAACAACAACAACAACAAAAACAATGGCAACAACAACGACAACAACAACAACAAAGACATGCTCCTCCTAAGAGTATAGATTCGCGAACACATAGTCGGTCGGTGAGGTTTTACAGGATTGATTTGAATGTCGATCGAAAGACATAGTTCTTACGAACTATCAAACAAATTTTGATCGCGATCCGATCCCAAATCTAAATGAAGAGCCAGTGAGACATAGTTTGTTTGCTGATTTAAATGAAGAGCCGACTAATTTTTTAATTATATTCAAGAACATGCGAGACACAATTCATACGTCCAAGAACCCGTGATACAGTTCATATGTTGGTCGGCCGCTGAAAGCGATAGTTTGATCCATAATATTCCAATGCCTTTACGTGACACATCACAAGTATAAACAATGTCTTGGGTGATGGAAATTGTGGATTTCGGTCGATTGCCGTCGGTATTGGTCTTGGCGAAAATAGGTGGTCAAGAATTCTACAAGATTTGTTGCAAGAGCTAGATAATAACGAGCTAAATTACGGCTATGTGGCATAATGTCGACTTTCAATGAATTCGGGACTCTGTGAATTTTAGGGGAAATGGATGTGCGCCACAGGAAAAATGAATGTTGATGCCAGACACATGGTTTGTTATTGCTTCACTTTATAACCGGCCAGTTATATTCTTATCCATGCAACAAAGCTATGCATGCTTTCCGCTTTGGTACGGTCCAAACTGGTCACAACCAAGTGGTCCCATTGTGATTGCACATGTGAGGGATGATCATTGCATTAATGTGATATTAGATGAAAGTTGTCCAATCCCGTCAAATCACCCACAATGGAGGAGGTACAAGAATAGGGACGCATCCGCATGGCAAGACATATATTTAAGTGGACAACTCACGTAGACTGAATATATTAATGATCATTACATTTTGTATGTTATTATTGTTTCATGACAGAGAAAGAAATATCAATCAACAATGGTTTTTAACATCGATCTTTCAAATATTGTTTGACAAATTACCATTTTTAACATCGATATTTCTCTATTAATCATTTCAATATTATAGTTATCACCCAAATCACAATATAAAATATTTCCTATTAAGTATTAACATACCTCACTTCTCATTAAAAAAATATGTACATGACCTATTTTTACACCTAAATCGTTAATATAAATTTATTCATGAATGTATATATTATATTTTAAGCCTATGTCAATGTTCGAATTCAGTTGTCCTTTTCGTGTGGTGAACAATAAATATACTAGTCTCATGAATGAAAAATTTAAATTCATAATGAATAATTATAAAAAACTAAAAAATAATTAAATATTATAGCAATTATTGTTTAATGATTGAGTTATATTATAAATTAAATAAATGAAAATGATTATTAGCCATGATTAGTCTATGGTGGAGTGGATCTCCTAAGTTAATGGGGTAGAAACCCACAATGCCAACAAAATAATTCATGGATATGGGTGGCGTTGGGATGATGGGGAGGAAAGCAAGTATGCAGGATATCGTTTTTATCTTCTTCTTTGGTGGTTTGACCTAGACGAAAAGGATAGATGAAGATCCAGGAAATTGGTGTCTGTGCTTTGTGTGGAACGAGAAAGGTGAGGAAGACAAAAAGAAAAAAATAAATAAATACAAACTTGATAGTGGATGACAGGTGTAGAATTTAGATAAGTATTATTTGTAGATTTAAGTGTATTGTGCACTCAGTGTCCGTGAGTTAATCAGAATCGAAATATTTCGGTTTGGTAAAATTTATGAGATAACGTTTGAACATGTTTTGTGAATATATTTTAGACACAAAATTTTCTACTCAGGAATTCATTATAAGCTTATTTTGCCCTTCCGTAGTGTCGATGCAGCGTGTGGTGTCGGGTTTCAGTAGGAGCGAGATAACATCTCATTTCGTTTTATCATCGGTAATCATCGAAATTTGATACTTCACAATTACTAATTAAATTATGCAATGCAAATGAGTTATTGTAGGCTACAATGTGCGGGTTAGCTACCGAATAAGTTATGTAAGCTAATGTATGCTTAATTTAATATGCTTAGCAATAATAAATTATCATTTATTATTAAATAATAGTTGGAAAATTACCGTGTGTCACAATCTCTTACTATGGCCTAGTGGCAAGGTCTTTTGGTTTCCTAATAGGAGTTTAAGGGTTCAAACCTCGTTAGGTGTGTACATTTAAGGGTGAACAGGGAAGGGTTAGAAACGGTCCCTGTATTAATTTGGTGAGGTCGCGTACATTTAAGTTAAAAAGGTCCGCCATCCTCGGATAACCTGAATAGGGAAAACTCTTTCGTATATTAAAAGATTAAAGATATAGTTTCATAAAAGAATAGTGATGAGTAAAATATGGATATGAAATGTGGTTATATGGATTTGTATTTGACAAGCTGAAGGATTGTTAGTGAGGATTGTCATGTGTGGATATTTCTTTATAGTCTGTAGACATTCTTTTGAATAAGTCACGTTATGTATGTTGATGAAACAACATAGTATGAACTGACAAAAGGAACCACTACTTGCATGGCATTATTTTCTATTTTCATTATGTTTTGCTTATTGTTTCGGCCTGTAGAATAGGAACACCACGTATCTACTTTGTTTTCTATTTAAATTGTACATTGCTCTTGGGAATAGAAGAAAAGTTTGCAACAAAGTTTAGTATCCACTTGTCTTCTCTTTTTCAAATCTTAATCGGTCTTTATCGGTAACAAAAGTGAGTGTATTGTTAGCAAAAGGCATCCATGATCCTTGAACAGTTTAATATAATTAATGATAAACAGCTAAAAAAATATGGGCCTCAAGTGCCGTAATTATATCATCTAAATTATACATGTTTATTAATGCCATATCATCACCTTTTGAGTTATATGACAACTAAATTACTGAAGGATTCCGGAGAGAAAACTTTAACCAACGAACCTATACACATTGACCCATTTGTTATAGATCATTGCTATTGTTGGTTGTTAGCCTTAAATGTGACGAAATTTACGGGATTTACATTAGTTTACTTAAAGGCAACACGCAAGGACTAGAATAGACAAGTTGTATAAGTTAGGGCGTGTAAGGGCTATATATACCCTCCTATACTTCACTAGAAGGGTGAGCCTCTCATTTGTATGTGAGTGTATTTTCCTCTTTCTCTCTACGCTAATATACACATATATTTTCTTTCCTTTCTCTCATTATTTTCTCTCTTTAATTCTTAACATGCATTTTACATATTTTGAGTCTCCCCAATTTCCTGAAAGTGATTCTTGATACTTAGATTTGGTATCAGAGATCCTCAGGGGGTGGATCGTGGTGTTTGTTTTGAAAAAACAAATCTTTTTTGATACCGTTTGTATGTCTTTCGAGCTTAAGTGTACTTTTCTTAAAAACCGAGTTCTTATGGTTTAAATCATGAAAAGTTTCATTTTTATGATGGCTTACGGGTTTTAGAAGGATTATATGCAAAAAGAATGCGCAAAACGGGCTAAAAATGAGTATTTTTTGAGTTGATTTTGGTGTTTTTTCATACATTATCAGGTTTCCCGAGTTTTGTATGAGTTTCTTCGAGTTTTGCATGGATTTCTCCAAGTTTAGGATGGATTTCTTCGAGTTTCCATGAGTGTCTATGAGTTTGCATGAAACTCTTCAAGTTTGTATGTGTTACACTTCCAAAATGTCGCAGTGGAAAGGTAACCGGGGGCATGAAATCATAGCACAAAGTCACCAGGTATAAAGAACGACCTCTATGTGAGCCGTTTTAAAAAGATACATCATTTAATTCATTAAAACAACATAATATTTTCAATACAAAGTTCTCAAGTTTCACAGCAACATAATGATAGTTTTTTGAAAAACATAGTCAAATGATATAAGTCCATGCAGAAAAATCTTCGTGAATGTATCCGCCAACGATGAATCTATGAATAGACTTCATGTATGCCAAACAAAGCAACTTACACACCTGAGAAATACATGCTAAAAATGTCAACATAACGTTGGTGAGTTCATAGGTTTAAGTAGAAGCAGTGTGGACCACAAGATTTATGTGTTTATTGTAATCTGTACAAGATCATGAAAAGTATTACTATTGCACTAAGCTCATAACACCGAAGCCTTGACAGTTAGTTTGTTTATTCGCCCCAAATTGGTGCCTTGCCAAGCACATGTACGATATCAAATGATATGCGTCCGTTTGACCAATTGGTGCGACCAACCCGGACGGGGGAGTTTAATCCCAATAGATCTATTAACAACATTCACACTTACAACGTAATTAACGATTCATGGTAGTAGGGACTTAATGGCAAATGTGGTAACTTAGGCAATCCTTAAATGTTTTATATACTTATGTCCGTATGTAAAAGCAAGCGATTCTCACCTCAAGTATTTCAAAATAAGTATAAACATGTAAAATGGGGCTATGAAACTTACCTAAAGAAATCAAAGTACTCGGAATAGTATTACGTAGAATAACGACAAGGAATCCTAAATGCGACCTAGAATAATTAGTCGTTTTAGAAATGATGCAACATGTACTAAAGGCATATGAGTTTACAAAGTTTTGTCACCCTTATGCACTTGTAGTGAGATTTTATTAAGTTGCGTGGGTCAAGCGTTTAAGAAAAATAGTCAAAACACGTTTCTAGAAAATAGTTAAAACACGTTTTAGTACTTAGAAACCCAAAAATGAAGATGTGTTAATTATTAAGTTAATTCAGACTTCAAATGAACGTATCTGTTTCGTTTTAAGCTTGTTTTTATTCGTTCAACTCTCTAAAGGTAGGTAATTATTTCTACTCTCATTATTTCAAGACCTCAATGTGCGAAAACATGTTTTGGATATAGATTTATACTTATTTAAATCCATACCTGCTGTTAACAGTTTTCATAATTTTTCCAACTCCATTGGGCTATTTCTCACTCGTTTTCTAATGAATTACTTGGTTCAAAAGCCTCGTTCTTTTGAGTCTACTTTCCAAAATTTAAGCCACTTGTTTTGGTTCCACACCAATTATTTTAGAAAATAAAAATACACACAAGTGTCAAAGTGTTATTTTCCGACAAGTTGTACCCAACTTTCTCGGCCGTATCTCACTCGTTACTTAACCTCACGACTCAATTCGACTTGCCACATTTAAGTTAAAGTCTCGTCTACAAAAAGTTCTAAAGGCTCGATTCACCAAATTACACTTAAGAGGTGTTTTATAGGATTGAAATCGGAAGTCGGTTTGTGGTCGGTTTTGACAACCGATTGCATTTCACTCGTTAAAAATACTAAATTAACTCCAAAAATTATGAAATTCGACAGGGAACATCCTAATACATGTATCTAAGTGTGTGTCAAATGACTTTGCCCAAAAAAATTTGTAAAGTGGTTTTCTATATCAAACATATCGACTGAAAAACTGGACAACAACTAGGGTTTTCTAAACTCGCTTTTAAATTCAATTTCAACACACAAGGTATATATAGGTGATATAAATGTAACATTAAATGATCTATAAGTATTTAAATGAGTATGGAAATGAGTTTTGGATGGTTATAAGAAGTTGAGGATGTTTAGATGAATAAGTGAACACAAAATCAACCCAAGAACATGAAACCTAATTTTACACTTACAAAACCGTAATTCTTGTAACCCTTTTGTAGGACCCTAAAACCAAATTATCCCTTGCTTGAAAAACTTTATGAGCAATTTGAGATGAGAGTGCTTATGAAGTGTTTAGGTGTGTGTGGAATGAGGGTTAGGTGATTCTTATTTACAACAAGAGTTTTGGTAAGTCAAAAGTGGTTTTAAAGATTTTTGCTTTTGTGCAACACCCCAAAATACGGTATAAGCGGAAGCATCACGAGCCTTTGGGTGCTACAATCTTGGTATCACAACATAAGGTACAAAGAATGGTTTTATCCTATTTATTTAGTGTTAGGATTTAGAAAATCCATGTAGAAGTGTCGGTCACCCCAATATCTGCTTTAGCATATTCTGACTCATAGACATAACAATATATTAGTTAGATTACTAGTAGTATAAGTAACACCGTGGAAGAAGACGGGTCTTTACCAACTGTATGCGATCCACGGCCCAGGGAGGCGTAGTCATTTGTATAAATAGCCCCCACAAGGGAGAGGGTTGGATGTTCACTTACTAGTCTAACCTTTCATTTGGATTTCATCTCTAGAACATCTCACTTTCTCTCTCTAAACTCTATGCTATACGTCCTATAACTTGTGTTTGATTATGTGTTTGTGAAAACTAATATGTAACAAATGGTGCAGAGCCATGGTTTGATCACTCATCTTTCATGTTCTTGGATTTCTAGTGGTTTTCATAAGGTTTTTGGGTTTGAATGAGTTTAGAGTAGTTTTCATCATTTGGATCATTTCTTATGTTAAAGTTTGAATTTTGATAGTACTTTTGTGTTTAAAATCATTATAAGTGTTTAGGTTTTGGTTTGGAAGGCTTGAATCATTGTGGTTGGATTGTTTTTGGATTGAAAAGTGGTGTTTTTGAAAGTTTCATGTATGCGATTTGAGTCTCGAATAGGATTTCTTCTATGCGATTTGTCCTGAAAACTATGCAATTTGTCTCTTTAATGAACGCTTGTTGAAGCGATTTGTCATATTATGTATGCGATTTATCATATTTCGTGAAGCGATTTGACTAGTATGCGGTTTGTATATTGAGACAAAACGACAAGAAAGGACAAAGTAGTGAAAGTAGTGGGTGTACTAGTGTACTATGCGATTTGACAACTTATGCGTTTTGTGCACTATGCGGTTTGACTGTTAAGCGTTTTGTCAACTTAAGCGATTTGTCTCTTAAGCGATTTGTTAAGTAAGCGGTTTGACACTTAAGCGGTTTGTCTGGAAAGCGAGTTGAGTAGGAAGCGATTTGTCTGAAGCGATTTGTCAAAAGAGGATTGTTAAAAGCAGTTTGTGCTTAATAGTCTGATATTTTATTGAAAATTAAGACTTGACATATGATATTAACACAATGTCTTACACCACCGATCCGGAATCTCTAATATGCTCAAATTATATGATCATGTGGACAACAAAGAAAGTATTAGTTACTCGAAGATTAATCATGATTGATTCAACCAATGATGATTTGAGTTCTTCATTGATAAGAATTTAAAGGTACATTTTGAGGGTCATTTAAGCCCTTAATCGACCACTTTTATATCCGTTCTTGCTTAATTTCGTTCCTTTCACTTTTAGGTCTCTTGAAGGCAAATTCTTTGGAATGACACTTATTCGGACGAAAAGCCGCGAATATCTGAAGAAAATGGCCAAAGTCAAGAATCAAGACACTCAAGTGCTTTGGGCCGAAGGGACGACGTCACATCTTAATAGCGACGCCGTCGCGACACACCTTGAGAAGACTAAGAGAGCAAATTGCTATTTTCACTTGACGGCATCAGGTTTAAAAGAGTAGGGCGTCACAACTCAGACGGCCTAGATTTGGATCCCGACGGCGTCAGAAGATGAAGCCGACAACGTCACAAGCATAAGGTGATGCCATCACAACGTTGACGTGGCCAAGACGAAAACCTAATGGCGGCGACCCGACGACGTTGATACGAGTACAACGCGCGTTCGGGGTAAAAGGAACTTCCTTTTTGTCGAGCAAGTTTTTCAACACCCTAGGCAGTGAACCTAATCGTTGTAGTGTAGTATTAGGGTAAGCCTCGGGAATTGATATCGTTCTCTAGGGGATTAGGAATGCTAGTGAGAAGTTACTACGCTAAGGTTGGAGTTGAGGAAGATTATATTTTATCTTTTTATGTTTTTTTAGAAAATTGAAAGTACGAATCTTGGGGTATTGGATTTGGGGTTTGATATTTCTACCGATTACTCTACTTATCTAATTATCTAACCTATGGTGAGTGTAGTCTATGTCTATTGTTGTGTGCTCGTATGATAGTTAAAAATGTGTTTACTTAGATGCTATTACTCCCTAGTTATCTTCTATTGATGGTTGAATTGTCACGTCCTTATTCTTAACGCGTTGTGTCTCCTAAGGTCGTAGGGTATGCGTTTCTCCCAACTCTTTGAAGCTACCTAAGGTTAATAATGACTACGAAATCTCTAGGATTCATAAACTTAACAAGAAGGTTATCTTTGGATGTTTAGCCTACAATTCCACTAGTAATTATAAACTAATGTTCAACAAAGATTAATCATGCATTAAAAACACAACGAATGACCTATCGCAATACTAGGTCAATCAGAATTAAGATAATAGACAACCAATCAATATTTAATACCTAGGTTTCATAGATCTAAGCAAACACACAAGTAAATTAGCTAGACATGGAGAACATGCAAGCATACACACAAACAATTGAATTAATGAAGTAAAACACTTATCTTATTGTAAAATAGGGTATGGAACCCTAAGATCTTGCCAAAGACGACCTTGGTTCGGTTTAGGTTTTACTCCACAAAACTACCTCTCTAAAACTGAAAATTCGGATTCTATATATAGTGTTACAATATGCGACGGCGTCACTCTTTAATTGTGACGCCGTCTGGTCGCCGCCATTAGGGTTTCGTCTTTGCCACGTCAACTCTGTGACGACGTCATGTTGGGAATTCTGCTAAGTATGAATTATGCTAAATTTACTGCTGATGGATTCTGCTGAAGTGCAAGGATTCTGCTGAAGAAGTAATTCTATTGAAGTATTAAAACCGTGTAGATGGTTTCTGCGGAGATAGATATTCCGCGTATTCTATAGTTAGTTAGGATATGCATGAGCTTTATTAGGAAGTGATAATGTATATCTTATTTAGTTTTATGTTTATACGTTTCTTGGGAAACTAGCGATACAAAAGTTGGACGTTCCTTATTTGGGTTACGAATCAGTATCAATTGGTTCTTAATGCTTGAGACCTGCGCACTAAGAAAGCAAAACACCGTTAGGCTTACCAGTAGGATTGTCTCCCACGATTATCCTCCGGCGAGAGTAAGTAATCGATTTAGGGTATAGTTAGGAATTAGGGTTTTGTAAATTGTACCTTTAATGAGGCGAGATGCCCTTTATATACACACGAAATCCTTGTTGGTTTCGTGTTCCTCAAGTTTCGCGTATCCCGCTTAAGTCGGTTATCGGATGCTTATCTCCCAGACGGAGATATCCGATATTGTTAACCATAAATAACTTTGGGTTTGGGCCTTCGTGAGCCCCAACCGTTCTTGGGTAGCCCATGCGTCTTGGGCCTCATTGTTAGTATCGTTCATTGGTCGGGTTCATGACCGGATGTAACTATCGTCATCGAAGCGGTTTAGGGTTCCTTATCTATAAAAGGAACACAATAGTATGAATGAGGTACGAGTTGAAAAACAAGTGTTAGTATTATTAAAGATCCATAGAGGATCAACGAGTTCTTAGTTATTTGTGTTATTATTTGTGTTTAATTTTGCTAAAGAATACAAGTGATTGAGACTTTCTATTAGTGTGTTTGTGATTACATAAGCATTACTAACGATCTACGAGTGCTCCAAGATCTATCAAGGT
Source organism: Chrysanthemum lavandulifolium (assembly GCA_022545495.1). Taxonomy (NCBI): domain Eukaryota; kingdom Viridiplantae; phylum Streptophyta; class Magnoliopsida; order Asterales; family Asteraceae; genus Chrysanthemum; species Chrysanthemum lavandulifolium. The sequence continues at coordinate 59,629,191 of CM040239.1, forward strand.
CTTAGGTTCTACAAGTGGTATCGAGCCTCGGGAGAGTCTCTACGATACTAAGAGCAGTCTTTTCTTTACACCCATACAACCAAAACAACCTTCACCATGCCCGGATCGATGATGAAATTGAAGTCACCAACAACCATAACAACACATCTACGCAACAACTCGGTCTCTCAAACGACAATGCAAAGTTTCCATACCTCAGAAGGAGGAGTACGATTTGTGGGCTATGAAGATGCGAGCGGATCTCCAACATTGATTGGAATCTCGGGAAATTGTGAAGAGGAACGGTTTGAAGGGCATATCACGGATCCCGATGGTAAAGTTACCATCGTTCCTCCCAATCTGTTTGAAGAGATCTTGGTATTCAAAGAGAGAACAAAGTGAGAACTATTCTTGGGATATACCAAGATCACTTGGGTGACTTTAACTACATGCGGGATGCTAAGGACATATGGATGGCAATCAAGGCTAGGTTTGGTGGGAATGAGGAGTCAAGGAGAATGAGGAAATCTATCTTTGAAACAACAGTTTCAAGAATTCCAAATCTCAAAGAAGAAGGTATCCATGAGGGTATAGCGGTTCCATAAGATCTTGAGTCGGTTGAATCACCAAGGCAAAGCGGATAATGATGACTGCAATTCAAAGTTCTTGCAATCTTTACCTTCATCTTGGTTGCAAGTAAGCATTGCCTCAAAGCTAAAGGTGAGTTGGTGATGAGTGTGCAAATACTCATCATTTTTGTACCTTTAGGCGCCAAAACATCCGAAAACACTTTCGAAATGCATCAAAATGATAAAAATATCACAAATAAGTGTTTTATGTGTTTTAAATGCAAAAATACCAAAAGCGGTGAAAAAGTATCAAGTTTGCATAATTGGCGGTTTAGTCCCCCAGTTTCAAAAGTTGTCAAATATAGTCCACTGTAAATCAAAATAATAAAAATGTTATTTAAAGTCCCTAGGTTCATGAGTTGTCAAACTTGGTCCTTGAAGTTTAAAATTGCAAAAATGGCAACTTAGGTTCCTAAAGTTTCAAAAATGTCAAAAATAGTCCCTGGATTATTTAAAAAGTGAAAATAATCAAAAGTAAACCTTGTACTATTCATATATGGCATAATTGGTCCTTGTGTTAACTTTGGAAAAGTTGCTAAGTCAGCCCCTCGACTTTGGAGAAATTGCAACTTTGGTCCTTGTGTATTAACTACTAAACCAAACCGGACCTTATTTAATATAAAACCCAAACCCAATACCAGCTGGCCCAGTCACAAGCCCAATCCCCTTGAACCTTGGACCTTGACCATGAGCCATCAAAAACTCTTTGCCTCCTAATATACCTATTTTGACCCCTTTCTATTAATACCACCGGTCAACGCAAGTCAAATCCAGCCTCCACAGTACACCTTCCTCTACCTGCTTTGCAACCCAAAACCGTGGTGGTTTACCACCACCTCACCACCTTTCCACCTCACTACCTACTCTCTCCAAATTTCATCCCCTCCTCCTATACCACCCCACAATCAATAAATGCTTCCTACCATCAAACACTTTACCTCACTCACAAAACCTGCTTTTCTTTGCCAACTCACCCTAGCTCCATATCTACTTCCCAAATTGTCCCTTACACCTCCACAACACACAAGGTTCCTTAATTGTTCTAAACCGCCCCTAGCCACGTGTTATCATTTTGGCGCCAAAAGCAGTTTAAGCGGCTAGGATGAATTCGGAGGCGACCAATGGCCAAGATTGCAAGTGGGATATGTTCGAGAATCAAGTGGGAAGTCCAAAAGTCTATAAAGAAAGGGAGAAGCGGAGGAGAAGATAGCTAGTGTAATTTTAGTTAATGTATGTCGATTATCTTAATTTTCAATTTCGATGTATGTTTAAGCTTTCAAGCTTTGTATTTCAAGTTCTTAGTGTATAATAAAGCTTTTGTGAACATCAATTTCGAGTTTAAGTACTCTTTTCATTTATGCAAAATTTCCTCCTTAAATTCTCAATATGATCAAATGTTGTTATTAGTTGTTGTTTTGGACTCATAAGCCCATATAAGCTCCTCGAAAGTTTTTAAAGCTTTTAGTAACTTTAAAACACAATTCTGATTAAAAAGCAAAATACAAAAATACAAAAAAAATTAGTTATAAATAAAAAATCAATGGAGAAATGATCAAGAAGCTGGAGCAGGGTTGATTTTGGATTGCCTTGGGTTTAGAGCTTCTTGGGAAGCTATAGGAAGTGTAATTTGGCCTTGGTTCTCAGTTTTGAGCTTGGAAGCAACTTGTAAGCTTAATTCTTAATTTTGGCATTTCACTGTTCAAGTGCTTATAAACTGCTTATCTCTGTGCTTTTATGCTTATTTAGTGTTTGCTTGTTAGATTATAGCTTAATATTGCATGCTTGTTCTCTTTAATTTGTATTTACTAAAAATCTTAGTTTAACAATAATCATAGCATATTTGTCATTCTTGAGTTCTATGTTGTTATTATTCTTTGTTTAATGCTTATTTAGTCTTAATATATGATATTATAAGATCTTAAATCGGTGGCATGGTCTTAATCTTTGAAATCATTTGAAAAGCTTCAAAGCAGTTAAGTAAAGGGTTGTTTGGATTTGCCTTGTTAGCTGTGGTAGAGGTTGTTTGTATTGTTGCTTGTGGTTGTTTTATGTCACATTAGTGTCTAAGAACTCGATGAAACAAATAAAACCGATGCTCACTTGATAAGAAAGTCAAAATAGCTTTAGATCACAACTTGTTAATTAGCTGTTGGATTTTCATGTTCCATGATCATGTTTTCATGTTCATAAGTTGATAATATTGATCAAACCGTCTCAATTCACCTTATTACAACATAATTAGTAAGTAGGATTGATCCAAAGTTCATAAAAGTCAACTTGATAGTGTAATTTAAAAAGTCGAAATTTTCGGTTTAGTAGTTTTGAATAAACTAGATAATTTTATATAGGATTTAATATTAAGTTTCAAGATTTGAGCTTTGGGATATTAATATTCAACTGCTCATCTTTATCATAGTATTTTTATAATTTATAGTTAGCTTATTTAGCCGCTTATTTCTTATCTTCTTTTGAACACTTTTCAAAACCTCCTCTCAGGCACGTTGAGCTAGCTTACTTCATAAGCTTGTCAAAAGCTTATTAGTGAGTCCCGACTTGTGTGCTTTAGCTTTTATGTAGCTAACCTAGGCTGTCTTAAAGTTCCAAGCTTATTTTTCACTTTCTAGCTTATTTAATAGAAATATGAGTAGCTTGTACCTTGTCCCATTTCTCGTACACATAACTAATCGGTGTTTATATGCCTTTTCATAAGCTTGTCATAAGCATTAGTGGACCTCGATTAGTGAGCTTGGACTTTTAGAAATCTCACCAACCATTCTCAATACCTCGGTCCTTATTTTGAGCTTTTCACTTATTTCATGAGCTTAATTTGCTCTTAGATTTATTCAGCCTTTGTTTAGTACAAAGGGTATTTTGTAAGTGCTTATTAGCTTATTAAAGCTTTTCAGTGTGATTATCTGTGCTTTTTAGCTTAATTTAAGTTCATTTAGCTTATTTGTATCTTATATTACCTTTGGTTCCAACTGTGAAGCTTATTTGAGCTTGAATAATCAAAATAAGCCAAAAGCTCAACTATTTAGCTCATAAGCTCATCAAACTGCTTATTTTTAAGTTGTAAAATTTTTGTCTTTATTAAAGTTGCTTATTTTTAGTAGTTAAATAGGTTTATAAAAGAAAAAAAACACAAAAACATCATTTTAAAAATAGTGATAGCGTTTATTTAATATAAATTAGCTTTTTAATTTTCTTTTTCAGCTTATTATTAAGCATTTCCTGTTTTTATAATTTTTTTAGCTTTCTGTCATCATAGGATATTTATAGAAAAAATTTCATAATTTTCCTAGTTTGTTTAGTATTTATTATAATTTAAAATAGTTAAAATGTATTAAATAATTAATAATAAATAAATAAAAAACATAAAAAATATCTTTTTAGTTTTAAAATTAGTTTTATAATATTTTAGATTTTCTAAGTTAAAATTTCACTTTTCTAGCTTTATTTCATATTTTCTTATATTTTAGATTATTATTAAATAGTTAAAAATAGTTTTAATTAATAATAATTAAATAAATAGTCATAAAATAATTTTAATTTTCCAATAATTTTCTTTTATTATTAGGATTGTAAAAATATTATTTTCATATCCATAGGTGTTTTATTCTTTTAAATTCACGTTTTATTTTGTGCGTTTACGTAAAATTTAATAAACGTCGCGCTCATTCGCGTTGTTTAATCGATTGTTGTGCTTTATAGTTACGTATCCAAATACCATTCCAATCAATCGAGTGGTGTAATTATAAACAAAAATCCTTACGATCATTATCCTTAGTGATCATTCGACATCCGAACGTTTTAAACACCATTAATCCTCCGTGGGACTTAACGACCTAGGGAAACACTATACTCCTCTGGACTTAATTGCATTGGTTTTAGACTGTTTGAATTTTATTACGGTTGACCATTCATAAGTGGTTGACTTGTGTAATAAACTTGACAGTTTGGAACGAATCAGTTGGATATGCTCACTTTTGATGAACTATACAACAGACTTAAATCTCTTGAGCCTGATGTTAGAAGTCCCTTTCGTGCATCCACTCCTAGTCGCACAACATTTGTTGGGGCCTCCTCAAATAAGATGACCTATGCTCCAAGTCCAACTTACTCATCATCATCATCTTACACTACTGCTCCATCGAGTTCTCAACCTAAATCTAGTGGTGTGTTGGAAGATGTACTTCACTCTTTGTTCTTGATTATGACACTCAAAGAACAACTAGCCTGAGGATTTTGAGCAGTTGGATCCACTTGATATGGAGGAGATGAACTTGAAATGGCGGTGGCCATGCTTTGATGGACATCAAAGGTTTGGCGTAAGTTTGGGAGAAAGTTTGGTTTCGAGGGAAGAGATCGACTAGATTTGTGAAAGAAAAGTCAAGTGCTATACTTGTAATCAAATGGGTCACTTCTCAAGAGAATGCAAGGATAGGAAGGTTGGTGATGAGGTTAGGTATTCTTCCTATCAGCAAGAAGCTGGAAACTCCAAAGCTGGATCCTCAACTGCTCTGGTCACTCTGGATGACCATGTCAACTGGAAGACGCATGAGCCTGAGAATGATGAAGCTCCTGGTGCTGAGAATATTGGATTGCTGGCAAGATGTACTTCAGAGGATAGGCATGATCAAGTTGCCTTGATGGGCATCTCTCAGGTACATAATTGTGTTTTTGGTTGTAGTGAAAGATATAATGAACTTAAGGAAGCCTATGATGTTTTGAAGCCTAAATATAATGAATGTTATGTCGAAGTTGAGGCTTATAAACGAGCTTTAAAACATTAGAAAGACAAAAGTTTGGTTTCAAAGAATCAACCGGCTTATGATGAAAAGATAAGGGTGTTAGAAAGTGATCTAGAATGTACTAAAATTGATTTAAAACGCAATGAGAAAGAAAAAGTCGATGTAGTTTCGAAAACAAAGTGCTAAAGAGAAACTAGATGAGGAAATAGCTAGGCATAAAGAATGGTTATTGAATGGAAACAAGTTAGCTAGTCACATCTATGCTAGTCAAAATCCTAATATCTTTATGATAGGTTTAGGCTTTAAGAAGTATGTAGGGATAGAAGCTAGGGATGACACACGTAAATCTACACCAGCCAGGATTAGCTAATTTTGTAAAGAAGGTGATTTACATGTTGTACGTGGACCTATTAGAGGAGAACACATGCCCATTGACCCGTCCATTACGATTGACTTTGATGGATCACACCATCTTTATGGCAAAAGTCAAAAGACTTGCGGACCTTGATTCTTCATCTAATGACTTTGTCTCTTGTTACAGCGGTGACAAGTCCTCGACCAGGGTCTACTACATATACCGCTTTTGATTCAAGTGATAAGTCGGACCTTCCCAAGACCTCACCCAAACCTACACCCAAGACTCCTTACAAGCTCGTTAGAGTTCGCTTAGGAATCAACTTCAAGACAGTTTCCTCACGAAGACTTGTTTTTAATTCTTTGCATAATAATTCGTTAAAACAATTACATTAATGTTTGTGGTTTGAATGCTTTTGCATGTAATAGAACATCTTTCAATTTGAATAAATCTTCTAAAAAGAAGACATGTTTTATTTGTGGAAGTAAATTTCATTTGATTAAGATTGTGATTTTTATGAGCAAAGAATGGGTGTATGTGCTAGTCAAAAGAAATCTAGACCAATGTGGAAAAATGTTAATGATATACCACCTTTTGTTCCACAAGCAACTCATAAACCCTCTCCATTTGCTTGGAGAAGATCTGTTGCTAGACCATATGTGAAACCAACTAGTTCATATTTTCAAAATGGTTATTGGCCCGGATGTGTTGACTCAATGTATGATGGGAAGGATATAGGATATCTTCTTGTGAAGCCCTCAAAGAGTTGTTCTTGGACTAAATGGGACCTAATTTTCAATGGAGGACCAAGAACAATGGTGGATCTTCTACATCTACATGGCCTAAATCTTATGATCCTGATATGTGCTCAAGTCAGTGATGACTTGAGCCTCCATAGTGTACTAATATTTTGTATATTTTTGTTGTTGTTGTAGGATCATCCTCTTAAGCATAAGGAAGTTGGCATTGTTGATAGTGGTTGTTCCAGAAGCATGTCAGGAAATAGAGATATGATGCATAATTTCGTACCCATAGAAGGAGGAGGCAATGTGACTTTTGGTGGAAGTGATGGTAGAATCACTGGGAAAGGCACCATCAAAACACCTCTACTGGATTTTGAGAATGTGTACTATGTAAAGGAACTGCAACACTTCAACTTGTTCTCGCCTCACAAATTTGTGACACCAAGAACAAGGTATTCTTCTCGAGGATGAATGTCTTGTGCTATCTAAAGACTTCAAACTACCGAAGATTCTTCAATTCTGTGAGAGTTCTAGAAATCACAATCTATACACATTCAACTTGAATGATGTTCAACCAAAAGGTGATCTAACTTGTTTGGTGGCTAAAGCATCCTGGATGAGTCTACAAAATGGCATAGAAGGATGGCTCATGTGAACTTCAAGACCATAAACAAGCTTTCTAAAGCGGGTCTTGTTGAAGGACTTCCTTCAAAGTTTTCACCAATGAATATAACTGTGTTGCTCGCAACAAAGGAAAGCAACACGAGCCTCATACAAAGCTATTATCGCTGTGAGCATTATTTGAACCTCTTGATTCTTTGATATGGATCTTTTGGTCCAACCCAAGTCGAAGTATTGATTACAAGTGTTTTTGTTTGGTAATCACCGATGACTATAGCAGTTTTGTTGGGTATTCTTTCGAGGACTAAAGATGAAACATCTCAAGTGTTGAAAGAGTTCATTACCCTTGTTGAAAACCAGTTGAACAAAAGGTTAAAGGAATTCGGTGTGATAATGGGACGAGTTCAAGAATCTTCAGAATAGAACTCTATAAGTCTAAAGGGATAAAAAGGACTATAGCACTCCAAGAACCCCACAACAAAATGGGGTAGGTGAAAGAAAGAATAGGACCTTAATAGAGAGAGAAGATCCATGCTTGCACTCTAAATTACCTACTATGTTTTGATCAAGGCGGTTAGCAGACTTGTTATGTATTGAGCAGGTATCCATTACTAGACCTCATTTCAAGACACCTTATGAACTTCTCACCGGGAAAGTTCCCGCTATTCACTACCTCAAACCTTTTGGATGTCAAGTGACCATTTTAAACACTAGTGATCCACCGGGTAAGCCTAGAAGATAAGCCTAATGTTCAAGGACAGGGTCATGTTTGGTCTTTTGACCTTGATTACTTAACTGGTTACTTGGGTTATTCTAGACATGTGGCTAACCAAAATGCAGGTACACTAGAGTCTCCCACTGACAATGCAGGTACCATGGATGCTGACTCTGATAGTGAGTTTGAGAATGACGAACAACCTATTATTGTACCTTCCTTCTTCCCTAACCATTTTGCAGGTGATATTTCTAAAGTTACTTCTGATGAGAGTGAAGATGAGTCACACTATGCAGAGGACCTTGCTAGGCTTAAGAAACAAAAGCATGCAGCTAATCTTGAAGCTGAGAGGCTTAGTGGGAGGTTACAAGAGAAGCAATCGAGGAAACCATGATTCTTCCGACAAGGATCCTGCTTTCTCCTAACAATACCAAATCACGATAGCCTGTGTGTCTACTCCCATTTCTACTAAAGTGTCCACGACTTTGGAGAACCTTATACACGCTTTCCAAGTCCTTCAAATCTTGGTAATCATCAACCCAAAGCTAGCATTTTCACCTCACCTTCCTATGACAAGGATTTTGAGCCAACTGTGACTAATCTTGATACATCTATTGAAGTCAACCCCATCGCTACAAAAAGGATCAACATTGCTCATCCTCAATCTAATGTTATTGGTGATCCTCTAGCACCTCTTAGAACTAGAAGGACCGTGACAAGTTCTAAATACTGCCGAGTTGCTTTTCTTTCCTATGTCTCAAACCGAAGAAAGGGACAATCACACGCACTTTAAGCATTGTCATGCTTGCTTGTTTTCTTTCTCAAGTGGAACCAACTGTTACTCAAGCCCTTGAAGACTCAAGTTGGCTTGAAGAAATGCAAGAAGAGATGCAACAATTCCAAAATCAGCAGGTTTGGATCTTGGTACCACTACCGATGGTAAGTATGCAATTGGGACAAAATGGATTTTGAAGAATAAAAGAGATGCAAGGGGTGTTGTGATTAAAAAACCAAGCAAGATTCGTGGCTCGTGGGTTCGAAAAGAGGAAGGAATTGATTATGATGAAGTGTTTGCACTGTTGCTAGAGTTGAGGCCATTCAATCTTCTTGGCCTATGCATCTTACATGGGGTTCATGGTATATCAAATGGATGTCAAAGGTGCTTTTCAGATGGTGAAATAGAATAGAGGTTTATGTCACTCAACCCAAAGGATTTGAAGACCCGGATCATCCAAAACATGTTTACAAGGTTGTAAAAGCTCTCTATGGACTACATCAGCACCAAGAGCATGGTATGCTAGGCTTTCAAAGATTTCACCAAGCATGGTTATAGAAGAGGTGCCATTGACAAAACACTTTTCCTAAAGAAGAATTCCACAGACATCATACTTGTGCAAGTTTATGTGGATGACATTATATTTGGCTCCACTAAAGAAGCTTGGTGCGGGAGTTTGAGGAACCGATGAAGGAGAGTTTCGATGAGTGCTATGGGGAGCTTACTTTCTTTTGGGTCTCCAAGTTAAGCGAGAAACTGATGGTATTTTTATCGGTCGGGATAAATATGTGAGGACATTTTGAAGAAGTTTGGTATGGAGAATGTCGAATCGCCACAACACCTTATGAAGCTCAAAACCAAAGAACAACATTGAACCGCATCCAGGTTGTGAATGTTCACTTATCTGCATCTATGATTGGTTCATTGATGTATTTAACGACTTCTAGGCCCGACATTACCTTTGTTTGTGAGTGTTTGTTCTAGACATCAAGTCACTCCACTTGCTTCCCATCGAATGCAACAAAAGATCTTTAAGTACCTAAAAGGCCAACCTAATTTAGGTCTTTGGTACCCAAAAGAGTCTCCTTTTAAGTTGGAAGCATATAGTGATAGTGGTTATCTTGGTGCAAATCGGATAGAGATCTACAACGGAGGTTGCCAATTCCTTGGAAAAGATTGATTTCTTGGCGGTGCAAGAAACAAACTATTGTTGCTACCTCATCTCTTGAAGCGGTAGTATGTTGTCGCTACCAATTGTTGTGGTCGGTACTATGGATACAAAATCAATTCTCGGATTATGGGTTTAACTTCATGAACACAACAATTTTTATTGATAATCAAAGTACCATAGGCATTGTTAAAAATCCAGTTTTCACGAGAACTAAGCATATTGAAATCGTGCACAACTTTATAAGAGATGCATATGAAAACATTTGATAAAAGTGGTTAAGATTCACACCGATGATAATGTGGCAGATTTATTGACTAAAGCTTTTGATGGACCTAGGTTTCAACACCTAGTTGTCAATATTGGGATGCTTAACCCTTAACTGCAAAGTTTGAGGGGAGGCATAGGCCTCAGGGGAGGCATAGGCCTCAAGGGAGGATTCTTGTTGTAAACTTTGTAAATTATTGTTTATATGTTTGTTTGCTAACACTAACCAGCTAATGTTCTTTTAGTTTTGCTTGTCTTGGTTTGGTTTGTGTGTTTCTCTGTGTCTGTTTTGCAGAATGCATCTATAAGTTGAAGTTCACCAAGTTTGGTTAATTGGAATATCGTCAAGTAAGCTTAAAGCTTGTTTCAACTGAAGAGAAGTACTAAAGTGATCTAATTATTTCTACTGAAGAGAAGTACTGAAGTTTAATTGTTCATTTATTCAAGAAATAGCAGTTCTGACTTTACGACACAATCAACTTCAAATGAAAATACAAGACCATTTCTATACAAGATCTACTAAACCTATACTAGCTCCTATCATCTATTACAAAAGTGGGTGGATATGCATGACCGTCTGACGAAGAAGTGCGAGATAAAATGTGTTAATACAAATAAACCGTAAAACGCTTATTAATATTTTGCGATCTCTTTGTGTTTTGTTGATAACATATATAATGTTGTCTTAAGTATAATTATAAGGATACATGTTATTTTTGTAAAGCATTTACATATAATCTTTAAATACAAAATGTAGTAACTAAAGCATTTGTTGTAATAGTTAATTAGGATGGGTAAAATCACAACCCATGGATCTTAACCCATACCCAAAGAGACTTGATACAATGTATACTTAGATACATTGAATCTAGATATAACCCATGGACCAACCCATGACCCATAACCAAAAACCCACGGCAAAGAGGAGCTGCCCACGGATCCCTAGCTTTGTGCTAGCCGGATCCCAGTGGAAGGATCCGTGGGATCCGTGGGAACAAGTGAGGAAATTTGCCTATAAATAGAGAGCCTTTTCTTCATTCTAACTCACCCTCTTCTTACTAAATCTCATATACACTCTCATTATCTTCTAACATATAGATCACTTGATCTAGAGAGTTGTTCTTCTTCTTTCTATTTGTGATCCTCATATGGGTCCTTCTAAGGCGAGATCACGAGCATTCTACAAGTCATCCAAGCAAGGGGTCCTTGATTGATTTGTCACTCCATAATATTTCAGTAGCGAAGATCTTGTATTTGATATTTCACATATTTGTTGTGTAATAGTTGTGTTGGTTTGGTCCACCGTACTACGGACTCGGTATCTAGCTTTGTCTGGATAAAGTGTAAGAAACGTTGTGAAGGCTTCTCCGCCATGAAGGAGTTTGTTGACATAGTGCTTGAACTCTCGAGTAGGTGACTCGGGGGTGGAGTAGGCAAGGAAGGTGTCCTTGTACCGAACCACTATAAACGGTTGTGTCATTTCTATCCCTTATCTTTATTTATTTGCTTGCACTATCATTAGATCTATACGTTCTCAACATCCATACGATTTCACATAATATCGGATCTAAAGTTTTTGAAATCAACTTAAAATCGGCAAAACTATTCAACCCCTCCTAGTTTTCCACAATTGGTATCGAGCTAAGTTTATAAAAGTTTTAAAGTAAAATTGTATTTTAAAACTTTTCGATCACTATGGGTTACGAAAATTATAAGGAAGGGCAATCTATGCAACCACCACCACTACTTGAAACTAATGGTTTTATATATTGGAAAATAGATTCAAACATATGTGAAGTCTAAAGATATTGATCTTTGGTACATTATTGTTGAAGGTGATTTTGAGGCTACCTCAAATGATGATAAGTGAAATTTAGTTAACATACCTCATGATAAACTAAATGATGAAATGAAGAAAAGCTTTCAAAATAGTGAAGCAAAATGGTTTTATATAATGCTTTACCGAAAAGGAATTTGAAAGAATTTCCTTACTCAAAACCTCTAAAGAAATTTGGAATTCTTTAGTTGTAACTCATCAAGGAAACGAACAAGTTAAAAATAATAAAATTGATTTATTTGTTCAACAATATGAACAATTTTCAATATCGGATGAGGAAACTATAGATCATTCATTTGCTAACTTTAATACTATTATTACATCTTTACAAGCACTGATGAATCTTTCTCTAGCCGTAACCATGTTAGGAGATATCTAGGGCACTTCCATCGAAGTGGAGATCTAAGGTGACGGCGATCAAGAATCAAAAGATTTGACAACTCTCACCTCGATGAACTCATAGGCAATCTAAAAGTCTGAGCTTGTTCTTGCTAAAGATTCCAAGCCTTTAAGGTAAAAGAAACATAAATCTCTTGCCTTAAAAGCCAAAAAGGCTTCAAGTGATGAAGATAACTCTTCCTCGGGTAGTGACGACGGAGTATGCTATGGCGGTAGGGACTTTAAAAGTTCTTTAGAAGAGTGGAAGATACGTCAAACAACCGTATGACGATAAGAAAGGTTTTCGGAAAAGCAAAGAGGACGGAAGCCAAAGGATGATTGTACTTGCTTTAAATGTGGGGACCCAAACCACTTTATTAGTAAGTGTCCCAAACGGATGATCAAAAGGCATTCGTGAGCGGCACGTGGGGAATGAGCGACGAGGAGGACGAAGAAATTTGTCTCATGGCAAATGACGAGGTATGTCACGAATACTATAGTAGTTCATCACTTGATGACGACTCATTGCATAATGAATATGATAAACTATGCAATATTAGCTTAAAACTAATTAACAAAAACAAGCTTTTAAAGAGTCAAAACCAACGCTTAGATAAAGAAGTCATAGAATTAAAAGCAAAACTAAAGCGTTTGGAAAAGGGTAAAATAGCAAGTGGTGAATGTGAACTTTGTGTTCAACTTCAAACACTAGTTGATCATTTAGATTCTAAAATTGCTAGAATGAGTACAAACACCTTAGATACAATACTCGATGGTGTTAAAACCCAACAACCAAAAGGGTCTAGGTATACAACAACTTGATCCATCAACTAGTGAAAGTAAAGAAACAAAATTTGTTAAAGAATTAGTAAAACCGACCCTTTGTTGTGGTGGATCCCACTGATCCCCAAAAGGGAACCGCTAGTGTACAACCGGATCCGTGGATGCTGCTGTGACAACTAGTGGTAATAACATAGCCTCATCATCTAGAACCGAGTTCGTTATCGTAAATAGGAAGAAACCAACTCATGTCACCACTAGACATCCACCTCCAAAAATAATCCTACTTTTGCAAGAAACAAAGCACCATCTTTTCAAAACATAATGCATCTAGGAGACCTAATAACGTTTATCCAAGAAGTAACCATCAAATGGGATGGAACCCTAATATGCAAACGGTTTCTCTTTTCAAAACTTTGCTCCATGGAATGCATACTCATCTTATCCATACATGTCTAACATGAATGGAATGTTTAACACTAATGGACCCATGAATAAATGTGGACCAAACTTTTGAGTTTATTATTGTTTTAGGTGTGCTTAAAGGTCGACCCAGACCCCGATGAATGGGTCGAGGATAGCGGGTGCACGAGGCACACATGAGCAATGAGAGATCTATTCTCCACATATGAACCGTAAATGGAGGTAATGTGGTGTTTGGAAATAGCAAAAGTAGAATCATCGGTAAAGGTACGGTTTCTAACAAATCTCTAACCATTAACGATGTGTGTCGTAGAAAACCTAAACTTTAACCTCTTAAGTATATGACAAATATGTGATAAAAAGTGCAATGTAGTTTTACCAAACCTAGTAAGATACTTAAAAATGGCATAACCATAGGAAGAGGAATTAGGAAACATGGAGTCTATGTCATTAAAATCGGTAATGAACCTAATGATAAACTATGTCTTACCTCTATGGATGATACTTCGACCTTATGGCATCGAAGATTGGGTCACGCCAACATGCGACTTCTCCAATCGCTATCATCCAAAGATCTAGTAAGAGATCTACCTAAGTTAAAATATGAACATCATTTTTGTGATGCTTGTAATATTGGTAAACAAGCTCATTCGAGTCATAAAGCTAAAAACATGGTGTCCACAACTAGTTGTCTAGAATTACTACATATGGATTTATTTGGTCCATCCGCTATCCAAAGTTATGGAGGCAACTACTATACTTTGGTAATAGTGGATGACTACTCTAGGTATACTTGGACAAAATTTTTAAAGAACAAAACGAAAACCTTTAACTATTTTGAAATATTAAGCAAAAAGATCCAAAGACAACTAGGAAAACCCATAGTGTCTATTAGGGTGTGTTTGGTAGAGAGAAATGGTAAAAGAGAAATGAAAATGAATCGAATTCTCTTGTTTGGTTGGTTAGAGAAATTAAAAGGTGGAGAAATGAGGAGAATTAGGGAGAATTGGTAAGGAGTTGGTAGTGTAAATTTTAGAGTTTGATTTCCATCCCTTTTGGTTGGGAAATTGGAGAAATTAGAATTGTTAGTATTCGTAATATTTTTTCATGATATGTTTTTTTTTTTCTTTTTCAACTTATATTTGTACTTTAGTTCCAAACATACGTTTTTTTTTAAAATATTTTTTTAAAAAAATAGGTTTTTTTTAAATAAATATATTTTTAAAAAATAATTTAGAAAAAAAAATATTTAAAAAAAATAAGTTTTTTTTAAATAAATACATTTTAAAAAAATATTTTTTTAGAAAAAAAAAGTTTTTTTTAAGTAAATACATTTTTAAAAAATATTTTTTTAAAGAAAGTAAATAAATTAAAAAAAATAAATTATAAAAAAGATATTTTTTTTAAATAAGTTTTTTTTAAATTTTTTTTTTAAATATTTTTTAAGAATTGTTATTTAGAAAAAATAAAAAATATTTTTTTAAAAAAATCAACAAACAAATACATGTGAGTCTTATATGACAAAATGTTATTTAAATAAAAAAATTCATTTCTCGTCAGTCTCATTGTTCCAAACATTAGAATTGAACAAAATTCTCACCGATTTCTATTCTCGAGATTTTATTCTCGCCTCATTTCATTTCTTTGAAATTCTCTTTACCAAACGTGCCCTTAGGACGGATCATGGTAGGAATTCGATAATGAAGTGCAATTCGAGCTTTTGTGGCGCTAATGGTATTACTCACAACTTCTGGCCCACGCACTCCACAATCGAATGGGGTAGTAGAAGAAAGAATAGAACTCTACAAGAAATGAGTCGAACCATGCTTAATGAACAATCCATACCTCAAAAGTTTTGGTGTAATGCCGTTGATACTTCAACGATATACTCAATCGAGTCTTGATTAGACCAATCTTAGGAAAAACTCCATACGAGTTATTTCGAGGCAAAAAGCCTACGTTAAATCACCTTAGAGTCTTTGGTAGTAAATGTTTTATTCTTAACACTAAAGATTACCTTACAAAATTTGATCCTAAATCAACCAAGGTATCTTTTTAGGTTATTCGCCAAATAGCAAGGCTTACGTCATATTAAACAAAGAATCAATGAAGGTAGAAGAGTCATTAAATATAAAATTTGATGAAAGTCCACCCAAACCCTCTCCACCTCTTGTCGATGGCGAGATTATAGAAAGTGAAGCCATAGTAATAAAGAAAATATAAAGTGAAGAAGAAGAACCTCTAAGTGATAAAATAGTAAACATTAAAGAGTCCAAAGATCACCCGTAGATAAAGTCATAGGAAAGCTAAACGAGCGAACATTAAGGTCTCAAGTTCAAAACCAAAGTAGCTTGTTTTGTTTCGTTTCAACCTTAGAACCTAAGAATACACAAGAAGCCATAAAATATGAAAGTTGGGTAATGGCTATGCAAGAAGAACTAAATCAATTTGTTTCTAATGATGTTTGGACACTTGTCCCTCCACCTAGTAATCAAACCATAATAGGAACCAAATGGGTTTATAAAACAAATTAGATGCAAGCGGAGTAGTGATGCGTGCAAACAATCAAGCTAAATCACTCAAGCCCCGCCACTTGTGAATGGCGGACCGTAATCGCCTTAAAACCGCTCAAGCACGAATGCAATGAAGATCCGAGGAGTATAGTGTTTCCAGGTCGTTATGTCCCAAATGAAATATGCAATGGATCACCCAACGATATAGTGATCGAGAGATTTGAACGAAAAATAGGATTTGGAATGATTATAACTACGTAAAAAGCCAACAAATTACAACGGCTTAAATGCAAATTAAAGGAAATTAAAAAGATAAAATATATTAAATAAATGCTATCACTATATTTAAAATGATGTTTTGTTTTTATGTTTTATAAAACCGAATTAAAACTACGCGACGTACAAATAAAAAACGTGAAACTAAAGCAATATTAACCCTAAAAATGTGAAAATGATGTTTTACAAACCTAATGATAAAAGAAAATTATTAGAAAAAAGAAAATTATTTTTATAACTATTTATCTAATTAAAAACTATTTTTAACTATTAAATAATAACCTAAAATACAAGAATATGTGAAATAAAGCTAGAAAAATAAAATCAAGACTTAGAAAAATCTAAAATATCAAAATAGAATTTTCAAAACTATTTTTATATTTTTCTGATTATTTTTCTATTTTCTACTAATTTAAAACTATTTTAATCTAATTAAAATTGTGAAAAATACCAAATAAAAGGGAAAAATAAGGAAAAATCTTTTTATGCTTTTTATATTTTCTTAAACTGAGAAAAATGAAAAATTATTTTTTGAACTTTTCTTAATTATTTGCAATAAAACCTATTTAAAAGTGATTAAAACTATTTTAAATCAAGAAAATAGCAAAACAAGGACTAAAATTTATGTAAAACTCAGGAAAATGCTAAAATGTAACTCGATCCTAGGAAAATGTCAAATATGATGGTTATGTGTAAGAAATCAGAGCTGCAGTGTTAATGGATACCAAATAAGCACTTGAAAATAAGCTAAAGAGTAAATTAAGCTACCAAACTTCTACTTAAGCTAGATTGTACTAAAATAAGCTAATATCAACTAGTTACTTCTACTCCTAAACTCTGATAAGCTATCCAACAAGATTTAAGCTAACCGATATGGACAAGAAACAGAAATGTGTACCAACTTTGAGCCTATGCACTAGCTTATCCGAGAGCTTTAGCTAAAAGAGATATGAGGTCTTATAGACCTCCCAAAGAAACCGCTTATAGACCAAAAATAAGACCCTAAAAGCTCTATCGAACCCTCAGGTAATCTGCAAATGTCTGCACAACTCGATTTTAAACTCATTTTGACTTTTAAGACGGGTTTATAATTTTGACTTTAATGAGATTTGGATGCAAACTTTGAACTGATGTTAATGAGATAGGATTAAAAACAGTTATAGCAAGCTAGATTATCAGATTCTAAACCTATATGTGATGATTTGAGTCAACTGATTTCAACAGTTATGCTAATAAGAGCAGATTCAAATCATTTTGACTTTTAGTGTTATAGGATGCAATAAGATGACTAGATTGAATATACTAGTGATAATAGAGACTAAAGCAACAAAAACCTTAGATCAAAACAGCTTTGAAGACATTTTAAGCAAGCAATCCAAACACTCCTTAATACACTGATTAGCAAATTTAAACAAGCTAACTATTAATCCAACATGTAATTTTGATCAAAATAAGTTTACTTAACCTAATTACTACTTAATACACAGATTTTAACTACTTCTAACTACAATTACCAAGTATGCAATGAACTTGAGAATCACTTACAATAGGTCCCTAGCCACAATGGCTTTCGCCACGCACACAAATGACCACTAGCCTAATCTAACCAACCCAAATGCTTCCAAATCAACCCATTTCAAGTTCTGAACCAACCATTTCCATTTCTGCATCAATTTTGCTCCAAATTTGACTTTTATTGACCAGATTTCTAAATTGCTTGAAACTTAAAGTGAACTACACAAAAGCTATGATAAGCTAGTTTGAGCTTGTTTGAGCTTATAAATAAACTTAATGAAGCTTATACATGAGATTTGGATATTGAAAATTCAACAGGACATAAAACATGAAATTGAACTTAAACTTGAATTGAGATTTAAAATGAG
This sequence comes from Chrysanthemum lavandulifolium, assembly GCA_022545495.1. NCBI lineage: Eukaryota > Viridiplantae > Streptophyta > Magnoliopsida > Asterales > Asteraceae > Chrysanthemum > Chrysanthemum lavandulifolium. Next base: position 59,647,284 of record CM040239.1, read on the forward strand.
TTGCAATACACTTGAATAACTTTGTTTGATACAAATTAACCGAAAATACAATTGAAAACTAAATAAGACATAATAATCTAAAAACGATATACATTGTTGAAAATAAAACTAACTACTCTCCTCCTTCCTTCTTCCTTCCTTTATTTATGCTCCAAACTATCTCTCTCCTCTCGACATATCCCGACTAAAATGGGCCATTGATGGCTTAGGATCAATCTTGGCCGTTTGATGGTTTTGCGCCAAATCTTGGTTTTGATATCGAGACAGGGAACAAGGTGCATTAAATGCATTGGGTTGTTAGGTGAGGTGGGGGGAGACAAAGTGTGAAGTAAGGGTGGCTGGAGAGGGGATGGTGGCTGGTTGCAGACAATTTTGTCGGGGAAGACAGGGAAATAGGGGGGCGGGGTATTATATTTTAAACATGGGTGTTGGGTTGGGTAAACGGGTTGGATCTTGGATTTGGGCCGTGGGTTTTATATTGGTTTTGGGCTTAGGTTGGATCCGGATTGGATTTAGGATTAGTATAACCAAGGACCAAATGTGTAAAACTTGAATTCCCAGGGACTAAACTGTAAATTATGAAAAGTAATCCAAGGACTAGTTTTTCCAACCTCCAATATTCCAAAGGCTAATTTTGACACTTTTGAAATTCCAAGGATTAATTATGACCATTTTAAAAATCCAGGGACCAAAACTGTAATTTCTCAAATATTTTGGAACTTTTCACCGAGGACTAAATATGACAACATATGATTTCAAAGGACCTCTGGTGACTTTTCTTTAAAATAAATGCCTAGGGACCGATTTTGCCATTTTCGAAAGTTTGGGACCTAAATCGCCAATTATGCAAACTTTGCTCGTTTTCATCGATTTTGAACATTTTGCATCCAAAACATATAAAATGCACTTTTGTGATATTTTCAGATTTTGATGCATTTCGAGCATTTTAAGCGTTTTGCGCTTCAGATTGACTAAAATGATGAGTATTTACACTCATCAATCCCCACACTAAACTATTGCTAGTCCCTAGCAATCTTTTGAGAAAAACTAATGGATTTCAATCTCTTTACCAAAAGCCATTACTCGGAGTAGCCAAATGTTTCAGTTCAAGTAAGAACCATGGTACAGATAACCATGTGATTTTGAGCAAACCACCGCCTTCCAACGGATTTGATTTGTCTTTACCGTAGCCGTTTGCTTCGGACTAGCCAACTCTTAGATAAATTATCAATATTATCTTTGGTGAGCTGATTACCAATTATGGTTTTCCATCGCCTTTACCACAAGCCATAATCTTGCGGGCTAGCCAACTCTTCACTTTTTAGGATATGCGAATGAATACCATACAATTTTGGGCAAATTGCAAGTCGTCAACGGATTTGAGATATCTTTACCAAGAGCCGTTTGCTCTGGATTAGCCAATCCTTTAGTTTATTAGACAAGGCGGATCGATAACCAATTGAGTAAGTGTAAAACACTTACTCCAAAAAAAAATTTTGGCCAAAAACGGGAATTGGTATAATTACATGATAAAATTCGTGAGAATCCCCACACTAGAGATGAATATTGCCTCAATATTCAAAGTACCGCGGTTATGCCGAAACAAAGAACGTGAAAGGGAAATACTACGGCCATTATTTAGAAAGAAGTTTTTTTTTTTTTTTTTTTTTTTTTGGAAAGACTTATATACAAAACATGTGGGCAACCCCCAACACTAGGGTGGTAGAAAGTAGAAAGAAGAAGCTAAACTGTCAAGTTTTGTCACACAAGCTAGCCACTTGTGAATGGCTAACCGTAACAAACTTAAGACATACCGTAAATATGGGTGATAACCCATATGGCATGCTCTTTTTTTGATTACCGAGTCGCTAGCTTGACTCGATCCCCGCATTCATTGGTTCATGGGGAAAGTTTGTAAGTCCGGACAACCATGGATGGAATGTCCTCTCCAAAGTAATGCTTCACCGATGACCATTCACTTTAAAATTAGGACCATCGGGTTGAGATAACTCAATGGTACCATAAGGATAAACCTTAGCGATAGTAAATGGACCGCACTAACGGGACTTGAGCTTTCCCGAGAAAATCTTCAATCTTGAATTGAAAAGAAGGACTCGATCACCAACGTTGAAAACGCGGTTTTGATTTTGAGTCATGAATCTTCTTTGTCTTTTGTTTATAGATCAAAGAGTTCTCGTAAGCTTGATCACGGAGTTCATTTAATTCATTCATTTGAACTTTCCGATGATCACCACCGTCTCGAATATCAAAGTTAGCATGCTTCAAGGCCCAATGCCTTGTGCTCGAGCTCAACCGGCAGATGGCACGCCTTCCGTACACCGGCTTGTATGGAGTGCACCATGGGTGTTTTGTAAGTCGCACGAAGGCCCGTGTGCGTCATCTAGCTTATCCGACCAAGAGGCACGGTTTTCGCCAACCGTCCTCTCAAGATTCTTTAATCCCGGTTAGAAACTTCCACTTGCCCACTTGTTTGTGGGTGGTACGCAGAGAGTACGGTGAGTTACACCATACTTTGCATGACTCTTTCAAATTGGTCATTGCAGAAATGCGTACCACGATCACTGATTATGGCTCGTGGAGTTCCAAACCTAGCAAATAGAGATTTTAAGAATTTCACAACAACTCGGGCATCGTTGGTAGGCAAAGCCTTAGCTTCAACCCATTTTGACAAGTAGTCAACGGCCACGAGTATGTATTTGTTACCACGGGAAGAAGGAAATGGCCCCATAAAGTCAATGCCCCATATGTCAAAAATCTCACATACTTGAATGGCGTTTTGCGGCATTTCATTCCTTTGCGAGATATTCCGTGACGCCGACAAGCGTCATGTGTTTTGACAAATTCATGGGCATCCTTGTAGATTGTGGGCCAATAGAATCGAATCAAACATCTTCTTGGCGGTGTAGTTGGGGCTATGATGTCCCCAAGAGGTCCGTAATGGCAAGCTTTGAGAATGTCAATAGCTTCCCGACCATACACACATCGCGGGATGACTTGATCCGCACAAATTTTAAACAAGTAGGGTCGTCCCGAAATAATGTTTCACATCTTTAAAGAATTTATTTTTCCGTTGGGACGACATCCCTTTCACCACAAAGTTACCCGCATGGTAATTTGCAAAGTCGAAGAAACCATGGGGTAGAAGAATCTCCACGAAAAGAAACCACATTGATTGTTTCGAGAGAAATGTTTCATTAATTTCCTTTTTCTCGAACACATCTTGGTGAGGGTTTTCTAGGCGGACGATGATCGTGACCGGGTTCTCGGCTCCTTTTATCACGAATAATGATATCAAATTCTTGTAGGAGGAGAACCCAACTGAGCAATCTCGGCTTTGCATCTTGTTTTGCAAAGAGATATTTGAGTGCCGAGTGATCCGTATACACCACGCATTTGGTCAAGATAAGGTATGGCGAAATTTCTCAACGCATACACCACAACTAATAATTCTTTTTCGTAGTGGTGTAATGGGTCCGAGCTTGATCATAGTTTTGCTTGCGTAGTGGATTGGTGAAAATGCTTAGTTTTCGTTGCCCCAGACGCACCGATAGCAAAATCACTTGCATCGCACATGAGCTCGAAGGGTAAATCCCAGTCGGGGGCAACTAGAATGGGTGCTTCCGTAAGCTTTTTCTTAAGTGTTTCAAAAGCTTCGATGCACTCGGGAGAAAAGATAAAAGGAGCATCTTTTTCGAGAAGATGGGTCATAGGCCGAGCGATTTTAGAGAAATCTTGAATGAATCTACGATAAAACCCGGCATGACCTAGAAAACTCCTAATACCTTTGACGGTAGTAGGATGAGGTAACTTAGCAATAACATCAACTTTTGCTCTATCTACCTCAATCCCATTCTTGGAAATCTTATGGCCAAGGACTATGCCTTCTTTGACCATAAAGTGGCTCTTCTCCCAATTTAGACAGAGATTGGTGTCTTCACACCTTTAAGCATTTTGTCTAAATGGGAGAGACATGTATGAAACGAGTCCCCAATGACCGAGAAGTCATCCATAAACACCTCCATAGTTTCCGATCATGTCGTGGAAAATTGCCATCATACATCGTTGGACGTGCGTGAGCATTACATAAGCCAAAAGGCATACGCCTATAGGCAAATGTCCCGTATGGGCGGTGAATGTGGTTTTCTTGATCCAATGGATCAATGGGGATCTGAGTAACCCGAGAAACCATCCAGGAAACAATAGTACTGCTTCTCGCTAATCTCTCAAGCATCCGTCCATGAAGGTTAGAGGAAAATGGTCTTTACTGGTGGCTTCGCTTAACTTCGATAGTCAATACACACACGCCATCCCGTAACCAATCGAGTTGGAATTAACTCGTTTTCTTCATTGTGACAACAGTGATGCCACCCTTTTTGAACGCAATGAATGGGGCTAACCCAAGGACTATCGAGATCGGGTAAATCAAACCGGCATCAAGAAGTTTGAGAACCTCTTGTTTGATCACCTCATGAATCTTAGGATTCACCCTTCTCGATGTTGGATTTCTTTGGTTTGAAGTCATCCTCTATTAAGATTTTGTGAGTACAAAACTCGGGGTTGATACCCTAATATCGGAGAGTTTCCAAGCAATTGCTTGCTTGTGACTTCAAGACCTTTATGAGAGTTTTCTCCTCCTCGGTCAAGTCCTTAGCAATTATGACGGGTAATTTATCATCACCTCCAAGAATGCATACTCGAGATGAGGAGGTAGGTCCTTAAGTTCAACCTCGGAAATTCTTCATGGATGATTGCCGATTTGATTTCAATCGTGATTTCTTTCGGAGGAGTGAAGATAATGGATCTTCATTAAGCAATTGCTCAAGATAAAGAATATCTCCTCCGAATCATAAACACCATCAATTCCAGTGGAATTGATTCATCAAGAACAAGAAATTCATCGATCTCTTCCGGAGGAAGTCACCTCCTCAAACGGAGAGAGGGAAGAGTCGGCAATGATAGGATGAGAAGACATAGTGGAACCTCCACTCACGAATTATGAAGATAACCAAGAAACTCTTGAGAGTACTCCTCACAAGCAATATCAATTAAATCGACTCGATTAATTGATTCGATATCATAATTTGAGGAGTACCTCGAAGTTTGATCGAGGTTAAAGGTAATGACTTCATTACCCACACGTAGAGTGATTTCTTGCTCAAATACATCGATAAGAGCACGGCCCGTCCTCGTGAATCCTCTTCCAACAATGAGAGGAACTCGAGGATCGACATCGAAATCAACAACCACAAAGTCACCGGAAAATGGAACTTTCCTACTTTCACAAATACATCCTCGGCTATGCCAAGAGGACGCGAGATAGAACGATCCGCAAGCTCAAGAGTCATGCGGTAGGAATAAGTTCCTAAGAGAAAGTTTCTTCCACATCGAATAAGGCATCGATTGATGCTTGCACCAAGATCGGCAAGGCAAAGCATTCAATCATCCCGGAAAAACACAAGGAAGAAGAAATTTTCCGGGATCTCCTAGCTTCTCGAAGCTTTTTAACAAGGCTGGCGAGCAATTCTCGTTCAAAGGAGTCTTAGCCATTTCAAACGACTTTTCCTTGTTGCTCAACATGTGCTTAGAGTAGATGCAAACTTGGGCATCAACATGATGGCATCCGCGAAGCTTATGTCAAAGTGAAGTTCTTGGAAAATTTGAAAGAATTTTTCCATTTGATGACTAGCTTTTCGCGAGCTTTGCTCATGTAAACGTGAGGGTAAGGAATAGAAGTTTTGGATTTAGGGCTACCAACCGGAGGTTCAAAACAACTCGTGATTGGTCTTGGGTTTCGGGACAACACGAGGATGGACATTGTTGGTACCTCCGTTATTAGTAGGAAGTTCCTTGTCCTTTGTCGCCTCGGGTTCGCTTTCCACTACCTTCGGAGAGAAGAAGAAGAGGTAGTAGGAATAGCGGGTCCATCATATGAAGCACCACTGGTTGTGATCGCCTTTGCATCGCCCCTCGGATTAGCGATCGTGTTGCTAGGTAGAGTACACGAGCCCGGGGGTCGATCATTTAAAGACTTCTTAATGTCGAAATCGGCTAACCAACAACCGATTCATTTCTTCTTAGGATTTCATGAATTGTTTCAACAACTCATCGATGATGGTCCAGTTGGAACAATGGCTTGAGTTTGCAGGAAAATTCGCCTCTATTGTTAGGATTAGGGCCTTGATTTTGAAAATTTCCTTGATTATTGCCATGAAAATACCCTTGGTTGAAATTTCCACGACTGGTTTCTATTGAAATTTCCTTGGTGTTGGAAATTTTGATTTTGATTTTGAAAACCGTTGTTTTGATTGAAATTACCTTGGTTTTGGAAACCTTGGTTTGGTCTATTTTGATTCGATTACGGTTTTGGTTGAAACCGGAGGTCGAGGGTAGTGGTTAGGGGCGGTGGTTCGGTCTCTGAGAGCACGATATTGATTGCCTCCTTGATTAGACATCCCGCCCACAAAGATTGGCTTCAAAGGGTTACCATCGGTGGCCATACAGCTTATAGTAAGCATGGGGCCACCACGGGTAACACGTACTTCCACTTTCTTAACTTCACAGAGGTGAAGTTTGTGGAAAAGAGACTTTCTTTGGTTGGAAAGAACCAAAGCTAGGATAGCTTCCGTGAGTTTGTCAATCTTAGCATCGGTACTAGATTGACTCACGGGCGATGAAGAAGAAGAAGGACCAACACCGACTTGGAAACAACCGCTTGCTTCGTGCGGGCGGACTTTAGACTTGTTTTCAATTATCGCTAAAGCTTCTTTGACAGTTTGCTTAGGAAATTTCCTCCGCGGAGGAATTGAGAGAATCTTGATCGATTGACTCACCCATTGTAGAAAGTATCAAGTTGCATCAACTCGGAGAAACCATGGTGAGGACATTTGCAAGCAATTCCTTGAAACGATCCCACGATTCATCAAGGGTTCATCAAACTTCGAGTGAACTTGATGATTTCATTTTAAGACTCGTGGTTTTGGAAGGTGGATAGAATTCATTCACAAATTTCTTCACGGATCTTCCCATGTCTCTATAGACCGGGGGTTGTTTTCAAGCCAAATCCGGGCTTGCCCTCAAGAGAAAATGGGAGCGTAAGAAGCTTAACAAAGATCGGTGGGGACATTCTTATACTTGATGGTAGATGCAATCTTGTTAAACCATCGAATATGAGCATGAGGATCATCCCGCTCAAAACCGTAGAATTGATTAGAGGTTACAAGATTCAATAACCGGTCTTGAGTTCAAAATTTTCACCACGATGGTCGGTACAACAATAGCATCTCCATACCCGTCGATGGGTGCTGGAGAAGCTCACACATAGGCTTCTTCCGCCATGATAGCGGAAGTAGTGTGGCGGTCCGGATCTCGATCCGAAGGAAGGAGCAGAAGTTCACGAACACGCCTTCTTGGAATCTTGACAAGCTTACGAAATGGGCTCACAGATCTAGAAGAGCGAAAAGATACACTAGAGTTAACTCTAAGGAAACTCGAGTTAAGGAGAGAAATGGGAATTATGAAAATCTTTCGATGAGAATGAGAATTATGAAGACGTTTATAAAAATCGGTGAGAAGAATCTTTATGGGTTTTACGGTTCAAACGTAGATATCACAACAAAATCAATTAACACAAAATCGAGGCAAAACAACGTTGAACTTAACCAATAATCACAATATGAATGGCTTTTTGAAAAAGGTACACCAATCACAAGGACACAAAGGCAAGTTTTAAATCTTTAGTTCGGGAACTTATTATGGTCGCACCCCTGCCAGTAGTGCTTTGCCTTGGTTTCGTGGTAATCTTTTAAGTTGTTATTTATTAAAGAAAACGAATCTTTTTGTATATATATATATATATATATATATATATATATTTTTTTTTTTTTTTTTTTATATTCGATACATATATAAAACAAAAGGAAAATATTTTTGTGTTTTATACGTTTTAGTCATTTTTGGTTTTTGGATTTTTATAAGAAAATATGGATATATATATAGATAGAGATGGATGATATAAACAAAGAGTGAGTATTCAAACAACTAATCGCTAGACGGAAGATAGATCAGCACAACCTCAAGCCGGCGCGCTGGGGTTTGATCGTGCCAAACAATCAAGCTAAATCACTCAAGCACGCCACTTGTGAATGGCGGATCGTAATCGACTTAAACCGCTCAAGCACGAATGCAATGAAGATCTGAGGAGTATAGTGTTTCCCCGGGTCGTTATGTCCCAGCGAGCTATGCAATGGATCACCCAACGTATAATGATCGAGAGATTTGAACGGAAAATAGGATTTGGAATGATTATAACTACAGAAAAAGCCAACAAATTACAACGGCTTAAATGCAAATTAAAGGAAATTAAAAAGATAAAATATATTAAATAAATGCTATCACTATATTTAAAATGATGTTTTTGTTTTTATGTTTTTATAAAACTGAAATTAAAAACTACGTGACGTACAAATAAAAACGTGAAACTAAAGCAATATTAACCCTAAAAATGTGAAAATGATGTTTTTACAAACCTAATGATAAAATAAAATTATTAGAAAAAAGAAAATTATTTTTATAACTATTTATCTAATTAAAAACTATTTTTAACTATTAAATAATAACCTAAAATACAAGAATATGTGAAATAAAGCTAGAAAAATAAAATCAAGACTTAGAAAATCTAAAATATCAAAATAGAATTTTCAAAACTATTTTATATTTTTCGATTATTTTCTATTTTCTACTAATTTAAAACTATTTTAATCTAATTAAAATTGTGAAAATACCAAATAAAAGGGAAAAATAAGGAAAAATCTTTTTATGCTTTTTATATTTTTCTTAAACTGAGAAAAATGAAAAATTATTTTTTTGAACTTTTTCTTAATTATTTGCAATAAAACCTATTTAAAAGTGATTAAAAACTATTTTAAATCAAGAAAAATAGCAAACAGTGACTAAAAATTATGTAAAACTCAGGAAAATGCTAAAATGTAACTCTGATCCTAGGAAAAATGTCAAATATGATGGTTATGTGTAAGAAATCAGAGCTGCAGTGTTAATGGATACCAAATAAGCACTTGAAAATAAGCTAAAGAGTAAATTAAGCTACCAAACTTCTACTTAAGCTAGATTGTACTGAAATAAGCTAATATCAACTAGTTACTTCTACTCCTAAACTCTGATAAGCTATCCAACAAGATTTAAGCTAACTGATATGGACAGCAAAACAGGAAACAGGTACCAACTTTGAGCCTATGCACTAGCTTATCCAGAGAGCTTTAGCTAAAATGTATATGAGGTCTTATTGACCTCCCAAAGAACCGCTTATAGACAAAAATAAGACCCTAAAAGCTCTCATCAACCACATGTGCAATCTTTGCAATGTCTGACAACCGATTTTAAACTCATTTTGACTTTTAAGGACGCTTTATAATTTTGACTTTAATGAGATTTGGATGCAAACTTTGAACGATGTTAATGTGATAGGATTAAAAGCAGTTATAGCAAGCTAGATTATCGATTCTAAACCTATATGTGATGATTTGAGTCAACCGATTTCAACAGCTTATGCTAATAAGAGCGATTCAAATCATTTTGACTTTTAGTGTTATAGGATGCAATAAGATGACTAGATTGAATATACTAGTGATAATAGAGACTAAAGCAACAAAACCTTAGATCAAAACGACTTTGAAGACATTTTAAGCAAGCAATCCAAACACTCCTTAATACACTGATTAGCAAATTTAAACAAGCTAACTATTAATCCAACATGTAATTTTGATCAAAATAAGTTTACTTAACCTAATTACTACTTAATACACAGATTTTAACTACTTCTAACTACAATTACCAAGTATGCAATGAACTTGAGAATCACTTACAATAGGTCCCTAGCCACAATGGCTTGCCACTGCACACAAATGACCACTAGCCTAATCTAACCAACCCAAATGCTTCCAAATCAACCCATTTCAATTTCAACCAACCATTTCCATTTCGCATCAATTTTGCTCCAAATTTGACTTTTATTGACCGATTTCTAAATTGCTTGAAACTTAAAAGTGAACTCACAAAAGCTATGATAAGCTAGTTCGAGCTTGTTTGAGCTTATAAATAAACTTATTGAAGCTTATACATGAGATTTTGATATTGAAAATTCCAACAGGCCACGTAAACATGAAATTGTGGTTAAACTTGAATTGAGATTTAAAATGAGTTGCAATACACTTGAATAACTTTGTTTGATACAAATTAACTGGAAAATACAATTGAAAACTAATTAAGACATAATAATCTAAGAAACGATATACATTGTTGAAAATAAAACTAACTACTCTCTAACTTCCTTCTTCCTTCCTTTATTTATGCTCCAAACTATCTCTCTCCTCTCTCTGGACATATCCCAGCACTAAAATGGGCCATTGGATGGCTTAGGATCAATCTTGGCCGTTTGATGGTTTTGGCGCCAAATCTTGGTTTTGATATCAGAGACAGGAACAAGGTGCATTAAATGCATTGGGTTGTTAGGTGAGGTGGGGGGAGACAAAGTGTGAGTAGGGTGGCTGGAGAGGGGATGGTGGCTGGTTGCAGACAATTTTGTCGGGGAAGACAGGAAAAGGGGCGGGGTATTATATTTTAAACATGGGTGTTGGGTTGGGTAAACGGGTTGGATCTTGGATTGGGGCCGGGCTGGGTTTTATATTGGTTTGGGCTTAGGTTGATCCGGATTGGATTTAGGATTAGTATAACCAAGGACCAAATGTGTAAAACTTGAATTCCCAGGGACTAAACTGTAAATTATGAAAAGTAATCCAAGGACTAGTTTTTCCAACCTCCAATATTCCAAAGGCTAATTTTGACACTTTTGAAATTCCAAGGATTAATTATGACCATTTTAAAAATCCGAGGACCAAAACGTAATTTCTCAAATATTTTGGAACTTTTCACCGAGGACTAAATATGACAACATATGATTTCAAAGGGACCTCTGTGACTTTTCTTTAAAATAAATGCCTAGGGACCCATTTTGCCATTTTCTCGAAAGTCTGGGACCAAACGCCAATTATGTAAACTTTGCTCGTTTTTCATCGATTTTGAACATTTTGCATCTGAAACATATAAAATGCACTTTTGTGATATTTTCAGTATTTTGATGCATGTCTGAGCATTTTTAAACGTTTTGCAGTTCAGAATTGACTAAAAATGATGAGTATTTACACACTCATCAAGTAGTGTCTAGGAACAAGGCTAGACTCGTTGCTCAAGGGTATAACCAACAAGAGGGAATAGACTTTGATGAGACCTATGCCCCCGTGGCTAGATTAGAGTCTATAAGAATACTTCTTGCGTATGCTTGTGCTAATGATCTAAAGCTTTATCAAATGGATGTCAAAAGTGCTTTTCTAAATGGTGTCATAAATGAAGAAGTATATGTAGCTCAACCTCCGGGCTTCATTGATTTTGAAAACCCAAACATGTGTATAAATTAAAGAAAGCCCTTTACGGTCTTAAACAAGCTCCAAAAGCTTGGTATGATAGACTCAAGTCATTTCTAGTTAAACACAACTACACCATGGGGTTAGTTGACAACACACTTTACTAAGAAAAGAGAGTCACATATAATCATAGTACAAATATATGTAGATGATATTATATTCGGATCCACTTGTCAAGACATGTGTGATGATTTCTCTAAAATCATGCATGACGAGTTCGAGATGAGTATGATGGGAGAACTTAGTTTCTTTCTTGGTCTACAAATAAAACAAGTAGAAGATGGTATCTTCTTTAATCAATCTAAATACATCAAAGGAGATGTTAAAGAAATTCAGTCTAGAAGAGTCAAAACCAATTAGGACTCCAATGTCATCCGACACCAAACTCACAAAAGACGAGGACGGAGAATCCGCTGATAATACTAAATATCGTGGCATGATAGGTAGCCTTCTCTACCTCACGGCAAGTAGGCGGATATCATGTTTAGTGTTTGCTTGTGTGCTAGGTTTCAAGAAGACCCTAAAATATCACACCTAGAAGCCATAAAAGAATATTTAGATATATTAAGGTACAACACAATTAGGATTATGGTATCTAAGGGCGGGAGTAGAAACAATTGTATATGCGATTCGACCATGCATGTGATTACGTTGATAGAAAAAGTACAAGTGGGGTATGTACTTTTATGGGATGTTGTTTAACATCATGGTTTTCTAAGAAACAAACGGCACTTTCAATATCAACAACCGAAGCCGAGTACGTCTCACGGCAAAGCATGCCAACAAGCACTATGGATGAAACAAGCGTTAGTAGACTCGACATCCATCTAAGCGACATAGCCATTCTATGTGACAACAAAGGTGCAATCGACTTAAGCAAGAACCGGTATTACATTCTCGCACAAAGCATATAGAGATTCGTCATCACTTCCTAAGAGACAATGTTCAAAGGGAACATCTCTATTGAGAAGGTTGCATCCGAAGACAACATAGCCGACGCCCTCACCAAACCGTTGAAGCGGGAACAATTCAACCTACTTGTCTTGGTCTTGGTCTAATGGAACAAACGTCATAACTTAATTGACTCTACAAGGTATGTAAACACTAGCCTTATTCTTTCCGAGTCTAGGATTCCTATTTCACGCACAACTCACAAACAATACGGGAATTTTCAAAACCCAAGATAAGTATTCCATTTATAATTTTTATAACTACATACACATTTTTAAAGAAAATCTACTTTCAAAATGTTTTCTAAAAGAATGATACCTTCAGATCAATTTCACAAAAGCAATTTCTCGCGTCTAGGACAAATCGCTTTTCATTATTAATACAAAGTAAAACCCGTTTTCATTGCATCTCATGACTTTTGAATGCTAAAGGAACATATAACTAATATGTGTTTTGGTACATTCATTTAAGCAAAAATGAATTAGAGCATTGATAACACAATATTACGTACTTATGTACCAAATGTGTGTTTTCGGTTATCTCAATTAGGATTTATTTTTCTCTAGTTATTTTCCTTTTCTTTTTAGAGGTCGAGAAAACCGCAACTCCAAATAGTTTGCATATAGGCACACAATAGGCAAAAATGTTTCCAAAAGAAAAATTTTGTCTTTTGAATCACTGCATCCACGGATCCCACCTTCGTCTTGGACGGATCCTCGAGGAAGGATCCGTGGGATCCGTGTAAATGTGTCGCTTTTCAACTTCTATTTTGCCATTTTGGATGAAAAATCCACATTTGTTTTATTTTGGGAGTATGCTCTTTAATGCTTGTGTTCTCATGATCACATGCCTTGAATTCATATCTAATCATTAGATTTTAATCCACATTTTGGGTCAAGCATTCATTACAATGTGTTATTTTTCTTTATATATCACTCCCAAAATGCTTGCATACTCCATCTCCTTCTCACAAACACACTTCATCATGTCATCCAAAAACCCTTTAGGAGAATCATCTAGTACAAACAATCATGATATCCAAACCTTTGTACTTCCACCATCCAAAATACCACAATCAAATGCTAGGATATCCGCACGTATTAGTATCCGATCTTGTTGTTTAGCAAAACCAACCTCAAATGATTCATCCTCAACAAATAACTCACCACAAGATGTTTCCATTATAGCACCACCCTCATCACCAACAAGTACACCAACTTCATCACCACCTAAAATAACTCTTTTGGAACTCCTTAGGACTCCAACAAGATCTACCCAACCTAAAGAAAAAGAAATAGTCTTTTCAACACCCCCCACATCACCAAATACTATTTTTCAAGATCTTGAAACATCACCACCTCTAGCTCCCATCACATTACAAGAAAATCTAGGTTCTTTTCCACCACCACGCATAAACATTCCGGATTTTGATCCATATTTTCCTATTTTTCCACCACAACTTCCGCATAACTCAAATCAAAACAACCGGAAAACTTCCGCACTCATTACCCACATCATTTACATTGTGAACATTGCCAATCCACTAGGAAATTGCAATAGAAGTTAGGGAAGAAATGCGTTTCATACTCAACCTCATCCTTGATCGCATCAATACCATTACTCATCAAAACCTCCATCCATAACCTTATGCAAGCATGGAAGGAATCTCTACTACTATTTTTCACTTTTAGTATTATAATTTTTTTTTGTTTTGTCATTTTCAAGAACAAGTCTTGTTCTTATTTTTACATGCTTGTAAGTGGTTTAACTACCACTACAATTTGTCGTTTTATTACAAGGCCTTGTTTACATACCTTGGCTCCCTATCTTGATTCTCGAAAACCACACGATCATTTAAGCATGTTACTAATTTGTTTTTGTAGGATTTGTTTTTTCTTCTCTTGACGCCCAAACTAGGGGAGCTACCGTCGAGGGGAGTAAAAATCGTGAGACTACTTTTTCCTCAAGGGTTAACTTTTGTTTCGACAAAAGGGAGAAGAAGTAAACTTGAGCTTTCAAAACTTACATCTATTCTTAAGTTTTACTCATCATAACATTATATTTTGTCATCAACAAAAAGGGGGAGATTGTTAATACAAATAAACCGTAAAAACGTTTATTAATATTTTGCGATCTCTTTGTGTTTTGTTGATAACATATATAATGTTGTCTTAAGTATAATTATAAGGATACATGTTATTTTTGTAAAGCATTTACATATAATCTTTTAAATACAAAAATGTAGTAACTAAAACATTTGTTGTAATAGTTAATTAGGATGGGTAAAAATCACAACCCATGGATCTTAACCCATACCCAAAGAGACTTGATACAATGTATACTTAGATACATTGAATCTAGATATAACCCATGGACCAACCCATGACCCATAACCAAAAACCCACGGGCAAGAGGGCGTTCCACGGATCCCTAGCTTTGTGCTAGCGGATCCCAAGTGGAAGGATCCGTGGGATCCGTGGGAACAAGGAGGAAATTTGCCTATAAATAGAGAGCCTTTTCTTCATTCTAACTCACCCTCTTCTTACTAAATCTCATATACACCTCATTCTCTTCTAACATATAGATCACTTGATCTAGAGAGTTGTTCTTCTTTCTTTCTATTTGTGATCCTCATATAGGTCCTTCTCTAAGGCGAGATCACGAGCATTCTACAATTCATCCAAGCAAGGGGTCCTTGATTGATTTGTCACTCCGCAAGATTTACATAGCGAAGATCTTGTATTTGATATTTCACATATTTGTTGTGTAATAGTCGTGTTGGTTTGGTCCACCGTGCTACGGACTCGGTATCTAGCTTTGTACCGATAAAGTGTAAACAACGTTGTGAAGGCTTCTCCGCCAAGAAGGAGTTTGTTGACATAGTGCTTGAACTCGAGTAGGTGACTCGGGGAGTGGAGTAGGGCAAGGAAGGTGTCCTTGTAGCGAAGCACTATAAATCGGTTGTGTCATTTCTATCCCTTATCTTTATTTATTTGCTTGCACTATCATTAGATCTATACGTTCTCAACATCCATACGATTTCACATAATATCGGATCTAAAGTTTTTTGAAATCAACTTAAAATCGGCAAAACTATTCAACCCCCTCTTCTAGTTTTCCACAAAATGGAAAGGATGGATTGATGAAAACGAAGATGAAGCTGGTGGATATGGTAGATGAATTTGTGAAATGAGAAATCTTCTGTTGTTCCATCTACTCGTTCCACCATAAAGCATCACTCCATCTTCCTTTTGCCCTTTCCCTTACCGATATGAGATGAAGCACCAAAACATGGAGCAGGAAGAGCTAACACCACCTCTCTTCTGGCACGTGGCCTTGGTTGAGGTTGAGGTTGTGAAGGTTGGGGGTGTGATGTCCTTTTCTTGTTGAAGATTGGCTCTAGGCGCTGCGTGAGTCATCGGAACCCCTAGATGAATCACTGGATTCACTATTCTATCATTGATCTTGCGCAAAAACCGTCAAGTTCTCTCACGCATAGCGTAAGAAAACCTAAAACAGCCTTAAGCACGAAATCAATGAAGATCCGAGGAGTACAATGTTTCCCGGTCGTTATGTCCCAATGAGCTATGCAATGATTTATCAAACGATGTGATCGAGGAGTTTGAACGGAAAAAGGATATTGGTTATGATTATAACTACGGAAAAAGCCAACAAATAACAACGGCTTAAATGCAAATTAAAGAAGATTAAAAAGATAAAATCTATTAAATAAACGCTATCACTATAATTAAAATGATGTTTTTGTTTTTATGTTTTTATAAAACTGAATTAAAAATCTACGCGACGTACAAATTAAAAGGTGAAACTAAAGCAATATTAACCCTAAAAATATGAAAATGATATTTTTACACACCTAATGATAAAAGAAACTTTTTAGAAAAAGAAAACTATTTTATAACTAATTATCTAATTATTATTAATTAAAACTATTTTAACTATTTAATAATTACCTAAAATACAAAAATTAGGAATTAAAGCTAGAAAAATAAAATTATGAAATGGAAAAGTCTAAAATATCAAACTAGAATTTTCAAAACTATTTTGTATTTTTCGATTATTTTTCTATTTTTATGAATTTTAAACTATTTAAAATATTTAAATTACTAAAATTACCAAATAAACTATGAAAATCTGAAAATTACTTTTTCACTTCTTATATTTATCTAAACTTAAGAAAATTGAAAATTATTTTTTGAACCTTTTCGAATTTTTATATTAAAAGCTAATTAAAAATGATTAAAAACTAATTTAAATTATGAAAAATAGCTAAACAACTTGGAAAAATCTAAAAATTTCAGGAAAAGTCTAAAATTATACTAGGAATATAAGAAAATTGGAAAAACAGGCACTTGTTTGGAGAAATCAGAAACTGCTTAAACAAGTGCTTATTTATAAGCACTAAAATAAGCAAATGAGCACCAAAGTGAACCAACTGTTAACAGAAGCTCTAATCTACTCAAAATGACCAAATGCAACTTAAAACAACAGGTTAAAATCACTGAATAGCAAACTGCAAGGTTTTGAGGTCTATGAATTTTAAGTCTAAAACAGATTTTGAGTGCTAAGTTTGGACACATGCACAAGCTTGAAAATAAGCTCAAATGGAAATCTACCAATTGAACCGGTAAAGGACACGGGTGAGAGTATCTAGACCAAAATCGAGACAATGGCTAGCTCTATTGAGCCCTGTGCAAGCATGCACCAATTCGAGAAAATTCTCAAGATTAATCGAGCGATGGCGCAGGGCAAATTGGCCTAAAAGAGAGGACTGCTTTGGGGCTTCTAAATAAATCACAAAATTCTACAAAAATGCTTATAAGAAAGAGGACCAGCTGAGCTTTTTGAAACACCAAGATTCACTTGATAAGACCCAAACATGAACTCAAGAAAATTCCTTGTAACTGAGCCTAAAACAGATTTTCACACTTTTTTGACTTTTCAAGATATTGATGAACTTTGACTAATTTGAACTTTAGATCAAATTTTTGGCTTAACACTGATGTAATATGATAAAACAATTGTAATGCAAACAAACTTATGGATTTCTAAACACAAATTGATGATTTGCTAATCCCAAATCCCCAACAGTAATGAGGAGATGATTTTGGTATAAAGTTGACTTGGGGTGTTGCAGACCCAATATATTGACTCAGTTGAGCTCAATTACACTTATTAAACATGAACCATTGAAACTTAGCTACTGAATTAACCATAATGACAGGTAGAACAGTAAAACCAAACACCCCTTTATGACTTGATTTAGGCTCAAAACTAATACAAACTTTTAACCAACATGTAATTATGATCACATTAACTTATATTAACCTAAACATTACTATTAGAACAGGTTTGAGCTTGTTTATTCTACAAACACAGATTATGCACATAGAGCTTAAAGTGACTTACAATTTGTCCAAGCCACAATGGCATGCAAATCAATGAAACAAAGACCACTAATCCTATCAATTCCAACCCAATAAGCTATAATTCACCCCATTCCATGCCTGCAACAACCCATATCCATTCTGCTTCAATTTTTGTACCCGTGTTGACTTTTGTTGACCAAGGTTCACAAGTGCCTAAAACTTGAACATAAGCTTATAAAAAGCTATTATGAGCTTATATGAACTTATTTGAAGTTGAAAATGAGTTGCTAAATACTTAAACAAGGGAGTTTGAAATTCAATATCTTAACAGTGGACTTAAATTGTAGAAACTGATAATTACTTTCAATTCAAACTTGAAATGACTTGTACACACTTAAATACTGTTATTGGATACAAAATAAGCTTGAAAATACAGATTGAAAGTATTTAAGACAAAATTACACTACAAACGACATACATGTTAAAAAAATAAAAGCTAGCTCTAGTCTTCTTGCTTCCCTTGGTCTTTTATAAGCTCAAATCTCCTTCTCTCTCCCTTCTGAAAAGTTCCCACCAACAATTGAGGCCACAGGATGTGTAGAAGCAATCCTGGCCGTTTAAAGTATTTTGGCGCCAAAACATTTTTTTGACTGTTAGTGGGATTGAGTGTTAGGTTTAGAGGCATTAAATGTACCTTGGCTCTTTGTGTTTGGAGGGGGGGGGGGAAATAGGGGTGATGATGGAGTGGATGGAGTGTGATCAGAAGTGAAGCAGGGGGGAAATGATGGTGAAGGTTATCACGTGAGGGAGAGAGGGAAACAGGCGGGTCAAACTTATTTGACCGGGTTATGATAACAAAGGGTGGTTTTGTTTCGGGTTTAAAACCGGGTTTTGGTTTGGGCTGGGTAAATGGATTGGGCCCAAGGTGTAAAAAGGGTCCATATGTTAAGTTTAAAACATAAGGACCAATATTGCAATTCCAACAAACCAAGGGACCAAACCTGTAATATTGCAAAGATGTTTTATGGACAGAATTTGACAAGTGTTGATATTACAAGGACCAAAGTTGCCCTTTTCAATTTTTCCAGGGGCCAATTCTGCCAATTTGCAAATTTGAAGGACCAATTTGTAATTTTCTCAAAACTTTTTACATTTTTCACCAAAGGACTAAATTTGACAAGTTATGATATTAAAAGGACCTTTGGTGACTTTACTTTTGAAATTATGTGCTCAGGGACTGTTTTTGACAACTTTTGAAACTTGGGGACTAAAGCGCAATTTTGCAAATTTGATATGTTTTCATCGATTTTGATATTTTGCATTTAAAACACATAAAACATCGATTTGTGATATTTTGATCATTTTGATGTGTTTACGAGTGTTTTCGATGATTTTGCAGATTTATTTTGTAGATCATTTTGATGTGTTTCGAGTGTTTTCGAGATGATTTTGCGCTTTTCCAGTCGCTTGACTCGATCCCGCATTCATTGGTTCAGGGAAAGTTTGTAGTCGGGACAACCATGGGAATGTCTCTCCAAAATAGTGCTTCAACCTATGTCCATTCACTTTGAAGTTTGGCGTCTGTTTGAGATAATTCGGCGGTGCCATATGAAAAAACTTTGGCAATGGTGAATGGACGATCCAACAGTCTTGAGGTTTCCCAAGAAGATCTTCAATCTAGAATGAAAAGAAGGACTCGGATCGCTAGCGTTGAAAGCAGCGGTTCTTAATTTTTGAGTCATGGATCTTCTTTGTCTTTTCCTTGTAGATCAAAGAGTTCGTGAAGCGATTACGGAGTTCATTTAATTCGTTGAGTTGAACTTTCGATGATCACCCGAAGATTTGAGGTCGAAATTGCACCTTCAGGCCAATAGGCTTTGTGCTCGAGCTCGATCGGGAGATGACCGCCTTTCCATACACGAGCTTGTAAAGGTACCCGATGGGTGTTTTGTAATGATGCGGAGGCCCAGTGCATCTTCAAGTTTGTCCGACCAAGAGCGATTTTCACCTCGGTCCTCTCCAAGATTCTTTTCAAACCACGGTTGAAACTTCCGCCCCTTGGTTTGTGGGTGATCAGTGATAGAGGCGGTGGGTGACACCGTTATAGCATCACTTTTGGTGGTCATTGCAGTGTGCGCGATCACTATGATGGCGCGAGGGTTCCAAGAAAAACTTCACCACTACTCGGGCGTCGTTGGTGGGTGGCGCTTCGCCTCCACCATTTAGACAAGTAATCGGCCGCCACAGTATATACTTGTTCCCTCGAGAGGCAAAGAACGGTATAAAGTCAATGCCCATCGTCAAGATCTCGCACATGAATGGCATTTTGGGCATTTCATCTCTTGAGATGTTACCAACGTTGGCAAAGTGCATGATTTGACGAGATCATGGGCATATTTTGTACAAAAATGATGAGTATTTAGACACTCATCAATCATCTTCAAAAGAAGGAAGAAAAGGGGATTTTGATGGTCGAGGTTCATCTTGATGGGGGTAGCGAAACAATGGGTGTGAATCTTCACTGGATGATGATGATGATGATGATGAGGAAGTGAGATTGATTACTTCTGGTTTGGTAGACATGGTTCTTGTTGATGATTGAGGAGTTTTTGGAGAAATTAGGGTTTGTGAAGTTAATTGGGGGTAATTGATGTGTGTTAAATGTGCATTGGGACTATCTTATAGGCGGATTCAAGGCTTAATGAAATTTAATGCGAGTTGGGTGCACAAAAACTCAAGATATTTCATCAAGATTCTTAACCACTGAGTTGTTTCGCTTGATTGACCTCCTTGTTGATTGACCATAATTCTTTGAAGTGTTAATTTAAATTTGGTTGGAGTTGCTTTATAATTTAGATATGGTCAACAACTTGTTCCGATATTTTTGACCATAAATTTGGTAACTTCTACTAATACCTTCTTCGCATATCTTCGCCTAAAATTAACTGATTCCCTCTTCACTTGATTTAAACACACTTCCAGTTGCGTGAATCATAACCCATTCTCACAATTTCTCTCATGGCGCTTCAATTTAAGAAAGATCATAACAAAGTTGCTTTTCTAGGAAAAGCTAAAGGTCATAAACTATATGAACCAATGGTGGAGTTCTTGAAGCGATCCAAGATTCATTATGCTTTAACACACTCTCCTAATGTGATATATGAATTGTTGGTTACATAATTTTGGGCATCTGCTACGAAACAGAGTGACACAGAGATTGTTGCTATGATTGATGGAACATAGTATGTTGTGACGGAGGATTTGATAAGGAGACAGCTTTGTTTGGACGATGTTGATGGGGTTTATCACTCTAATTCTTTGGAGATACTTGCTGGGCTAAGAGCTATTGGATATCAGAGTACGAGGACAGACATATGGTTCAAGAATAAGCTTTGCCCGATGTGGAGGTTTTTGGTACACACATTACTTCAGTGCATAAGCAATAAATCAGGAGGATGGGATCAATTTTCTACTCAATTGGGATGTGGTATTGTATGTCTTTCTCAGGGGTTAACTTATAACTTTTCTAAGTTTATTTTTGATAATATGGTTGAAAATATACAAAGGAAAAAGCATAAGTTTTTAATGTACCCTAGGTTTTTGCAAATGATTTTAGACATTACAACCCAAGTCCAAGTTTTTTTCCCAAAGGAACTTTAACTGCTAAATTTTTTGCTTAAATGAAAACTCATTATGAGGGGGAACATCATCCTTTGCTTGCAGCTATGTTGCCTCAAGGCAATGAGGCTGCTGATGAGGGTAATGTTGTTAGTGATCCACCCTCTACCGATGTTGCTGCTGGTGGTAATCCATCAGTTGTCATTGATGAGGGCCCTTCCACAACTGCTGAAGCATCACATGTTACTCCTGACCAACCTCCACCTACACCTTCACCTAGACCTAGTCCTAGTCCACCACCTTCTCATGTTACTCCTGATGAGTTTGAGCATGAGCTTAATAGACTGGCCATACCTAGTCCAGTTAGGAAGCCATTTAATGAAGGTTCTCCTATCATTGAGCATGTCCATATTTCTCCTGAAAGGTCCAATGAAGCTCCCTTTACCACTGAGCAATCTGCTGGTGGAGATGAGGACCCTATTACACTTACATCTGTATATGACTATATGCTCTAGTGAACAGGTATGTGGCAGAGGTTGCTGATCTCAAAAAGGAGCTTGCTGAGACTAAATCTGTACTTGGTGGTGAGATTATGGGGTTGAAGAGAAAGGTTAAGGATTTAGAGGAACAACTTGGGCAAAGTAGCAAAAGGAGGTTTCTGGTTTCTTCTGATGAGGAGCAAGAGGATACTCATTTTGGTTCACTTGAAATCTTGGCTAATGTGGCTAAAAAGACTCATGTTTCTTCACAAATTGTTGTTGAATCTTCAAAGAACAAGGACCCCATTCAGTTTACTAGAAGAAAGAGAAGAAAGTATTTGAACAAGGATTCCACTGAAGCTTCAAAGGAACCAAGTGTTGAAAATGTTACAATTGCTGAAGGCAATATTGATGATGCACATATGGTGGATGTTGGTTCTGCACATGGTCAAGGTACATATGTACAAGAACCATCATGTCCTACACCTTCCGCAGATGATCATGAAGTATTTCTTGCTGGAAGAAGTTTTAACCTGGATCCTAATGCTGATGTTTTTTCTACACCTGTTGAAGATCTTTCTCAACATGTTTCTCCTAGTGCATCCTTGGGCGTTTCTTCTGAAGTTCCTATCGTTGATACTCCTCATGTTGATTCTGCTAAGGAACCTGCTAACAAAGGGAAAGGAGTAATGGTTGATGAAGAGCTTGGTTCAGATCTTGTGAGTGAACAAGAAAGGCAAGAACAAGCAAGACTGCTAGCTGAGTATGCAGATATGCAGAAGAGTCGTGCATTGGCTCAAAAGCTTGAAGCTCGGTTTACTACCAATTTACCTCCCGAGAGACAAAGAGAAATTGATGAACTATCTACTCAGACATTGATGAGCAATGGGATGCTTATACTCATCAAGTCGCATCCAATCCTACTCTTGCACAAAGTATTTTAGGAGCAGACTTTGATAGTGAGAATTTTGCCGCTGAATGATGGCTCTTGGACAACAAAGGAAGCAAGTCAGTACTGCAAAGAAGAAAGCCATTCTTTGCTCAAAAGGCTCAAGCTAAGAGATGAGACCACAAACCCAGCTCGAAGAGAGCCTATATGAGGAATGTGGTGTATAACCAAAGTATTGCTATTCATCATTCGGTTTAACAAAGAAGCAAGTCCGGGATTTAGATGATTACAGAGTTGAATAGCAAGTATCATAAGATTATGAAACAGTTGTTGGGAATTAAGGTAAACTCTGATTACGCCAAGAGATTACTGCTTAGAAGAAGAATGAATTACTGTGAAGTTATACTTGAATGAAGTGTTAAAGGTAGATCGTGTTTACTGGCGATGATAGCGAATCCACGTGGGAGAGATAAGCGCGATGTAGGGCAGTATGCAAGAAAAGTCGGTGCAGATGCAAGATAGGTTGGCGACGTGTTGCATAGAGCTTACTCGTAATAAACAATATGATTAGTAAAACAATATGATTAGTTGCATGCTTGTCTAGATGCATGCGTAGTTTATGTTTGTATTAGGAGCGTCGTTGTAAACGCCGTGAGTCATTAGGGTTTCACGCCTATAAAAGGAACCATAATAGTTTGTAATAGATAAGTTTTTTAAGTCTTTCATATCTTGTAAAATATCCAAACATAGAGTTTCTATAATCAAAAGATCCATAGAGGATCTAAGAGTTCTTAGTGATTATATCTTGTATTTACATTCCGC
This sequence comes from Chrysanthemum lavandulifolium, assembly GCA_022545495.1. Classification (NCBI taxonomy): domain Eukaryota; kingdom Viridiplantae; phylum Streptophyta; class Magnoliopsida; order Asterales; family Asteraceae; genus Chrysanthemum; species Chrysanthemum lavandulifolium. The sequence continues at coordinate 59,670,943 of CM040239.1, forward strand.
TAAAGAATACGAGGTGTAGAGATCTTCTATTAGTTTACTTGTGATTACATAGGCAACACTAACGATCTCCGAGTGCTTAAGATCTATCAAGGTCTTTGTGTTTTCAACAAGTGGTATCAGAGCCTCGGGAAAGTCTCTACGATACTAAGAACCATTCTCACCCTCATAAAACCAAACATACCCTCACCATGCATGGATCTGATAATGAAACCGAAGTCACCAACACAAACAACACCAACACCACTTCCATGCAACAGACAGTCTTTCAAGCAAGAATGGTAAATTTCCTTATTTAAAAGGGAAGAATGATCTTTGGACTATGAAGATGGAAAAGCTGGTTTCCAATATTGATTGGAATCATGGGAGGTAGTAAAGAAAGGAAGCAGTCTAAAGAAAATGATACGAGCATGGGATGGGAAGTTTATCATGGCTCCTCCAAAAGCTATTTGAAGAGGTCTTTGGCTATGCAGAGAGCACAAAGTAAAAACTATTCGCTTCAAGCCATTCACGAAGATCACCTGTGATTTTCACCATATGGATGATGCAAAGGATATATGGATGGCTCTCAAAGCAAGGTTCGTGGAAATGAAGAATCGAAGAGAATGAGGAAGTCCATCTCGAGACAACAATTTCAAGACTTTAATATCTCGAAGAAGAAGGTATCCATGCGGATACGACAGTTCCATAGGATTTTGAGTTAGCTAAACCAATTTGAATGCAAAACCCGATAATGATGATTGCAATTTAAAGTTCCTACGATCCTTGCCTCCTTCATGGTTACATGTAAGTATAGCCCTCAAGGCTAAAGGTGGGTTGGACATGCTCACCTTTGATGAGTCAGACTGTGAACTCAGAACTCTTGAACGATGTCGAACTCCTACCGTACATCTTCTTCGGCCATGCGACTTTTGTTGGGATATCTCACTCCAACATGATGGTACAAGCTCCTAGTTCCAACTACTTTCCATCATCTTGCACTCCTACTCCACCACAACACTCGTCCCACTCCACCATGTTCTCAAACTAAGACTAGTAGTGTGATGGAGGATGTTCTTCATTCATTTGTTCTTGATTATGATACTCGGCGGTATCTTGCATATGAAGACTTTGATCAGTTGGACCCACTTGAAATGGAGGAGATGAAACCGAAATGCAGGTGGCATTCTTTGTCGATGAATATCAAAGGTTTGAAGAAGTCTAGAAGGAAGTTTGCTTTCAAGGAATGGAACCACTCGCTTTGACGGAGAAAAGTCAAGTGTTTCACTTGCCACCGGATGGGGCATTTCTCGAGGAATGCAAAGACAGGAAGAATGGAGATGGAGCTAACTACATTTCCTATCGTGACGAGAAGTAAGAAGTGGAGCTTGACTCTCTTCTCACCATGGATGAACAGTCAACCGGATCGCACATGAACACAGTGAATGAGGAAGCTCGACAGCGATAAGCTTGGATTCTTGGCAAGGTGTACTTGGATGAAAGGCATGATCATTGCCTTGATGGGACTATCTCGGGTACACCATTGTATATTTGGTTCTAGTCTAAGATACAACGAACTTAAAGAAGAGTATGATGCTATGAAACCTAAATTTGATGAATGCTATGTTGAAAATGAAGCTCATAAACTAGCATTAAAAAATGATAGAAAGACAAAAGGTATGGTTTCAAAAGAATCAAATAGCTTATGAAGAAAAGATAAAGGTGTTACAGCTTGATCTAGAAGTTGCAAATAATTACTTAAAACTGTCGAGAAAGCAAAGGTCAAGTCGTGTCCGAGAACCTAGAGCTCAAAGAAAAACTAGTGAGGAAATAGTTAGACATAAGGAATGGTTAATTTCGTGATAATCGGCTAGAGAAATCTATAACATCAATCGGTAACCTCCGCTTAGGATTAGGCTTTCAAAAGTATGTAGGAGTAGAAGCTAGGTATGATGGTCGTAAATCCACTGAAGAAAGTTAGCTAACTTTGTAAAAGAAGGTGAAATGCATCTTTGTCCTCGGACCTATTAGAGGTGAATTTATGCCCATTGACCTATCCATCATCATTGACTTTGATGGATCACATCATCTATATGGCGAAAGTCAAAGACTTGCGGACCGATACCTCATCTAATGACTTTGTCTCTTGCTCAGCGGTGACAATTCATCGGATCAGGGTCTACTTCCTATGAAAGCCGTGATTCAAATGAAAGTCGACCTTCCCAAGCCCTCACCGAGCCTACACCCAAGCCTCACACCGTCTACTTACAAGCCTTCTAGGGAAGTCTGGAGGAATCAACTTCCAAGGCAGTTTTCTTAAGATTTATCTTTAAAGCTTTGCATAATCGATCTGTTAAAACAATTCCTTGAATGTTTCTAATTTAAGTATACGCATGTAATCAAACATCTCCCAATTTGAATAAATCTTCCAAGAAGAAGACATGTTTTGTGTGTGGAAGTAAATTTCATTTAATTAAGGATCTGTGATTTTTATGAGCAAAGATTGGGTGTATGTGCTACTCAGTGAAACATAAATCAAAGTGGACCAATGTTGATAATATTCCACCTTATGTCCCACAAGCGCCTATCGACTCTCATTGGAGAGGTTCGGTTGCGGACCTTATGTGCAACCAACTAGCCCATACTTTAAACATGGTTATTGGCCTACATATGTTGACTCTATGTATGCCGGGATGGGATATGGAGTCTACGCTGAAGCCCTCAAAGAGTTGTTCTTGGACTATCAAGGACCCATCATCAATGGAGGACCAAGAACAATGGTGGATCCTCTAGCTCTTCATGTCCTACACCGTGATCCACAAGGCGTTCAAGTCGAGAATGACTTGAACCTCCTTTCAATACTAAATATCTCGATATATTTTGTTGTTGTTTGTAGGATCATCCCTTAAGCATAAAGATATTGGTATTGTTGATAGTGGCTGCTCCGGAAGCATGTGCAGGAACAAAGATATGATGCACAATTTTGTCCCTATGAAGGAGGAGGCAATGTGACGTTTGGAGGAAGTGATGGGAGTATCACGAGGAAAGGCACCATAAAGACACCTCATCCGGATTTTGAAAATGTGTACTTTGTTAAGGAACTTGACATTTCAACTTGTTCTCCGTTTCAAAAATCGTGACACCAAGAACAAAGTACTCTTCTCGAGAATGAATGTCTTGTCTTGTCTAAAGACTTCAAACTTCCGTAAGATACTTCAATTAGAAAGTTCCTCGAACTCACAATTTATACACATTCAACCTTAATGAAGTTCAACTGGTGGTGACCTCACTTGTTTGGTGGCTAAAGCCTCCCTTGATGAGTCTACTAAATGGCATGGGAGGATGGCTCATGTGAATTTCAAGACCATAAACAAACTCTCTAAAATGGGTCTTGTTGAAGGTCTTCCCACCAAAGTTTTCACCAATGATCATAATTGTGTTGCATGCAACAAAGGAAAACAACACGAGCCTCCTACAAAGCTATCAATGCTATGAGCATCATTTACGAACCTCTTGGCTTGCTCCACATGGATCTGTTGGTCCAACTCAAGTCGGAAGCATTGATCATAAGTTCTTACATTTGGTGATCACCGATGGCTATAGCGATTTTTTGGGCTTTCTTTTAAGAACCAAAGATGAAACATCTGCGATCTTGATGACTTCATCACCCTCGTTGAAAATCAGTTGAACAAAAGGTTAAGGGAATTCGGTGTGATAATGGGACGAAATTCAAGAATGCTATTCTTATAGAACTCACGTAGGTCAAAAGGTATAAAAGGGATTATAGTAATCCAAGAACCCCACAACAAAATGGGGTGGTGAAAGAAAGAATAGGACCTTAATAGAGGTTGCAAGATCAATGCTTGCGGACTCTAGCCGCCCACTATGTTACGGATCTGAGTGCTGGCACAGTCGTGCTATGTGCTAAACAGGGGTCTCCATTACTAGACCTCGACTCAAAACACCATATGAACTTCTCTTTGGGAAGGTTCACATCATTCACTACGAAACCTTTTGGTTGTCAAGTAACCATTCTAAACACCGGTGATCCGTTGGGAAAGTTTGATGAGAAGGTCGATGATGGTTATATTGTGGGTTATTCACTCATAGTAAGGCGTGCATGTGGTGTACAATTTGCAAGCCAAGAAGATAGAGACCTTGAACACGAGATTTTGGAAGATAAGCCTAATGTTCAAGGACGAGGGTCATACGTGGTCTTTGACCTTGACTACTTAGCGATTATTTGGGTTACACTAGACATTTGGCTAACCAAAATGCAGGTCCTCAAGAGTCTCCCACTAACCATGCAGTACCTTGATGATGACTACGAAAATGAGTTTGAAGATGATGAGCAACCTATACTTGTGCCCTCTTTCTCCCAACAATATTGCGGTACCACCTCCAAGGATATTCTTGTCTGAGTGATGAAGATGAATCACATTATCTTGAGGACCTTGCTAGGCTTCGACTCAAGAATTTGCGCTAAGCTTGAAGCGAGAAAAAGCGAATGGAGAGGTTGCTAATGAAGGAGTCGGTAGAAACCATGCTTCCTGCGAAGTTGATTCTGCCACACCTACCATCCACAACCATTGAAGGCTATCTTGTTTCTTCTCATGTTCCTTCTCAGTGTCTTGGACTTTGGAGAACCTAATACACGCTTTCCAAAACCCTCGGATCTTGGAAATCATCAACCCAAAGTCGGCATCTTCACCTCACCTCTTATGATCTTGAGTTGAACCAACTATCACTAATCTTGATTCATCCATTGAAGTCACCCACCGCTACTCGGAGGATCAATATTGCTCATCCTCAATCCAACATTATAGGTGATCTTCGCACCGTTAGAACTCGCAGGCTATAACAAGTCCTCGGTTTGATGATTGCTTTTCTCTTATGTCTCCAACCAAAGAAGAGATAATCACACGACTTCAAGCATTGTCATTTGCTTGTTTTCTTTCTCAAGTGGAACCAACAAGTGTTTCTCAAGCTCTTAACGATTCAAGTCGGCTAGAAGCAATGCAAGAAGAGATGCAACAATTTCACAATCGAGTGTTTGGATCTTGGTTCCACTCGATGGCAAATATGCCATTGGGACAAAGTGGATTTTGAAGAATAAGAGAGATGCTCGGGGTGTTGTGATCAAAAACAAAGCAAGATTAGTGGCTCAAGGCTTCAGACAAGAGGAGGGAATTGATTATGATGAAGTGTTTGCACCTGTTGCTATAGATGAAGCCATTCGAATTTTCTTGGCTTATGCCTCTTACATGGGTTTCATGGTGTATCAGATGGATGTTAAAGGTGCTTTTCTGTATGGTGAGATTGAAGAGGAAGTTTATGTCACTCAACCCAAGGGATTTGAAGACCCAGATAACCCAAATCATGTTTACAAGGTTGTCAAAGCTCTCTATGGCTTACATTAGGCACCTAGAGCTTGGTATGCTAGGCTTTCATCCTTTCTGCTGAAGCATGGCTATAGGCGGGGTGCTATTGATAAAACTCTGTTCCTAAAGAAGAATTACTCAGACATCATCCTTGTGCAAGTTTATGTGGATGACATTATTTTTGGCTCTACAAACGAAGCTTGGTGCGGGGAAATTGAGGAACTAATGAAGGAGAATTCGGATGAGTGCTATGGGAGAGCTTACTTTCTTTTTGGGTCTCCAAGTTCAAGAAACAAGATGGCATCTTTATCATCAAGATAAATATGTGAGGACATTTGAAGAAATTTGGTATGGAAGGTGTTAGGGCGCCACAACACCTTATGAAGCTCAAAGACAAAAGCAAATAATGAACCGGATCTACCAGAAATGTTCATCCATGCAGGTCCATGATTGGTTCATTGATGTATCTAACGACTTCAAGACCGATATTACTTTTCTTTGTGAGTGTTTGTTCTCGACATCAAGTCACTCCACTTACTTCCCATCTCAATGTCACAAGAAGATCTTTAAGTACCTCAAAGGCCAACCTCTTTTAGGCCTTTGGTACCCAAAGTCTCCTTTCAAGTTGGAAGCATATAGTGGCGGTGATTATCTTGGTGCAAATCGGATAGAAGATCCATGTTGGAGGTCGCCAATTTCTTGGCAAGAGGTTGATTTCTTGGCAATGCAAGAAACAAACCATTGTGGCCGCCTCAACTCTGAGCGAATATGTTGTCTTTGCAAATTGTCGTAGACGGTCCTTTGGATTCAAAACCAATTCTTTGGACTATGGGTACAACTTCATGAACACGACAATTTTTATTGATAATCAAAGTACCATCTACATAGTCAAAATCCAGTTTTCACGATCGTACAAAACACATTGAAATCGTGCACCACTTTATAAGAGATGCATATGAAAAACATTTGATAAAAGTGGCTATAATTCATACTGATGATAATGTGGCAGACTTGTTAACAAAAGCTTTTGATGGACCAAGGTTTCAACACCTTGTGGTCAATATTGGAATGCTAAACCCTTGACTGCAAAGTTTAAGGGGAGGCATAGGCCTCAGGGGAGGATTTGTGCAAACTCTGCATATTTTTGTGTCATATTTTTGTGCAAACTCTGCATATTTTTGTGTCATATTTTTGTGTATTATTTTGTTTTCTAACACTAACTTCTAATAATTTTTTTAGTTTGTTTGTCTTTGTGTTGTTCTTGTGTGTTTTTGTGTACATTTTGCGCTTATCGGATTGCATTTTGTCTATTTCCGTCTCGGATTGCGGTTTGTCTATTCCATGATCAAGATCAAATTCATCAAGTGTGGTTCATTGGTATATGGTCAAGATAGCTAAAAGATGCGTGTTTCTTACGAAATTAAAAGCATCAAGCAAACAATTTGATTCATTGAAATTATAATCTTTGAGAAAAGAAATTGAAGCCAAATTGCTCTTTCATTCATTCAAGAAATGTTTGACTACGACCACATAAGTCAACCTACTACAAATGCATCTTCAAGATACAGTTTACACTTACGCTAATCCTAATCTAGTGCATATCATCTATTCCAACATCTAAGTGAATGTTGGATATGCATTAGATGTCGGGCTTTATGTTTGTGGGTCTTGCATAACCACCCATTCCGCCTATCTCGATGGATGGATATGCATGACCAATCTGACGAAGATGCTAAGGACCAAAATGGAGGGATGGATTGATGCAACGTTGATGATGACGATGACCACACATGATGACGGAGAAAAATAAAGTCTCCTGTGCTTTCATCTATGCATTTCAACAAAATGCAATCGATCCACCCTCCTTAAGCCCTTCTATTATACGATGTGTGTTGATGCACCAAAAGATGGCGCGATGAGACCAAGAACCACCTCTATCTTTGGGAGTGGCGGATTCTCGCACGAGGCCTTTGTTGAGGCCGTCTTGCCGGAGGTTGGGAGTATGATGTTCCTCCATATAGGAGTCATCGTAATCATCAATGATTCACTTGGATTCACTACACTATCATCTTCCAAGAAGGAGAAAGGGTGATTTATTTGGTCGTGGATAGGGTTGAGGAAAGTAATGTAGCCATGGGTTTGATTCACCACTTGATGATGATGAAGAGGATGATGAAGATGATGTTGAGAGATCTATGATCTCAGGTTTGGTATTCATGGTACAATTTGGTTAATTGGGGTTTGTTTTTGAATCTAGGGTTTGTGGTAAATATTTGGGGATCTTTGATGAAGAGATAAGTATACATTGGGATCATTTTATAGACGGGTTCGAGGAAAATTAATGCGAGTGGGTGGTACAGTAATTCTAGAAACTTACCGAAGATATTCTTATCTTGGATGGTTTCTGCTGAAGTGTATAACTTCAGCAGATTGACCATGTGTTTATACTGAAGCGTTATTTTGGGGTTGGTCAAAGTTGAAATACACGTCAGCGACGGTCAACCAAACGGTCCATTTTTCTTTGACTATAATTTGGGCAAAAACTATCACTCCACCATCACTCTCTTGAACAAACCAATTCCTCTCATCTTACATCCAAAACACTCACCATTCGAGAAACATAACCCTAAAACTCATATCCCTCATGGCTCTTGAATTCAAAATTGATCACAACAAAGTTGCATTTACGGGAAAAGGAAAGGATATGAATTATACGAACCAATGGTAGAATTCTTGAAAAGGTCCAAGATTTGTTATGCTCAACACATTCTCCGAATGAAGAGAAACCTCCTACTAAAATTGAAATGAGAATGGTGGTGAAAATCAATACTCGATGTACAACTACGGCTTAACAATGAAACAAGTCAAGGCTTTTCCGATCATGTCTGTTTTGCAAATATAAGCAGATCATGAAGGACAAATCATCATCTTGACAGACATTCTACCAACTTGAAAAGGATTGCGAGAATGAAGTTACTCAAGCCAAAAGACTCAAGTCCGATGATGCTCCATCCAAGGTGACTTCTCCGGTCATTTCTTCGAAGCTCTGCTGTTGCTTCTCTATTGACATGGGTCCATCTGTGAACCATCTACCAATTCTCTCGGCACTGATATATCGCTCCCACTTCATACTGTGGCAACCGTTGACACACGAAGCTTCTAAAGTTAAGGAAGTCGATCTTGCGTAAATAAAAAGCGAAGGGCGATAAAGATGCTTCACAGATGAATGCACTACGTGAAGGTGTTCCAACTAACTCTCCTCTACCTCTTCAAGTCTTACCACAAATGTTCAAACTGAAAATGCTCCTCCGGGGACATCCATAAGCCCGGTGGGAGGAAGAAGAGAATGGCGAAAAGATCTCCTTGATCTTGAAGCGATAACTCAACTTTCATTCTGAGAGGGTTACTGCTTTGATTTTCTGAGGGAGATCAAAATGTGTTGGTCGATTGGAATCAAGGATGAGCAGATGAATGTCATTCATCGAAAGGACTCCACTTCAATGGAATTCACCTTTACAAGGAAATTCTACACTTGGTAGAGTGGCGCACTTGATTTCTCCGTACACTCGTGTTACCACCCATTCTCGCAATAAGGAACCACAAGGTTCGGATGTTCTTACCGGAGATCTTCAAGTCTGTTAAACTCTCATTCTCCCAATAGTAAAGCACATTCCATTTGGGCAAATTCACATCGGTGAAAGGTGGCATTCTGGAGATTCTATCCTCTCCCTCGTGTGCATGTGCTTGAGACTACGGGTGGAATCATTGTCTGCATGTTTGCTGAAAGAAAGTACCCATTGCCCAAGAGACTTATGGAAAGGATGCTTAGTCAGAAATTGGAGATTCCTCCAGATCCATTAGGCAATGAAAGGTCATCGCTTTAACATTGGTGGGTTTGATCAAGACTCAACTTCAACAACAAAGATAGGCCTCATCCTCATCCTTATCATGGTACTTGGTACTCTGCATTACCTTGTTTTTGTTGCTTTTAGTTTGTGTTATGTATGTTTTGTCATTTTACGTGTTAATTTTCAATTCTTAGTTAAAAAAAAAAAAAAAAAAAAAAAAAAACTAACTTTTATGCGGGTTTGGTTGTTGTACAATTCGATGGTTTTAACTCACCCGATGTACCTTGTGTATGTCAAAGAGTTGGCTAGTCCAAAGGTACAGCTTTGGTAAAGACACAACAAATCATTGATACTGTAATGGTTTGCTCAAAATCATAGGGTCTACAACCACCCATGCTTAATCACGAGGGTTGTATGGTCATCAATTCACCATGGTCTATTCCTTTTGGAATCCAAGAATTGGCTAGCCCACATGTATATGGCATGTGGTAAAGGCAATCAATCCATAATTGGTTCTCAATTCACCAATTCTAAGAATTGACTAGTCCCGAGCAAAAGGCTACGGTAAAGACAAGTCAAATCCGTTTATATGGTTCTTTGGTTTGCCAATAAATCGATGGTTATCAATGTACCATAGTTTTCGAACTCAAACATGTGGCTACTCCGATGGTGATGGCTATTGGTAAAGAGACATCAAACCCATTATTTTCAATGATTCACCTCTCACAGGAGTTAACACACCGGAAGTGATGAGAATAGTATGAAACTTATATGTTTTGATGTACATGATGTCATATGTTCTTTGCAAAGATACGGTGTTTCACGCTCGGTCATCATAGAGATGTTCTTCTTCGAATCTTTGTTCGATCCTCAAGAAACCGACCTTCATAGCTCGAAGTGTTTAAGATATGGGAGGATCTTGTTTGGAAATTTTGTCATAAGATAGTACAATCCTCAACAAGATTACCGATCTATCAAGGAAACGGAACTTAACCTAGTCAAATTCCGGTTTAGGGAGGATTGTTGGAATTAAGGTAAACTCTCGATTACTGAGAAGAGATTACTGAAGAGATTACTCGAAGAAGAATGAATTCTTGAAGTTATACTTGACGAGAAGTGTTAAAGCGAGATCGTGTTTACTGGCGATGAGTGCGAATCCACGTAGGAGAGATAAGCGCAGATGTAGGCGTATCAGGGAAAAGTCGTGTATGCAAGATAGGTTGGCGCCAGTATTGCATAGAGCTTACTCGTAATAAACAATATGATTAGTAAAACAATATGATTAGTTGCATGCTTGTCTAGATGCATGCGTAGTTTATGTTTGTATTAGGGCGTGCGTTGTAAACGCTCGTGAGTCATTAGGGTTTCCACGCCTATAAAGGAACCATAATAGTTTGTAATAGATAAGTTTTTTAAGTCTTTCATATCTTGTAAAATATCCAAAACATAGAGTTTCTATAATCAAAAGATCCATAGAGGATCTAAGAGTTCTTAGTGATTATATCTTGTATTTACATTCCGCTAAAGAATACGAGGTGTAGAGATCTTCTATTAGTTTGCTTGTGATTACATAGGCAACACTAACCATCTCCGAGTGCTTAAGATCTATCAAGGTCTTTGTGTTTTCAACACAGTTACACCACCTTCTAACTTGAAGAGGATTCTTTGGTAGTGCGAGATGCTCAAAGGCAAAGAGAACCAAGGCAGTTGAGATTGTGGATTCTTTTGATGATGTTACACCAACGATAAGTTCTCCTTGTTGCTTCGAGGCATCTCTGAAGCTATACATTCAATGAAAGGGTTCACTGTTGAACCTCATGTTGTTTCTTCGAAGCATTACCTAGTGTTGCACCTATTGATAAAGAAAGAGCAGAGTTGGGTAAGAAAGCTGAACAAGCAGCTGCTAAAGCTAAGAGGGCCAGAGAGGTGCTTGAGAAAATGTATGCATTGCGTGGTGCTGTTCCAATTACTTCTACTTCTACTTCTTCCATTCCTGCTAAAGATGTTCCTGATGAATCTGAGGAGGTACCATCTTCTATCTCTATGGGGATTTACATACCAGGTAGGAGGAAGAAAAGGATGTCTAAAATGAGACACATTTCTCTAAGGAGATCTGTGAGATCAGCTGGGACACACACCTCTAGGATTCAAAAGTCTCACAAGGGTAGTTCTTTGGATCTAAAGGATGCTGATTCAACTTTCATTAAAGAAGGATCTGCTGATGCTTTTCTTGAAGGGTCTCATGGTGTGTTGACTACTTGGACTTTGACTGATGGACATCTTAACACCATCTTTATATTGGATAATACTTCTATGAAGTTTAACTTCTTGAAGGACATACTCCATATGGTGGATAGGAAAGATTTGATTACACTCCATGGACTTGTCACTAAGCATTATGACAATCATTCACCATGAGGTTACGGTTTATACTTGTTGGGTGATCTTCAAGTTCTGTTTGATTCTCAATCTCGGATGGTAAAGGGTATTCTATTTGGAAGAATTCATCTAAATGGAATGTTGAGTCTTGGAGATTTTATCCTATGTCATGTGTGCATGTGGTGGAGACAAAGTGTGGGATGACCGTGTGTATGTTCTCGATAAGCTTTATCCTTTATGCATGTCATTGATGGAAAGAATGCTTAGAAACAAGTTGGAAGTTCCTCCAGATCCGTTGGAAATGATATGTTACATCTTGAACAATTGATTGGATTAATTAAGACTCAACTTCGCAACATCAAGCCTCATCTTGATTTTGGTATCATGTATTATTTGTAATATTTGTTTTATTTGATTCTTTGTTTTCTTCTCGCTTAAAAAAAAACTATGTATATTCTTGAGTTTGTCTAACTTTTCTTGCGGGTTTGTTGTACATTGTTGTTGGTTATCGACTCACCACCGTGCCTTATGTACATCGAAGAGTTGGCTAGTCCAAAGGGTACAATTTTGGTAAAGACACATCAAATCATTGATAGTCGTAATGGTTTGCTCAAAATCATAGGTCTATGAACTCACCCATGCTTAATTCTTGAGGTTGTATGGTCATCAATTCACCATGGTTTATTCCTTTTGGAATCCAAGATTGGCTAGCCCACAAGTATATGGCTTGTGGTAAAGCGATGGAATACCATATTGGGTTTCAATTCACCAAAGGTGATTCATTTTCTAAATTGACTAGTCTGAGCAAATGGCTACGGTAAAGACATCTCAAATCTATTTATGGTTCTTGATTTGCTAATAAATCGATGGTTATCGATGTACCATAGTTTTCGAACTTAAACATATGGCTACTCCCGGTAGTAATGGCTATTGGTAAAGAGACATCAAATCTATTATTTTCAATGATTCACCTATCACAGAGTTAACACACCGGATGTGATGAGAACAAGATGAAACTAATATGTCTTGATGTACATTTTGTCATTTGTTCTTTGCGAAGATCTGGGTTTCAAAGTTTTGTCATCATAGAGATGTGATTGATTGGTTCTTTGCTACTAATGTTCGAGTACAATCCTCTAGTTACGAAGTGTTAAAGATCTATCAAGCTGGAACTTAACCTAGTCAAATTCCGGTTTAGGGAGGATTGTTAGGAATTACGCTAAGTATGAATTATCTTTGAATTCTTTGCCGATGGATTCTATTTGAAGTGCAAGGATTCTCATGAAGAAGTAATTCTCTTCAAGTATTAAACAAGTAGATGGTTTCATGAGATAGATATTCGCGTATTCTATAGTTAGTTAGGATATGCATGAGCTTTATTAGGAAGTGATAATGTATATCTTATTTAGTTTTATGTTTATACGTTTCTTGGGAAATGGTTTAGGGTTCCTTATCTATAAAAGGAACACAATAGTATGAATGAGGTACGAGTTGAAAAACAAGTGTTAGTATTATTAAAAGATCCATAGAGGATCAACGAGTTCTTAGTTATTTGTGTTATTATTTGTGTTTAATTTCCGCTAAAGAATACAAGTGATTTAGACTTTCTATTAGTGTGTTTGTGATTACATAAGCATTACTAACGATCTAAGAGTGCTCCAAGATCTATCAAGGTCTTAGGTTCTACATGTCACCTTATAAAAAGATAGAAAATAATCTTCCTCAACCCCAACCTTAGCGTAGTAATTTCTCACTAGCATTCCTATTCCCCTAGAGAATGATATCAATTCTCGAGGCTTACCCTAATACTACACTACAACGATTAGGTTCATTTGCCTAGGGTGTTGAAAAACTTACTCGACGAAAAGGAAGTTCCTTTGACCCCGAACGCGCGTTGTAAGCGTATCAAGTTTTGGCGCATTGCTTGAGAATAGGATAGCTAGTTAGATTTCCACCTTGTTTAGGTTCCTTGCTTGATTCCTATCAAGTAAGATTTTTTCCATTTTTGCTTCCTCGTAGTCTATCCTCCTTCTTCGTGACCTTTGTTCGTAACCCCATCACTTTTCATCATGGAAGGTGATAATGAACCACCACTCATCAACCCACCACCAAATGACCCGCTAAGAGGCCGTACTCTTGGTGAATAATCAAGACCAAGCCACCTAGGCTATAGAAACACCATTGAGCTTACCGAACAAGCCCAAACTCGACCCTTCCATCCGACACCATCCGGTTGGTGCAAAGCGGATGTGCATTCCATGGACTTCGTTCCAAAGATCTAATCGGCATCTTAAGTTTCCTTAAAATCGTCGATTCCATCGACCTTGATGCTACTACTCGGGAGACCACGCACTTGCATCTCTTCCAATTCTCTCTACGAGACCAAGCTAGTAATTGGCTTGAGCGACTTCCCGCCGGCTCCATCTCAAGATGGGATGATCTCACCTCTCGTTTCCTTGCCCAATTTTTCCCACCGGGGAGAACTACAAAGCTTAGGAATGAAATTTTGATGTTCCAACAACGTCAGGTGAATCTCTCGAAGCATGTACTTGATTCAAGGACTTAATCCATAGAGTCCTCATCACGGCATTGATCTTTGACTTCAAGTCCAACTCTTTTATGATCATGTCAACTTCCCAACTAAGCGATCCATTGACCAAGCGACCGGTGGTAAACTTAGTGATCTCACCGCGGAAGAATCGTGGGGTATAATAGAGGACCTTGCTCTCTATGAAAACGAAAGTTGGAATGACCTCCGTAAGTTGCCCAAAACCGTAAAGGCAATCTCCTTACCTCCCATTGACTCACAATCTTCCGACCGTAGGGTGCTCGAGCTTGAAGATCAAGTCAAATTCCTAGTGAGCTCCTACAAAAATCCTAAGTCTTCACATCAAGTGAACAAAATCACTCTACCTTGTGAGTTGTGTAGTGGTCCCCACGACACTCGTGATTACACAAGACTCCCGAACAAGCTTTGCGGACTCGCCTCCGCTGCGTCGGCAGAGCGGAGAGAAGTGGTACACTTTCAAGCCCGAACAAAGCAGTTTAGGAAACTCCTATAACCTCTCATGGAGGAATCACCCTAACCTTAAGCGGAACCAAAATTCAAACCCACCGCAAAGCTCATCTAGTCCACCTAATAGGTTCAACCCTCCAAACACCGGGAACCCCACTAGTCTTGAGGAAATTGCGTCTAGATTCATGTCATTTCAAGAAACTCGATTGACTAAGCTTGAAGCCGATTTCAAGCAACGACAAGACGAGATGATAAACAAGCTTGACGCCCTCTTAAAAGCCTTCAATGATCGGGAAATTGGAGCACTCCCAGTGATACTATAAAGAACCCAAAAGTGAATTGATTTCATCGACTACACGTTCTTGTTCACCATGGGAGAGTGCACATCCATGCCCTCACACCAAAAGATCCACTCGGTAAATGCTATCAACAAAGGTTCCAAGCGATCCCAAATGAGGTACCAAGGACCCGCACCATTGGTACAACCCACTCATGAGAAACCCACAACCAAGAACCCAAACCTAATCTAGAGGAGAAGTACAAGGAACTCCATCAAGAAAAACCGGTTCTTGAAGTCTTAGCTCATGCACCTTATTATAATGCTTTAAAGAAAAATATGGCGAGAACTAAAACTTAGAAAACATGGGTCCGTTTGTGAAAAATAATTTACCTTAAGTTAGGCGATCCTAGGCTATTCACTCTTCCGTGAGGCTTGGAACCTCCAAACTCTCGATGCTCTAGCCGACTTAGGATCGTGAATCAATCTTGTTCCGTTGTCCCTACATAGAAGCCTTAACTTAGGTAAAGATAGAACCAGCGAAACTATCTTAGGTCTAGCGGACGGTAGTATTACATATCCGGTAGGGATAATAAAATACATGGTAGTACACGTGGGGAATTGACCATTTGGCGGTTTCCATGTGCTAGACATGAATAAGGACCCGACATGCCCATTGTTAGTAGGAAGGGATTCTTAGCTACCGCTAGTGCCATCATTGATTGTAAGATGTCTAAAATAATGGTAGGAGAAGGAGTGCTAGGTCAATTTACGATGTCAAAAGCATATTTACTACAAGGAAGAGGAAATCCCCCATGAGATTAGGTTGGATAGAACACCATCTAGGTATGGACCTTGGATTAATAAGGACTTCATAGGTCCCCAACGACCTTTCTATCTAGATGAAGCCTTTGCTAGTCAAGCGACTTTCCATGAAAAAGAATTGGCTAGGGACATGGAAGTGAACCCGTTCGAGGACGCATTTAGCAAGATGACCGAGTTCCTAGGAAGCTTGCCCGTCAACCTTGTCATGAATAAGTGGAAAGTTGAGGCGATAAGCCTAAGCATAAGTGGAATTGGGATAGACCGCCTAATGATGGTAATGGAGAGTGGCACATTAGGATAACGATCTATGACCCGATGGAGAGAAGTTTGAAAAGGCATACCGGACTAAGCGTACCACTAGGAACTTAAACGATAAGTTTGTTCCTTATGACATTCTAGAGGATAAGCTTACTTATATCGGTACGTTGGGGAACGACTTCGAGTCTAGCTACAAGACTCATAAATAAAGAAAAGTGCTTCGTGGGAGGCAACCCGTGCTTAATTGTTTGCTTGTTTGTGTGTCGATATCTTTATTGATTGTTTATTCTCATGTTTGAATTTGTAAAATGCTTTATTTTGTCGTTAACCTCGTCTTAATTACATATAAAGGTATTTTACAAAGGGATAAGTGTAGGGAGGATTACACACGTTTTCAAAGAAGGTGAACATGAGAATTACAATTATTAAAAGATATACATGTGTGTTTGTTCGAGTCAAATGCTTGTATCGAGTCATAATTGATGTTTTGCGTGAAATTTTCCGATTCTAAAGATGTAAATTTTCCGAATTTTTCCGTAAAATCGCAGACCGGTTCGTCATGATAACTCGATGGCGTCGTGGTCGCAACTGGCGACATCGGGAGGAGTAGAAATAACACTACTTTTTCTCGTTTTACGAGCTTATAAATTTTGGAATTTTCCGGTCTTAATTTTCTAGAAAAGCAGTAAACATCCATTCCACAAGCATTATATCCTAGTTTAGTAGAGTCATATATATATTGTTACCACGATTTTACGCGAAGGTTTCGTTTGTTTTCTTCAATGTGCGGATTTATTTATCAAGAAGATACATAAGATTTGGATGGAGCTTTTCACGATACATTCTTCTTGGAAAATATTTAACCACTACTTCACACGGATCCTACCGAGCTAATCGGGGAGTATTAGTTTCTTTCGCTTTTAATTACCTTCCATTATCATAACTTGATACTTTCTGGGAACACTGGGGACAATGTTCGGTTTAAGTGTAGGAGGAAAATAAAGCGGAACTTTGAAACTATGCTTATCCTTGACTATTTGCTTTGTCCAATTTCATTTGTGTAATAAACCATGAGAAATATCGGTTAGGGTAATTTTGGCACCAAATTTAAAATTTTTCATGGTAGTCTTAATAAAGCGTCTCATGGATAGGAAGTTATATGACTAGCACAAAAACTCTTTAACACTTAAATTTCACTCAAAATGTGAGGATCGCCCTTAGATTTGTAGGAATTAAAGCATTCCACTTTAATGCGTCGAGAGTGTACTGGTAGTATAATAGATTCGAGAACTTGTTTTGTGATGCATTCCGAGACCGCTAGTGAGACTACACTTGTGTAGTTAGGAATAACTAAATGATAAGAGGCATTAGGATAACCCTTGTTTGATGCCCGTATTATAATTACTTCTTCCACATCGGTTGAGTAATTCCCCTACACCTTTGCGTTGTACTCATCTTTAGTACACGATACCCCTAGTTAACCCTCGAGCCTATCCTTTTCGTGGTTCTCGTGATGTTTCGGTTTTCCGAATATCAATGAAAAGCATTGTTTACAATCCACCCCAAATGTACACCCAAATCGCCTTAGCCTACCTTGTATGCACTTACTTTTAGTGCATTATTGTTTCATACTTAACCCTTAGTTCAATTATCTAGTTGCTTGCATAAGTTGCTAAGTTGAGTCATATCCTTTGTACACGCTTTTGGGACGATTAGGACTCATGGGAAAAGTTAAATTTTATGAAATGACGGAAGGAGCGTTAAATTCAAATTCCCTTTATTTGCGTAATAATGTACTCCAAGTGTTTTGATCATTTCAATTGGGTCAAATTAGTGTTAGAGTAATAAAAACTCAAGTGTAGGGATGTGCCTACAAATCCTCGTTATTTTGATGTTATCGTAGAGGATGGTAGAGTAAAAGTGTATGGAAAAAATTGAAAAAAGAGTGAAAAAAAAAACATACGGGCTACCATCCTACATCTATCTTTAAATTTATGTTCGTTTGTTTCAAGTTATCTAGAGTTTAGAGTGTCGAGTCTTGGCTTAGCAACGCCATTCTTCTCATGCTTGTAACATAAAGATTTTGACTTGCCACCACTAAATCGCCTATCCCACCAAACCCTTTGTTTCCTACCATAAGCCTAACGTTACAACCCTTTAAAAGACCTCTTGGATAGTTTTTCCTAGGTGCTTACGCCAAAGCAATGGAGGTTTGATCTAGTCTCAAGCCTATGGTAATCTATGTACTAGGACCGGTTAATGAGTGTTTATCTTCCATTTTCAACTTGATATATTTCATAGACACCCGAGAGATAAGAGTATCCAAACACCCACAGTGAGGTGCTAGTATGTAAGGATTTAAAGGTACATTTTTAGGGGTCATTTAAGCCCTTAATCGACCACTTTTATATCCGCTCTTCGCTTAATTTCGTTCCTTTTCACTTTTAGGTCTCTTGAAGGCAAATTGTCGGAATGGCACTTATTCGGACGAAAAGGCGCGACTATCTGAAGAAAATGGCCAAAGTCAAGAATCAAGACACTCAAGTCTTTGGGCCGAGGGGACGACGTCACGACTAATAGCGACGCCGTCGCGACACACCTGAGACGACTCAGAGCAAATTGCTATTTTGCACTTGACGGCATCGGGTTTAAAAGAGTAGGCGTCACAACTCGAGACGGTCTAGATTTGGATCCCGACGGCGTCACAAGTATAAGGTGATGCCGTCAACGCTTGGCGTGGCCAAGACGAAAACCTAATGGCGGCGACCCGACGTCACAATTAAAGAGTGGCGTCGTCGCATATTGTAACTCTATCGTAGAATTTGAATTTTCGATTATTTGGGAGAGGTAGTTTTGTGGAGTAAAACCTAAACCGAACCTAGGTCAGATAGGCAAGATCTTAGAGTTCCATACCCTATTTTACAACAAGATAAGTGATTTACTTCATTAATTCAATTATGTCTTCAATTGTTTGTGTGTATGCTTGCATGTTTTCCATGTCCGGCTAATTTAATTGTGTGTTTGCTTAGATCTATGAAACCTAGGTATTGAATATTGATTGGTTGTCTCTTATCTTAATTGTGATTGACCTAGTATTGCGATTGGTCTTTCGTTGTGTTTTTAAAGCTTGAGTAATCTTTATGAACATTAGTTTATAATCACCTAGAGTTATTGTAGTCTAAACATCCAAAGATAACCTTAGAGTTAGTTTATGAATCCTAGAGATTTAGTGGCGATAACCTTAAGGTAGACTCAAAGAGTTAGGAAAACGCATACCCTACGACCTTAGAAGACACAACGTTAAGAATAAGGACGTGACAATTCAACCATCAATAGGAGATATCTAGGAGTAATAGCATCTAAGTAAACACATTTTTAATCATCATAAGAGCACACAACAATAGACATAGACTACACTCACCTTAGTTTCGATAATTAGATAGTTAGATAAGTAGAGTAATCGGTGAAATACCACCCCAAATCCAATACCCCGAGATTCATACCTTTCTATTTTCTAAAAAATATAAAAAGATAAAAATAATCTTGCTCAACCCCAACCTTAGCGTAGTAATTTCTCACTAGCATTCCTATTCTCCTAGAGAACGATATCAATTCCCGAGGCTTACCCTAATACTACTCTACAACGATTAGGTTCACGCCTATGGTGTTTAAAAACTTGCTCGACGAAAAGGAAGTTCCTTTGACCCGAATGCGTTGTATGCGTATCATTCATACTCGAGTCCAATGAGAAAGAATTGCACTGCTCATGCTACAAAATTCCATGCAAAGGAATCTTTGCATTGAGACCTATCAGAACTTTACTCTCACCTCATGTTATTTCTACCCATAAGAATGGAACGAACATGTAATGCCCTCTTCCGTCAGGACCTATCCACATTAACAGGAACTTTGTTGTTAAACTTAGAGCAATTTGAGCTACAACTTGACAAAGAGAAGATTCAAAAGGATAGTTCATGTGCTGCACTTCAAGTAATCTACAAACAACTTCAATCGTTCATCAGTGGGGAATATTCATCAGATTATGATCAACACATGACTGAAGTGTCTTTCAAAAGACACACTAGAATGGAAATCAATAAGTTCATTGAAACACTTATCCATCATATGGACAATGTGAAGAAGTACATTGAGGAAGCTACCGGGATCGTGATAACATGAATGAATATGGGATGCGATCAACCGAGAGGCATAATGAGTTGGGAAAACTATCGATCGAATCATCGGTATTGCAAGTCGAATGACAGACACAACAAACATGGATGCAACAAGATGTACATAAACCCTTACCTCACACAAGGAGGATGCCGAGTGCAGAATGGTGAATGAACTAGCATCGGGTGCAGAACCTTCGGTAACTATTATTAATGATGATCCATCTGTATTTAATTCTTTGCAAATTGATAACCTTACAAAACAAAATGCTGATGAATGTTCTGTAACTGAGGCTGAGTCAAAGATAAAACATATTATGACTAATAATGTGGTTGATAAGAAAATTTTCGACGAACTTTCAAAGAAATACTCAATTCTTGAAAAACATTGCATTTCTCTGGAAATGGCAATACAACGAAAAGAAGAAAGTTTTCAAACGACAACACCATGCATAAATCCGAAATTCCTAGAATTTCGTGAATTTTTTGAAATCAACCAGTTAAAAACTCAGCTTCAAGACAAAGACTCAACCATATGTAATCTGAAAAAACACATCTCAGACTTGCATAAGGAAATTAATATAGGTGTGAACAATCTTGATATAGAGGTTAGTGATACTATTAAAGCTAGGAATGATGAATTAGCATTATGTGTGGCCAATTTATTAAGGGAAAATGAGTCTCTGAGAAAGATTCACTTAGAACAATGTGTCCCTGCTAAAGAAGATAGGACTAAGTCTTTAGATAAAACAAACTCTTTGTTAGCAGACGTTGAAGTCCTCAAAGCTCAACTTTAGGATAAGAGTTTCGCCATAGTTGCTTTAAAAATGAGCTTAGAAAACTATTGGTAATGGTGTGAACACTAAGTTTGCAAAACCATCAACCTTGGAGAAGCCGGTTTCACAAATCACTAAAGAACAGGTTTGTAGTTAGGCGACCCAATGCATTTAAGTCGAAAGAACTAAACCCTCAAACTTAAGGCTTGCCTCCCGAGTTGATGAGAACACGGTTTGTCAAAACCAAATACTTCACTAATTCATTCCGATAAAATGAAAGACAATGCTCAGAATAATGCTCAAATCTCTAAGATCAGGAATGTAAGAAGATCATCTAGAGCACTTAAGAAGTATCAAAAGGCTGACCACTCCCCTAAGAAACCAGTTAACAGCAAAATGTCTAAAATTAAGAATAGGGAAATGGTTACATCTTCTACTATGACTAAGGGATCTAACACTCCTAGCTCTTGTTTTATGTGGATGCCTACTGGTAGATTGTTTAAGAACGTTGAATCCAAATGGAATCACACTCCTAGCTCTTGTCTTAAGTGGATGCCTACTGGAAAAATCTTTAAGAATGTTGGATTTAAATGTATTCCCATCGAACACGGCCACTAAGGACATTCCAAGTGGTCGATAAAACATCCAAAGGACGGATACTACCGCTACTAACCCATCTAAATGCTATTCTACATGTGCTATTAGTGCAGATTTTCCTCGGTCTTTTTTCAGTACAATGCTCAACTCAATCATGAACATCGGACTGGTTTCCATATGAATTGAAGTCTATTCATCCGGGAATTTCAGCTTGTCAGAATTGATTTGCGAGCACTATGACTCCTGATCGCCTTTGCTCAGGAATCGTACCTCATCGGTTGACGGATAATCAAATATTGATAAAAAAAATCCAAATAGATTATATAGGTATATATATAGATAGTTTCTTTATATTTTTATACACATATACATGATAGTTCATTAAAATTCCTTAAAATCCATAAAAAATTTTGAAAAATCAGAAAATTACAAAAATAGATTCATAGACATGTCTTTTGGTATTGATAACATCTACGGTCCTAGAAATGTCATTCAATAATAACACAGGTCTTTAGATGAAGTTCGAACAAGTTCAACTATTTTTAAAACATGTCTATCTACACTCACATACCTATGAAGCTTTGGGTTCATAAATGGGTTAAATTCAATCAATGATCACTCATTTATATTCGTGTCACTGATTGAGGGGGGGAATTAATTTCATCTTGCCATTCTGTCATCAATTCATCTCTGCATGATTTCGTCTCTTCATGATTGCATCTATATGATTTCTTGAGATATGCATGTGTTTCTAAGTAACTAATTGGTGCAACAAGTCTTGCTCTATTCATGTCATTATGCTTCCTGCATTATATGCATTGTAATTAATTTCATCCTGCCATTCCTGTCTGTCAATTCGTCTCTGCATGATTGCATTTATATGATTTCTTGAGATATGCATGTGTTTCTAAGTAACTAATTGGTGCAACAAGTCTTGCTCTATTCTTGTCATTATGCTTCTGCATTATATGCATTGTCCAGTATTGGATTGTGTATCTCTTGAATGCATTTATCATGAGTCATATGTCTTGTTTGGATTATTGTGATCTCGATCTTGTTGATAGTCGTTGCATGTTACTTAGAGTGATTAAATCTGCCAGATTATGTTCTGATATGTGTTATGTGGTATGCGGTTTGTCAAGGTTATGTTTAGCATGCGACTTGTCCAAATCATTATGGTATGCGGTTTGTTTATTTCAAGCATAGCATGCGATTTGTCATTCGCAGGGACTTAATGTGTCAATATTGATAACTAGTTCTTGGGTATAAATGATGCGACTTGTCTCACTTGGTCAAACCATCTAATTTCTAGTCAAACGTTGCACATTTTTTCTCTCTAAAACATTCTTCGAAGCGTTTGTCACACTTGAGTTCTTGTGATTCACTCTTTCATAATCCATTCAAAAATTCAAGATCTAGGTTTGTTTTTCTCATTGCTATGTTTATAATATAGGTATTATATGGGAATGTGTAGAGGTTTGTGGTTATGAATTGGTGTTGTTAGTGTGTGATTGTCTCCCCTTTAAACTTGCGTGTCCCTTAGAGTGGATTTGGGTTCATTTGTTTGTAGTGATTTTGTTAATGTTAGTTAGTTACGTGTATGTTTAATCTGTGTGTTTATGTTACAAAATGTGGAATTTTTATGCCTAAAGTATGTATAGATTAAATGATGGTCGTTCTCATATTATATTCTTGAAAGTGTTTTGAGGAATGTTGCTTGGATGCGATTTGTCTCTTAAGATTCTTGAATGCGTTTTGTCTCGTATATTCTTGAATGTGAGTTGTTGATAATTGATACGATTTGTCGTTTCAAATGCTTAAAGCGACTTGTCTGTTTATATTCCTTATGCGGTTTGTCATATGCGACTTGATGAATGCGATTTGATATATGCGATTTACCCATGCATTTTGACGTGTGCGGGTTTGTTGTATGCATTTTTTATATATGCGACTTGTTCATAGTAATATGACCTATGCGATTTTATTAATGCGGTTTGACCTATGCGACTTGATGTGTGTGGTTTGTCACATGCGATTTGACCATAGCGTTTTGACCTATGCTATTTGTCCATAACTTTGACCAATGTGGTTTGATGCATGCGTTTTGTCTTATGCAACTTGTCTCTATGCGGTTTGATCATATGCGATTTGTCCATATAATGATTGTTTTATGCAATTTGTCCTCAGATCTTTGTTTAACTTGTATCCATCATTATACTTCCTTGGTCATTGTGTGTTGATCATATACTTGCTATGTCTTTGTGCATTTAACCATCATTCACCGTCAATTCTCCGTGATGTGTATGAGTGTCCAATGCTTAATATGCCTCTGCCTCATTAATATCATGTTCATTAATATGTGTACGCTATGTCATAAGCCTAAATTACTAATTTAGTGACTAAGATATTTTGTTGCAAATCTCGAATATTGTTGTTGTATGTGTGCTCTCTGAAATACAATGGCGGTGCACCACATCGTCGAGAATCTTGCTAACGCTTCACCACCCACCGCACTCCACCGATGAGGAAATTCTTCCGTATGAGGAATGGGTGGCAATAGCAAAAAGCAACCGCTTTGTGGATGTGGAAAGAAACCAACCTAATCCCATCTACCGAATAGCAATTGATATTTTGAAGAACACCAACTTTTTTGGTGCTTTAACCATGTGGTGCATGATTCCTTCAATATACCTGCAACAATTATGGAATACTTTATCATGAGACAAGATCACAGCTACATACACTTGTAAACTTGAAGAAAAGTGGTATGACATTACCGTAGAGACTCTCAGAGAGGCTCTTTGAATCACTCCAAGAGACCCGCAAATCCATTTGTCACTCCACCTACAGCTGAAGAGCTAATGGACTCTGTTGAAGAACTGGGATATCCAGGGAAGATAACAAAGGTCTCGGCGGTCATCAACAATGAAATGTATCAACCATGGAGAGCCATTGTCACCATTCTCAACCTTTGCTTGACAGGTAAGACTTCAGGGTTTGAGAGAGTGAGGGATCCAATTCTATAAATTCTGTGGGGGATAGTTAAAAGGGTAAACATTGACTTTGCGGAACACATTTGGGAATAATTCTCCTTGGCTATGGACACCTTCATCACTGATAGACAAAATTTTCTGAATCAATTCAAGGGAAAGAAGACCAAAGACAAGAGGGTGATTCCCATCATAAGGTTCTCGAAGCTCATTGTCCAGCACTTGCAGCAGAAACATCAGTTTTCTCTAAGAAGTGAGTCAGCTCTCCATGAAGCCGGTGATGAATTTGTTCTTGGTAACTTGAAATTTGTTGCCAAAGGATTGAACAAAGAGGTTTTTGGAATGCCAATCCCTGAAGCACTTCTCACAGAAAGAATTAAGAAAGCTAACTACTTCAAGAAATACATGAAAAAAACTCCAGGCATAACTATTGAAGACACAACCAATCCTACTCCCACACCACCCAAATCAACAAAATCGGTATCACAAACCAAGTCATCCTTAATGTCGACTTATGCAAGCCTCCCTAAGAAAAGGCAAGAAAGGTCAGAGTCTGCTGATTCGCCATCACAAAAGCAGAAAAGGAGAAGGAGAGACACGGGAAATGGGAAAGGAAAATGGTCCAAGGTACCCGAGAAAGAGATGACCTTAATGGATGAAGACGGTGATGCGCTCCAACAAGGCATTCGTGAGCAGCTCAAAGTCTTGAAGTGTCTCAAAGACAACCAAGGAAGGGGTTTTGATACAGAACCGAATCATGACCACGTCAAACCACTCCCATTGCACAGGGTAAAGGAAAAGGGAAATCTGGTGAAGAGGTGGAGCAAGCTGCTCAGATGTTGTTGACTATCTCCACTCCAACTCCAAAGATTACAACATAATTTGAGCTCAAGAGAAGAAGTGTTGAATCATCTTCTGCACAAGAGAAAATTGGAGTGGAAAAGAAGTGTCTGCTACACCGGAGGATACTTGACTCAAAGTGACACCCACCACAAAGCTACGAATCAACCTCGACAAAAGTACAGATCGAGACTTCTACGGAACTGTGCAGGCCGGAAATGTAAACCGAGCAAATGGATACCGACAGGCAAGGCACATAGGTAGGAGGGAATGAACTGCTGCAAGAACCACACTCAACTCTTCGTGAGATTCTAAAGCCAAGATCCGAGGAACACGTGCACTTTGAAGAAGCAAACATGTCAGCAGGATCCCTATCTTCTCTCAAGAACATTGATGCGATCATAACCTATGGTGACCAATTCCTCAAGGACATGCCTCGAGATGTCGAGTCATATAAATAGAATGATGAAAAGAAGAGGTTCAATCCATGTTCTCGGTCACCATCCAATAGGATACATCAACTGTTCCTCCTATGTCGGCACCAATAGTTTCTACATCAACAATGCTCAAAGAACCGCACTTCCACCAATTGCTCCACTTATCAACCGCACTTCCGCCACCCGTGTCCTCCGATACAACAACAACCATCCTCCACCATCAACATTGTTAAAGACTCAAGAACACCACCAACATCTATACCTCCCAAAGAAGACAACGGAGCAACTTCTTGATGAAGCACTAAAGCGAATTGAAGCTCTCAAAAGCAATCACCGCCCGAGTCACCAATCACCTTGATCATCGCTCATCCAAGTTGGAGAGGTTCAATTTTGATACTGAAGTAATCAATGCCATTGAAGCAGAAGTCAAGGATGCAGTGGAATGGGCAATGAAAGCTCCACTTCATAAAAGATTCAAGGATCTACTTGCTTCGGATATGAGATCAGTCCTCTTCGACATAATGTTTGAAACAAATGAGCATAAGGACGAAGTTCACATGAAGTTGTATGAAGCTCTCCAGAACTCTATCAATCATGATAATCATTTGTAGTTCTTGGGGGATATTCGTGAAAGGGAGGGAAAGAAGAAAAGGAGATTGGTTGTGCTTGAATCTATGTCCGGAGTTCCTAAACCACCACCTCCTCCAACCGGTGGAGCTGGGTCATTGGGATAGGTGGATCTTATGGGAATGTTTGAAACTCAAAGGGCAAATCCACCAAGACCACCACCAAAACCTTCAAACCAATATGGTTCATCTGCAGGCAAGGTCTCGAAGACATCTGCAAGATGGACTACGATTGACTCCGATTCACACCTACTTTCACCAAAATCCCGAAGAGCAGCAATGAATGAAGAGTCCTTTCTCGCTCAAGAATCGATTCGAGAGGATGATGATGACACTACAAAACATATTCCCAAGCCCTCGGATGATGAAGATTGGTGGAATGCATACATAAGAGGAAACCCATCAAATCATCCAGATCGCACCTTCTAGAGACATGACTCAAAGTCAGGTGTCCGAAGAACAACTCGAATCTTTCATTCTTAATCTAAGATTTCCAAGTCCTCTTTCCTCCATGTGCTAAAACAATTTCAATACTTGATGCACATGTTGAGGGGAGCGTTCTAAAGTATAAAAACAATTAAAAGTACAAAATTCTTTGATCTTGTATCACAAGTACCTTGATTGATTTTCAAATGGTTTCAAAGGTCAAGAACAATACCAAAAGACCGCCAATTTACTTTATATATGGTGTTATAAGGATGGTTAGGTTAGGTATTCGTTCCCACGATCACTCGAGCCGGGATCTACCCCGGATAATCCACTAGTTAGTGTAGAAGTCCTTAGGTGTTGGATCAATATACTCGACCAAACTAACTATGTAGCTTGTGTGGTTTATCAACCTTGGATAAATCCTAAATTACTAACAATGAAACACCGATATTACTCTATTAAGTATCGGAAACTACTTCAATAAAGCTAAGAAGAATAACTTTAAACTTCAATGATTATATTAAAACTTTGAACCCGCTTGTTATCTGATTCACTAACAACCCTAATAACTCTAATATCGTACTTGCATGTAAGTCGTATCTCTAATATTCTCTAATGTTGCGTACCTCTAATGCCAATCTAGGAGTCCTTTTATAGGCATAAGGAGTACCCTAGTCGGTTTACAATTACAATCCTTGTACGACAAGTAATACTAAATCTAAACTAAGAATATTCTAGAATTACAAAGCTTTCCATAAACGATATAGCAGTCCTTTAACCTTTGCAGTACTTTGACACAAGCAGTACTTTGACTCTCTTCAGCACTTTGACTTTCTTCAGTACTTTATATCCCAACAATCCTCCCCTAACTTGAATTCTACTTGCTTGATTTCAAGTTCCTTTGTATCTTTATCTTTAACATCTTTGTCTTCAAGGAAAGATTGTGTCTTTATCATCAGATTTGTCTTGTACTCTCTGTGCTTGTATTATTATCATCAAAGTAGTCTTTATAAGCAATCCTTTTTAGCAATCATTATCGGCAACCTTCATCTTTTCAGCTTCTTAGTAACATATGGCAAATTGTACATCAGATCATAAAGTTTCAAACTATTCTCATCACTTCCAGGTGTGTTAACTCCTGTGAGAGGTGAATCATTGAAAATTTAATGGATTTTGATGTCTCTTTACCAAAGCCATTAACTATGGAGTAGCCAATGTTTAGGTGTGTAAAACCATGGTACATTGATAACCATATGACTTTTAGCAAATCATCAGCTATCAACGGATTTGTTAAGTATTTACCAATAGCCGTTTGCTTTTGGACTAGTTAGTTCTTGCAACCATGGTGAACTAATTACCATAAAAATGGTTTTTCCATAGCCTTTACCACAAACCATTTTCTTGTGGGCTAGCTAACTCTTCACTATTACAGATATGGTGAGCTGAAAACCATACAATTTTTAGTAAATTGTCAACTAAAAACGGATTTGATAATCACATCAGAGCCGTACCCTCATGATGAGTCAAACTCTTTCTTGTTTATAAAACATGGTGAGTTGATTACCATCAGATGTTATTCTCAAAACAATTTGTTGCTGTTATTTTGTGCTTCAAAAAGTATTTTGCACTTTTACAAAAATTGCTTATTTATTTTCATTTAAAGACTTTTACTGGTTTTAAGCTGCAAGCAGTACTTTGGTAAAGTATTGTTTGTCCAAAGAAGATTTTGAATAAAGTACCGATTTTCAAAAATTTATATAATTAAGAATCTATCAAGATTTATACATCATCATCACCATAGTTGTCCATTTTATAAACAATTCAATGACCATAAGGGTTGTTTCATTCTCCCGCTCAACCTCCATACCATGATCTAGCATTCGATCATAAGATCTCTTGTCGGTGGATATCTTCTTTCGCTAGCATGTGAATCATGGTCCCATCTTCTAACTCCAAAATGCACTCGATTCTTCAAATAATCTCCGCCTAGTAATCTCCCAAACTCCTTGGTTGTTCCAGTTGCATCAGTGCTTGTTTCTTCTGTCTCC
Organism: Chrysanthemum lavandulifolium; assembly: GCA_022545495.1. Taxonomy (NCBI): domain Eukaryota; kingdom Viridiplantae; phylum Streptophyta; class Magnoliopsida; order Asterales; family Asteraceae; genus Chrysanthemum; species Chrysanthemum lavandulifolium. The sequence continues at coordinate 59,699,818 of CM040239.1, forward strand.
CAGATAGTTATAAGATCTCCCAGCAAGACTAAGCCAACTCCAGTTGATGGAATATTCTCAAAATATTCTTGCACTAGTTGATACAGGTGAAACAGATCTTCTCTATCTATCATATGTAGTATGTCTCACAATGAGTTGAATACTCTAAAACTTTCATCTTCTCTATGGAACATAAGATAGTCTCCTTCCTTTGATTCTACAACTTCAAATGTCTCCTTCCTTTGATACAGGTGAAACAGATCTTCTCTATCTATCATATGTAGTATGTCTCACAATTAGTTGAATACTCTAAAACTTTCATCTTCTCTATGGAACATAAGATAGTCTCGTTCCTTTGATTCTACAACTTCAAATGTAGACATCTTAGAATTCTTCTCTGCAACTTCTTTAGATTTAGGATGCTCAAAATCTACAACTCTTAGATAATTCCTCAGCTCATCAACTGTATCTGTTCTCAATTGTATCTTCTTTTATGGCTATTCATCATCAGTTGTTCTCTTTCTCTTTAAACTCCTTTTTCTTGCATCCTCATTCTGCTTTTCATCATCAAAAGGAATAATACCTTCCAGTTCCTTTTGATAAGCTTCTCTAACAGCATCATACAAATCTTTCATCTCTATATACTTCAATTTATGTAATCATGTATATCCTCTACCCTTTAGATAAGCCATCATTGCATTTCTTTCTTTAGCAATACTCTGAGGTCTTCTAGGTATAACCGCTGGCTTTTCTGGTAGAACATTTTCAGCATCCAATTCAGCTTGTATCTTTCTAGCAGCTTCTTCATTTTTAGCCACTTCAATAACCCTTAGTTCTGCTAAAGTAAGCTTCTTCTTTTTCTTTGTTTCTACCAGGATACCTTTTCCTTTATCTTTAGGATCTAAAGTAGGTTGAGAAGATTGCAAGACTTGAGGTTGTTGTTGTTCTTCAACTCCAGGGATACTAATACCTCTTGGTCTTGACATGCTGAGCATAATTTGAGCAATGGTTTCATCATCACTTGTAGTATGTTCCTTAGAGGTACCAGTTTCTTCTTCATGTACGACAGTTGAAGGACCAGCTTCTTCTTCATGTACGACAGTTGAAGGACCAGCTTCTTCTTCATGTACGACAGTTGAAGGACCAGCTTCTTCATCAAAATTCAAAGTTCTTGGTGTAATAAGCTCTTGCCTAAAGGTTCCTTGAAGAGTAGTACCTTGATCACCAACACCTTGAACATCAATACTTCGTACACCAGTATCTTGAGGCTCAGTACTTTGAATATTAACTTGAGCATCGATTACACTTGAGGCTCGATGATTGAGGTTCAACATCTTTATAAGGTTCAAGATCCAATCAAGATGAGGTTCAAAGATCTTCATTCAAATTCTCTTGCTCTAATATCCTCCCCAATTGGAATGAAGAATGCCTGTAAAACTTCTTGTCCTTAGAAGCCTTCTTAAATTTCTTTCCTTTCTTCTGCTGCGACTTGACCCACAACCTGTGATGTTTAACTAAGGGCCAGACAAATCTCTTCAATCTTCTAAACTTGTTGTTCAGCTTTAAAAGTTGTGCAGCTTGAGCTTCATAATCTTTCTTCAATCTCAATAGTTCCCTTGTCAAAGCATAGTTATCCAGAACCTTACCCTCAGGAGCCATATCTCCCTCATCTCCTCCAGATGTTTGAGACCCATCCGTGGAAGTATAATCATTGGGAGATGATGGTGGGTTGACAAATGGTTACGAATCATCATGGGCGTGACTTTGAAGAGATGCGATTTTTCCAAGCGATGGGTGGAGGCACTTGTGTTCGAGGATGAAGCAAGATGTTGAGAAGTAGTACCTTCCTTAAAACGAAGGCCCATGATCTTCACCGAAGCGCTTCATCTCTAACAACTTGTACTACCTCCATCATGTGAGCGCTAATGGTGTATCCTCCCGAAAACTTGTCACTCTTTCTAGCCATGAAAGTAAATACCTTTGGTGGAAGGACTACAACAGTAGCAAGCTAGAAGGTTTAGGGACATCCTTGTCGCTTGTTCAAGAAAACTTGAACAAATCGAGGGTACATTAGGAATGGTGAACCATTGGAGATGTGAGATAGCATACCATCTAGAATTATTCTTGAAAAGTTAAAGAGGTGATTGGTAGCTAATCCCACTAAAACAGAGGCGATATTTGATCCAAATTGCTCCCATGAAGTACTCTTGGGACTTAAGCAATGAAGCAATATATGAACGAGATACTTCCAGTGTGGACTAAATAAGGGCTTCTTAAAAGTTTTTTCAGTGAGAGACCCTTCATACCCTATATCTCTGAGTGTATCCCAAAGCACTTGTTTGTCAAAGCGAATAGCCTCGTCCGCATCATCAAACATTAAATCTTCCCTAATGGTGGCTTCACTAACTCTAACTATCTTCCCAGCAACCTTAGCCTGAGTATAGGATTCATCATCTTGCATATGAGATCTAGGAGTAGCCCAAAATTGTTGAATCCAGGGCTCAATGATGTCAGGTTCGACCAATAGAGCATAATTGATTGATGATCCAGTTAGGAAATCAATTATGTCATGAAAAGCGACATTAGACGGTGTCTTATCCAAGTTGGCAACCATGTTGTGCTTACTAACAATGTTACGATTAGCCATTGTATGTTGTTATAAGAGAGAATGGTTCGATGAATAGTGAATGTTAATGAGAGAAGAGAGAGATGGATGGATAAGTATAAAGATGAGAGGGAAAATCAAAGGGTAGTTATATATAGGTAAGATTTAAAAAATCAAAGCCCAATTAATAAAGTTACCGTTGTTTGAATTTTACCCCTATTTTGACCGTTGGAACAAGATGTTGACAAGACTAGCGTGCTTTCCACGTAGCGATGATTTTCAAAGCGATTTCGGATAAACTCAAAGCAAGATTTTCCATCCTTTTCTTCACTATGGCAAAACATCAAAAGCATTGTATTGCCTCCCTTAAACAATGCATGAAACTAACTAACTAACTAATAAGTCCTCCCTTAATTGTAGCTTAATAGTTAATGATTGTGTCCGAACCGTCAAGTCTAAACAGACTTAAACCGCTCGTACACAAATGCAATGAAGATCGAGAGAATGTGGGATTCCGGTCGTTAAGTCCCACGGAGACTCAATGGTGTGTACAACACCGATTCGACGGTAGAATGATCACTAATGATAGCGATCGTAAAGGATTTGGATCGAATATTACACTCACCGAAAAGTTAATAAATAAAAGCGACTTAAATGCAAATTAAGAAAATTAAAAAGATAAAAAATATTAAATAAACGCTATCACTATTATTACAGATCGATGAACGTTTATTTTATAAAACAAAATAACTTAAATAAACTATATTAACTAAAACGTAAACTTAAAATGTCTAAAAACGTAACCTAAAATGAAAACGAGCGTTATGTACGAAAATGGCGCTGGAGCGCAAGCAAAAACGTAAAATTTGTGAAATAAAAAGCCTACGAGTGTAAAACTAATTTTCTTACGTACTATATGATAAAAGAAAATTTTAGGAAAAAGCCGGGTATTTTTTCGACTTTTAAATTATTTATTATGATTTAAAAACTAATTTAATCTAATTTAATTATTAAAAATACTAAATGATTTTAGAAAAATCTGAAATTTTCTCAGAAAATACTTTAAGTAAAACTGGTTTTGAGAAAAATAAAAAAAAGGTACACTACTATATGAAATAAGCAACTAATAAGCTAATAAGCTAGTAAGCTTTAAAACTGAAACTGCTAGTTAAATATAAAGTATTGCAAAGTTAAACATGAAAAGACCCTAGGCGCGTTGGTTATGTGGTGTGGTGTTGTGGTCGTGTGCAAGAGGTCGGGGTCGAATCCCACCTCTTGCCTTTTTGCAAACTATTTTTTCAAATTTTCTTTTGCAATTTATAAATAAGGTGAAAACTAAAGTTTTTGTGAAAACACTTTTACCAAAACCTTGAAATAGCGGTTTCAACCGCTTATTCCAACAATTGGATGTGGCTAAAACAAACATCCCTTATGCAATTTTTCAAGCAAAATGAACCTTGAATAAGCACTTGAAATGGAAATGAGCACTAGAAAATATACACTATGCTAAATAAGCTATGAAAGACCTGAAAAGCAATCTAGAAATGGGGAATAGAAGCGGTTTGGGGAAGACTTAAGCTAAAAGGGAAATGACATTCAAGGAACTCAAGTTATTCTAAGAAGTACAATAAGCACTAAATAAGTTGGAAACTATCTAAACCTAATCTATGGAACTAATAAGTACTAAGGATTTCTAAATAAGCTAAATGGGACAACTAAATAAGCTAAACAAAAAAAATGCCAATCACATCACATCAGAGTAACCACTTCTGATTGCAGTGGGCTTTTTGACAGCTTTGAGTGCAAGTTTTAACTAGGCTAGAGTGATACTAAAAGCAAACTAACTAATCCTATGTCTAGGTGGGCATGTGAAAATACAAGAAAAGTACTTTGGACCAAGTTTTGACCTAAAATAAGCCGTGAAAAGAGGTGAAACAAAGACTGCTGTCTTTGTTTGGAGCAATGAGCGAATGTAATGTATACTACCCTTTTTTTTTTAAAACCAAACTTGCAAAATGTTGTCTAAGCTAAACACACTTTTAAGAACTTGCTCAAACCTTTAAACCACTTTGACTTTGAGAGTCAAAGTGGGTAAAAACAGTTTTTTGACCTTAAAATAAGCTTAAACCAAACACTACTTTATAACTCAAAATAATTTTTGAAACTGAAATTTAAAGGAGACTATGCTTAAAACTGATATTAAACTTATTCAAACAACAATATGAGAACAGAAATTAAACCAAACTAATTTGATTCACAATATGACCCGTTTGACTTTTGTTGACTTATGTTGACTAACAACCAAAATGGCTTGAAACTAAGTATAAGCTTATAAAAAGCTTATGGAGATGTTAACTAAACCTTTAAGCTTATAACAAACAACCAACAACCCGAACAAAGGATTTTGAAACTAAAATCTCAACAAGAACTCATAACCGGAAATTTAACACAACCGAAATTGAAACCGAAAGTAACTTTTATTAACCATAAAACATAATACAACTTTGAAATTAAGACCGAATTTAAAGGTTTACAATGAAAATAAAAGTTTACACTAAGAAATGGTCTAAAAGCAATGACGAGTATTCTATCGCTTTTCTCCTTTTGTAGTGACTTTGAACTCGTGGGTCCCACTTGGTCTTTCCCATCAATGATATCGCCTTTGATGGGTCAAATTCATCTTGGCCTTCAATTGGTATTTTGGCGCCAAAAAGTAGTGTTAGCAGTTTTGGGTTGAGTGTGGGAGATTGAGGTGCATTTAATGTTTCTTGGAATTGTTTTGAGGTGGGGGGACAAGGAAAAGGTGAAGGTGAGCTGTGGGCATGGTGGGAGAGTGATAGCAGAGAAGCAGGTGGAGGAATTGAGGACTTTGGGCGCGTTTGTGTTATTTTGACCAAAGGGTGGTTTGTTGACCGGGTTTGGATTTTGGGTTAAGGGCTAAGGATTGGGCCAAGGTAATAATTTAGGTCCGGTTTGGTTTGTAGATTATTAATACAAGGGACCAATTTTGCAATTTCATGAAACCAAAGGACCAAACATGTAAATTATGAAAAGTAGTCAAGGGTTGGACTTGCCAAGATTTAATAGTCCAAGGGTTAGTTTTTGACATTTTTGAAATTCCCAAGGACTAGTTTTGAACATTTTGGATTTTTAGGGACTAAATTGTAATTTTCTCAAAACTTTTAGATTTCTCACCAAAGGACTAAATATGACAATTTATGATTTTAAAAAGACCTTTGGTGACTTTTCTTTGAAATTTTGACTCGTGGACTATTTTTGACAATTTTAGAAACTTGGGATTGAAACGCAATTTTGCAAATTTGATATGTTTTTCATCCGATTTTGATATTTTTGCATTTAAAACACATAAAACACCGATTTGTGATATTTTATCATTTTGATGTGTTTCGAGTGTTTTCGATGATTTTGCGCTTTAAAGGTATAAAATGATGAGTATTTAGACACTCATCAATCCCCTGACATCGAGATATTGCTAGTCCCTAGCAATGATTTGAGAAAACATAATGGATTTTAATCTCTTTACCAAAAGCCATTACTCGAGTAGCCAAATGTTTCGGTTCAAGTAAGAACCATGGTACACCGATAACCATGTGATTTTGAGCAAACCACCGCCTTTCAACGGATTTGATTTTGTCTTTACCGAGCCGCACTCCTTCGGACTAGCCAACTCTTAGATAAATTATCAATATTATCTTTGGTGAGTGAATACCAATTATGGATTTTCCATCGCCTTTACCACAAGCCATAACCTTGCGGGCTAGCCAACTCATTATCTTTCGAGGATGATGGGAGTCGAAAACCATACAATTTTGGGCAAATTGCAAGCCATATAAACGGATTTGAGAAATCTTTACCAAGAGCCGCTTGCTCTGGATTAGCTAATCCTTTTGTCTTACGTATATGGCGGATCGATAACCAAATGAGAAAGTGTAAACACTTACTCCAAAAAAAAATTTTGGCCAAAACGGGAATTGGGTAAATAATATATGAAATTCGTGAGAATTCCCCACACTTAGAAATGAATATTGCCTCAATATTCAAAGTATCGGCGGATATGCCAAACAAAGAACGTAAAAGGAAATACTACGCCATTATTATGAAAGATTTTTTTTTTTTTTTTTTTTTTTATATAAAACATGTGGGTATCACCCCACACTTAGGTGGTAGAAAGGGAAAGAAGATGTAAATATGGGTGAAAACCCATATAGTGTGTAAGCTCTTGTTTTGATTTCGAGTCGCTAGCTTGACTCGACCCCGCATTCATTGGTTCATGGGGAAGCAAAGTGGAAGAAACAATCTCCATCGGACTTTCATTCAAGATGTTTGGACAAACATTTGAAGCATGTGAAAGTTCCACACCGATGAGATATAGAGAGAACGACCCGGCTCACATATGATAAACGAAAATGCCGGGGTCAAAGATAGTGTCCTCACTCCCGAAGGAGTTAAGACATGGAGAAGTCACACCGTATGTGAAGAAAAGAAGGATAATTATGAAAATGATCATGACTAACTCCTCATTATCAGAAGGAGGATTCATGATTTTTGGATCATGAATCTCATCATTGAGGATAGAATCATCATCACATGATGGAAGAGATAAGATAGAATCTGAGAGGTGGGACAAGTGGTGTGCTCGAGAGCTAGCAATTTCCACCACTTCGTGATGGTCTCTCAGACGGCCTCGGACATTTCATCGAAAAGAGGATTTACTTTCTCAAAAGTGTAGTCATTATTAAATTCAAAAGAGGATTTGAGAAAATCCCGAAGTAACCTCGAAATGTCGAGAGAATCACAAAAGGCAAATCACAATCACTATCGGATATATCCTCGACTCACTTGGGATTGGGACAAGATCCTCAACACTTGATGATTCCGTTTCCAAATAGTGCCGAGATGATCATCCTCCATTATGAGAGAGTCTTTGGAAGCAATAATAGGTAAGATAGGTGTGATAGCAATAGGCGGGGAGTTGAGAAATAAGATCGCTCAATTGAGTAACACTCTCCTCGTCGTCCTCATAGTATTCCTTCATTTGAATACTATCCTCATCATCATCGCCATCATATCGGATTCTTATGTTCATCTCGTCAAGCTTACACACCATTCTTTTCATTTGTAGTTTCTTTCGAATGCGTATTTCTTGAACTTTGTGGGAGATTACACTCCGTAATCATTTAGATGTGAAGGCTCGAAGTCGATGACCGATGGAATATCGTGGGGTTGGAAATTGTCAAACCGGAGAATTGGAATTTTGAAAATTTTGATTCATCGGTTGACATTCAAAAGTCCTAAAAGCACTTAAACCGCCGACACAAATGCAATGAAGATCGAGAATACAGGGATTCTGGTCGTTAAGTCCCACGGAGACTCAATGGTGTGTACAACACTGATTCAGACGGTAGAATGATCACTAATGATAGCGATCAGAAAGGATTTGGATCGAATATTACACTACTGAAAAAGTTAATAAATAAAAGCGACTTAAATGCAAATTAAGAAAATTAAAAAGATAAAAAATATTAAATAAACGCTATCACTATTATTACAGATCGATGAACGTTTATTTTATAAAACAAAATAACTTAAATAAACTATATTAACTAAAACGTAAACTTAAAATGTCTAAAAACGTAACCTAAAATGAAAACGAGCGTTATGTACGAAAATGGCGCTGGAGCGCAAGCAAAAACGTAAAATTTGTGAAATAAAAGCCTACGAGTGTAAAACTAATTTTCTTCGTACTATATGATAAAAGAAAATTTTAGGAAAAAGCGGGTATTTTTTCGACTTTTAAATTATTTATTATGATTTAAAACTAATTTAATCTAATTTAATTATTAAAATACTAAATGATTTTAGAAAATCAAATTTTCTCGAAAAATACTTTAAGTAAAAGCGGTTTTGAGAAAATAAAAAAGGTACACTACTATATGAAATAAGCAACTAATAAGCTAATAAGCTAGTAAGCTTTAAACCTAAACTCGCTAGTTAAATATAAAGTATTGCAAAGTTAAACATGAAAAGACCCTAGGGCAGTTGGTTATGTGGTGTGGTGTTGTGGTCGTGTGCAAGAGGTCAGGGGGTCGAATCCCACCTCTTGCCTTTTTTTGCAAACTATTTTTTTTTCAAATTTTCTTTTTGCAATTTATAAATAAGGTGAAAACTAAAGTTTTTTGTGAAAACACTTTTACCAAAACCTTGGAAATAAGCAGTTTCTCAACTGCTTATTCCAACAGTTGGACAGAAGCTAAAACAAACATCCCTTATGCAATTTTTCAAGCAAAATGAACCTTGAATAAGCACTTGGAAATGGAAATGAGCACTAGAAAAATATACACTATGCTAAATAAGCTATGAAAGACTGAAAAGCAATCTAGAAATGGGGAATAGAAGCAGTTTGGGGGAAGACTTAAGCTAAAAGGAAATGACATTCAAGGAACTAAGTTATCCTAAGAAGTACAATAAGCACTAAATAAGTTGGAAACTATCTAAACCTAATCTATGGAACTAATAAGTACTAAGGATTTCTAAATAAGCTAAATGGGACAACTAAATAAGCTAAACAAAAAAAAATGCCAAGCACATCGTTATCAGAGTAACCTGCACTTGCGATTCGCAGTGGGCTTTTGACTTTGAGTGCAAGTTTTAACTAGGCTAGAGTGATACTAAAAGCAAACTAACTAATCCTATGTCTAGGTGGGCATGTGAAAATACAAGAAAAGTACTGGACCAAGTTTTGACCTAAAATAAGCCGTGAAAAAGAGGTGAAACAAGACACTGTCACTGCTTGAACAAAGCAATGAGCGTAGATACTACCCTTTTTTTTAAAACCAAACTTGCAAAATGTTGTCTAAGCTAAACACACTTTTAAGAACTTGCTCAAACCTTTAAACCACTTTGACTTTGAGAGTCAAAGTGGTAAAAACATTTTGACCTTAAAATAAGCTTAAACCAAACACTACTTTATAACTCAAAATAATTTTGGAAACTGAAATTTAAAGGAGACTATGCTTAAAACTGATATTAAACTTATTCAAACAACAATATGAGAACAGAAATTAAACCAAACTAATTTGATTCACAATATGACCCGTTTGACTTTTGTTGACTTATGTTGACTAACAACCAAAATGGCTTGAAACTAAGTATAAGCTTATAAAAAGCTTATGGAGATGTTAACTAAACCTTTTTAAGCTTATAACAAACAACCAACAACCTGAACAAAGGATTTTGAAACTAAAATCTCAACAAGAACTCATAACCGAAATTTAACACAACTGAAATTGAAACTGAAAGTAACTTTTATTAACCATAAAACATAATACAACTTTGAAATTAAGACTGAATTTAAAGGTTTACAACAGAAAATAAAAGTTTACACTAAGAAATGGTCTAAAAACAGTCGACAGAGTATTCTACTGCTTCTTTCTCCTTTTGTAGTGACTTCTTGAACTCTGTGGGTCCCACTTGGTCTTTCCCATCAATGATATCAGCCTTTGGATGGGTCAAATTCATCTTGGCCTTCAATTGGTATTTTGGCGCCAAAAAGTAGTGTTAGCAGTTTTGGGTTGAGTGTGGGAGATTGAGGTGCATTTAATGTTTCTTGGAATTGTTTTGAGGTGGGGGGACAAGGAAAAGGTGAAGGTGAGCTGTGGGCATGGTGGGAGAGTGATAGCAGAGAAGCAGGTGGAGGAATTGAGGACTTTGGGCGCGTTTGTGTTATTTTGACCAAAGGGTGGTTTGTTGACCGGGTTTGGATTTTGGGTTAAGGGCTAAGGATTGGGCCAAGGTAATAATTTAGGTCCGGTTTGGTTTGTAGATTATTAATACAGGGACCAATTTTGCAATTTCATGAAACCAAAGGACCAAACATGTAAATTATGAAAAGTAGTCAAGGTTGGACTTGCCAAGATTTAATAGTCCAAGGGTTAGTTTTGACATTTTGAAATTCCCAAGGACTAGTTTTGAACATTTTGGATTTTTAGGGACTAAATTGTAATTTTCTCAAAACTTTTAGATTTCTCACCAAAGGACTAAATATGACAATTTATGATTTTAAAAAGACCTTTGGTGACTTTTCTTTGAAATTTTGACTCGTGGACTATTTTTGACAATTTTAGAAACTTGGGGATTGAAGCGCAATTTTGCAAATTTGATATGTTTTTCATCCGATTTTGATATTTTGCATTTAAAACACATAAAACAACGATTTGTGATATTTTATCATTTTGATGTGTTTACGAGTGTTTTCGAGATGATTTTGCGCTTAAAGGTATAAAATGATGAGTATTTAGACACTCATCGCTTAATCATACCAATACTCACCACTAAATGATTGAATCTTGAAACATCAAATCCCTTTGTGAGTAGATCGACTACATTATCATCTGTGGACCTTGACAACATTAATAAGCCTATGCTCATAACAATCTCGAATAAAGTGATGCCTAATCTGAATGTGCTTGGTCTTGGAATGATAAACAGGATTCTTCACAATGCAAATTGTACTCTCATTTTCAATGTAGATAGGAGTATTCTAAAAATTGAATCCATAATCCAAGAGTTGATTTTGCACTGTGATCCAAAGTACTGTGAGAGTAATCTGGAGACTTAACCTTTTTCTTTGCTTCTTCATAAGCTCTTCTTTGATCACCCTCATAAGATTGTGCTATTATTTCTTGGAAAAGCATCCTATTAAGCTCATCTTGGAGAGCTTGATCTTCATCAGACAATGTGGATTTTGGTTCATCAGTACTTTTCTCCTTCTCAATAGTTATAGGTTCTTCATCGAAGCAAAGATCGGGTCTAATATTGACTCCATGAACAATGTATCAGTAAATCTTCTTCTTTGTGAACAACTTGATTTTCTTCTCCTCGCAGAACATAGTTCATAGAAGGAGTCAAAACATCAAGATCAAACATCCAATCGTGACCTTTACCTTTTGATTTTCTTGATCTTCTAAAATTCAACATGAAGATAGTCTTGAACCTTTTGGTAACCTTGTTGTACACTCTAAATCCTTTGCTATTGGTACAAGACCCAGTAAGTATCCTTCATCTAACTTGCCATCAAATTTTTCTAGAGTGTCAATAGTATTGAGAATAGTCGAGGACATCCAAAGGTTTCATAAAACGTATGTTAGGTTTGTTTCCATAAGCAACTCATAAGGTGTCTTCATCGAGGTTTAGTGATCGATACTCTATTCAACACATAACAAGCGATGCTTACTTCATTTCAAAATTGAATAGGTAATTGTGAATTTGCAAGCATTGTTCTAACTGCTTCTATCAATGTTCTGCTTCTTTCTTTCGCAACACCATTATGTTGTGGAGTTCTAGCAATGCTAAACTCCTCTTAATCCCTTTCTTGGCACAAAATTCATCCATAAACTTGTTTATGAATTCATCCCATTATCACATCTAATACCTCTTACTTTGAGTCTCAATTGATTTTCAAGGGCTATTATAAGATCATGAATAGCATCAAAGGTTTCATATTTAAATCCCAAGAAAAGACCCAACTAAATCTACTACAATCATCTCGTTACAACTAAGCAAGATTTCTTCTTGTTTAAGCTTGCAATGTAAATGTGTCCAAACAGATCCATGTGCAACAATTCTTAAGGTTCTCTAATAGTTCTTTCCTCAATCTTCTTGCATGAAGCTTTGTGTTGTTTACCCTTCTTGCACGCCGAACATGAATGATCATTCTTGTATGTTTTGGAAGGTAAACCTCTAACTAAATTTCCTTTAACCAGCTTGTTGATATTCTCGAAATTCACATGTCCTAATCTTCTATGCCATAGATGTGCTTCCTCAAGTGTTGCCTTTGCTACTAAACATGTTGCTCTTCGGTAGAATTAAGATTTTCAAATCTAGACTATACACATCATTGGTTCTTGGTACTCTCGGTGTTACCAAGTTATCATCAACAAGCTTGAACTCGGGGAAAGAATAAGACATTCGTGTCGTTGAATAACATGTGGTGCTTCTTGTCACGATCCGAGATACTAACAAAAGGTTGAACTTGAGGTCCTTACATAACGAACATTCTCAAAGTCTATGCTTCCCGCCTTGATGGTTCCTTTCCCGTAATTCTACCTCCACTAGGATCATTCCCAAATGCAACTCTTCCTCCAAAATAAGATCTAAAATCGAGAATCTCTTTGTCTCTGTCATGCTTCCAGAGCAACCACTATCAACAATTAAATGATCTTTAAGCTCCTCTTCTGGGTTGCCCTGCACAAAGATGAAAGAGTTAGTTTCTTTTAGGAACCTAAGCCATTACTGACTTGTGTTCCCCTTGTGGAGTGACATACTTAAATTCTTTAAGTATGTAATCTCCACTATTTTTGAAAAAATGATCAATTATTTTCATTTGTTCCAAAACATGTGTTGGTTGTTCAACAAAACTTTCTTTTTCATCAAAATTCTCTTTTTCTTTTTCAACAAAGTTCTCTTTTCACCCTTACTTGCTGAAAGTACTGTTTGTTCCCCATCAGTACTTTCTTTCTTAACCCAGTTGGTTATAACTTTTTGTGTAGATCTCTTTGATCTAGGTACTCTATTTGAGGTGTAACGCCTTCTAGGTTGATAGTAATTGGATCTCCTAGGGCTTCCATTCCAAAAGTGCTAGCAGTACCTGATTGGGTGAAAACCTAGCGACTTTGAGAAGGTAACGCTTGAGAAACTTTTGGTTTACCAAGACCTTGAAAAGTGCTTGAGGGTACCGGTAGTTTTGAAAAGGTCTTTTACGGTGAGGGTACTTACAGGTCTTTTGAGAAATTACTATGGTTTACCCTGTGAATGATTCCAAACCGGTTTATTCTCCCTTGGCTTATGGTTGGTAGATGTGGTCTTTGGGAATTTGCTTAAATATTCTGAGTGAAAGTCACAGTCCTTAATCAAATGATCAGGACTATAACAAACAAAACATAATTTTTGACCAATAATCCCAAAATTTCTTCCTTTAGTTGTATGACCAAAACTATTCTGACTTTTTGGTGAATGACCAAAATTATCTTGACCAAAATTATCCCAAAATGATTTAGCAGTATTTTGAAAAGTTTTTCTTGAAGGTACTGCTGAATGTCTAGCATACTTTGAGATGAAGGTACTTCTTGAACTTTAACATTATCATCCTTAGGTTTCTTAACTGTTTCTTTTGGGGATTCGAACTAGATGGACTGAATTAGATTGACCGATAGCTTTTCCTAAACTCTAAATTGTCTACTCCAAAACAAGAAACATCATCCTAAGTGGTTGAAAACTACCATTGGTGGAGGAACCCATTATAACCCTTATCTTTCTTAAATTCGGGAGGTGTTTGACTAATTGATTCCTCATTACTAGATGTGTTTTCTTACGAGCTAATGAGTTCATCATCACTAGTTGTTATCTCCTCTGAATCAATTTGTTCCTTATCACTAGGTGGGTTCTCTTCTGTATTGCTAAAATCCATACCAAAACCTAGGCCAGTTTTAATGTGTGCTCTTTTCTGTTTTTCAACAAAACTAACATGTTAAAGGCCAGATTCTTTCCAACTAGCAAATTTCTTTAACAATTCATCCCTTTATTTAGTCATCTTTTCAAGTTCAGAAACCTTACATCCTAACTTCCATTTACTTAATTTTAATTGATAATCCTGTTGCTCATATTTTTCTGCCCAAGCCATTTCATTATTTTCATGAGTTATTATTTTGGCTTCCATTGACTCTAAAGTTATTTGATAACCTGCTACCTCAGACCTAGCCCTTCTACAATTATCTCTTTCAATTACATAATCTTTAAGCACTTTTTGATAAAAGTCATTACATTTGGAACATACATCAGAGATAGTGGGTGAACTTGGTGAAGTAGCTACCATAGCAAGCGTAATGTGTTCTTCTTCACTTTCCATGCTCGATCAAAGCTTCCAAGACCATCTCTTGATTCCAAAGTAGCAAATCTCGGTTCCTCATCAAAAGTCGTGCTCCAATCAAACTCTTCCATCATGCGACCATAGAGTAGGTTCTTGGTTCATCATCAAATTCAAAGACTCAAATCAACCTCGATAGATTTTCTTGAGCAACCAAAGCTTTTTGTTTTGGTTCAGTAATAGGAACTTCTCTTATTTCAAGCTTGGGTTTCTCAATCATCCTATTTGCCTGATATTTAGCAAACTTGCATTCTCTTGCAAAGTGTCCAGTTCTTTGAAAATTAAAGCATTCAATCTTGGACTTGTCAAATGTTATACCCTGTTTGGGTTTGAAGTCAATGCCTCTTCCTGTCTTCTTCATGAACTTCTTGATCCTTGCAGTGATCATGGCAACTTGCCATCTTATGTCAATTTCTTCTAGATCATCTTCTTCAATTTGCATCAAATCTTCTTCATAAGTAACAGTGGGTGGCTTCTCGAGCAATGAAGGAACATATAACATCATCGAGTTGATGGTGTTTGATGGTGATAAGGTGGTAGTAGTCATGGTTGTGCAAATATTCATTTTCACCAACAAGATTTTGAATAGGATAAGCATTACTTTTAGTGGAAGTCGCCTCTCTTTCGTAAGACACAAAAGTAATCTTGTGAGATTTTGAACTTGTTTGACCATTCATCTCATGCTCATACACCTTTAAATTATTGTATAGATCATCAAAGTCCATAGTATCCAAACCAGTTGTCCTCTAATCATAGTAGCAACCACATGCCATACGGATGGCAAACTTCTTAAGAACTTCAAATTAGCATCTTCAATGATACCTTTGCTTCATATAACTCTAGCATACTAATGAGATTTTGGAATCATCATAGGCGAGATCAAGACCTTCTCTTTCTCCAACGTGAATGTTTCAAACTGTTGCTTCAAAAGATTTCTATGCATCTTCTTGGAAGCACCATTACCTCCAAATCTTGTCTTGATAGCGCCCATAGTTGTTTTGCATCCTTAGCATCATGAAACTTTAGCGGTGACCATCGTGAATAGCGCAGACAACGATATGTTGAGAGCCTTCTTGATTTCTTTTGTGGGTCATTGGCAAGGTAGGTGAGGTGGTTTAGGTTGTCCAAGAACTTCTACAGGCTCTTCAAGAACGACATTACCATTGACAATCACATCCCACAGGTGCATGGTGCGTAATAGCAATGTAATGCCTCATCTTCATGCTCCGAGATCATATTATCCTTCTTGATGATAGGGATTATGAGTGAGGTGATGGATGGGAGTGGTGCGACTTGATCGACATCTTTAGGGTTTGTAGTTAAATCGGTTTTAAGGGTTTCTTCTTAATCGAGTTTCCACAAGCTCGATACCACTTGTTGGATCGATATACTCGACCAAACTAACTATGTAGCTTTTAAGAGTTTAGCAACCTTGGATAAATCCTAAATTACCAACAATGAAACACCGATATTACTCTATTAAGTATCGGAAACTACTTCAATAAAGCTAAGAAGAATAACTTTAAACTTCAACGTTTATATTAAAACTTTGAACACGCTTGTTATCTGATTCACTAACAAACCTAATAACTCTAATATCGTACTTGCATGTAAGTCATATCTCAATATTCTCTAATCTGCAGACCTCTAATGCCAATCTAGGAGTCCTTTTATAGGCATAAGGAGTACCTAGTCGGTTTACAATTACAATCCTTGTACGACAAGTAATACTAAATCTAAACTAAGAATATTCTAGAATTACAAAGCTTTCCATAAACGATATAGCAGTCCTTTAACCTTTGCAGTACTTTGACACAAGCAGTACTTTGACTCTCTTCAGCACTTTGACTTTCTTCAGTACTTTATATCCCAACATTAGGTATGATGAAAAAGGAGAAAAGTGAGAAATGGGAAGAGTGCGGACTGAGATAGAGCTAGAACTGGAATAAACCCAACAAGGTTCTAGTAATGAAATCTTGGTAAGCACTGAAGGGGTTGAAGAATGAAAAAGAAATGAATGAGAAAAAGGGTGAAAATAAATAGCCCTCCACCGATTCAACCTTAGGGCGTAAAACCGGTTCAATACATATGCTCTTGGTGGTTACTAAGGTAACACCGGTATTGAAGACAAGACGTCATGGACCCAGTGACACCCTGCATTATAACTTCCCAAGCTACTCAAGTTCCTCTTAAAAGGGATTGTTTCATTCTCACGGGGAACCCACATAATCTATCGACCTTCTCTTAGAGATTGTTGATATTGAAGAAGGAGACCCTCTCCCTAGTCTCCGGCATAGGAAACCAAATATGCACTATTGAGTCTAGAGCCAAGAGATCATCAATAAATCTCATTATGACACAATTAATGAAGACTCACTGTTTCACACAATGTGGAAAGTGAGAATATATATTTAAAGAGTCCTACGCATTATCCTTGTGGTATTGCCAGAACATCTGAGGGATATGCAATCATATTCACAATGAAGATGGAAAGCCTTCTAGAGCCAACATCAAACAAGATCTTGGTGTGTGGCATGTGAGATCTATCCAATAGATCAACCATGTGACAACTAGACAAAAACTATGGGGCGATTCACTCATGAATCAATGCTGGTTCAGGATATGGATAGACGGATACCTTTGAAAAACCAGTCGTTGTGCTCAATAACTATTTTCTATAGCACATCGACTTTGTATCACATATTCAAAGTCAAAAGGTATTTATGATTGTGTGGAAAACTAGAAGGGGGGTTGAATAGTTTTATCAATTTAAAACTTCCTTTTAAATATTTAGATCGACTTATGTCAATCTATTTAGTTGTTTATGTTGGACGTTGATAGATAGATATATAAACGTGTAATGAAAGATAAAGAGTAAAAGCACATCACCACGACACAAGTATTTATAGTTGTTCGGCTACAAGGACACCTTCCTGCCTACTCCACCCCCGAGTCACCTACTCGAGAGTTCGTAAACACTACACCAACTCCTTATGGCGAGAAGCCTTCACAACGCCGCTTAACCTTTTTCCGTACAAAGCTAAATACCGAGTTCTTTCACACCAAGGCGAACCACACCTAACACAACGTCGCTTACCCTTTATACGGTGCTAGGCTAACCACCGAGTTCTTTCACACCTTAGAGAACTAATCCTTCACAACGTCGCCTACCCTTTATTAGGTACTAGGCTAAGCACCTAGTTCTTTCACACCTTAGGTGAACTACACCTTCACGACACAATACCTAATCTCAAGGAGATCTACTCCTTGTTACAACACCATCAAGGATATCACCATCCTTGTATATAAACAAATACATATATGTATAACGATGCACCTCATCGATTATACGACCTAGGCATTCTTCCCAAATGCTACTTGATTTGATTCTTTGGCATCCTTCACTAATGCCTTTGACACAACGCTTGGCACCCTTCACTAATGCCTTCGTCTTGACACCTTTAGCATCCTTCACTAATGATTTAACACGGATGATGAGCACCTTTCATTAATGCTTTCATCTTGACACTTTCGGCATTCTTCACTAATGCCTTCAACCCAACATCTATGGAGAAAGGAAGAACTATCAACAAGAGAACCTTAGTAGTCTTGATGATGACGAAGCATGGCAACTCATGGACTTTGAGCTTGCACGTCTTCAAGAGGTGGTGATCTCTCCTTTAAGAGGAACCTAGTAGATCACACAAAAACAAAAGACAAACTACATAGATCACTTAGATCTAAGGTTAGAGGTTAGAATACTTTGGGAAGTATGTGTGTAAAAGCACACTTAGAGAGGAAGAAATGGCTCTCATTTATAGAGGAAATTCTCTTGTTTCCCGGATCCCACGGATCCTACCACAAGGGATCCGCTAGCACAAAGCTAGGGATCCGTGGTCCGCTCCTCTTTGCCCATGGGTATTTTTGGTTATGGGTCATGGGTCATGGGTTATGGGTTGATCCATGGTTTTCTTTCTAGATACAATGTATCTTAAGGATACAATGAACTTGGCTAAGTGGTATATATAAAACCATGGGTTATGGGTCAAAACCATTTGCTAGTACTTACCCATTTAGTATATACTTGTATTTACCCAATTTAGCATACACTTAGTTTTTACCCATTTTAGTATACTTAGTTTAAGTATATGTTTAACCCAATATGTAAACACTAGTTGTTGTACATATGTATCATAAAATCACTTATACTTGTTTTAGTGTTTTATGTGAAAGCGTAAGTGTGTTAGAAAACTATTAACTCAAACTATTTACGTACTCTATTTGTTTCGTTAAAATAATTTTATATTTGTTATCGACAAAACATTAGAAGATCGTAAAATATAAATAAACGTTTTCACGGCTTATTTGTATTAACAGATTGAAAATTGAGTTTCCTTATAAAACCTTCGTTGTATTGTGAAAAATACTTTCTATTAAGCAATACACGATTGTTTTCAAATCAGTTTTAATCAATCAGTAAATCTCAATTTGCTGGTTCATTCACTTCGTGTTGTCTTCTTTGAGACGTTCCAGTTTGAGAACGGCTAGAGCATCTGCGAAACCCTGTCAAGGAGATTCTTTGAATTATACTTGATCACAGTGATTTGTATCGATCAACGGGGAACCGTGGGCCGTGCACCTCAATTCAACGAAAGTGATCAAAGACACTTTTGTGCGCTTTTATTGCTAACTGTTGTCTACAGGAACACCCGACGGTTGCAGCTGATCATAATTGAGGCGTCAATCCATAGCCGCATGCTCACACAACACTTTTAGTTCTAAAGAAATCATGAAAAGTGCATGTCTTTATCAACGACTCTGATATTTTCACTCCATGCTTCTGCTACACCGCTGCAAATATCATGAATCAACAAAAGCTTCCGCAACTCTGATAAGAAGATTTCATGATCCAGAATGTAAGTATGTCGGTCCAAAAGTCACAACTTCACTTGTTGGCAATCCTACAACGGATGATCTGGAGATTATGTGTTGCAGATGATCTCAATGAAAGCTCCTGATCACTTATCAAAGTTTGTGAAGCTACAAAGTCTACGAGCTCAAGCATTAAAGATTATAGATTAAATGCTAGGACTTTCAATGTAATTTTTGGGGTGACCTCCCTTAGGGGGAGATTGTGTTAGGATTTAGAAAATCCATGTAGAAGTGTCGGTCACCCCAACATCCTGCTTAGCATATTACACTCATAGACATAACAAGATATTAGTTAGATTACTAGTAGTATAAGTAACATCGTGGAAGAAGGACGGTCTTTACCCATCAGATGCACGATCCGAGGCAGGGAGGCGTATCATTTATAAATAGCCCTCACCCCACAAGGGAGAGGGTTGGATGTTCACTTACTAATCTAACCTTTCATTTGATTTCATCTCTAGAACATCTCACTTTCTCTCTCTAAACTCTATGATATACGCCCCATAACTTATGTTTGATTATGTGTTTGTGAAAACTAATATGTAATATTTAGAATAAGATTCATTAATTGAAAATCATAAGTTTACATTAATGAAAGTAGTGCGGAAATAGGCCCAAAAGATAATTAAAGCGGTCCCGATTATTCATCAGAGTCACCTATGACCATGCCCCTTGCCAAGCGTCTTCCAATAGTGAGCTATCGCCTTAAATCTGAGAACACATGCCAAAACGGCCAGCTTACGCTGGTGAGTTCATAGAGTTTAGTTACAAAAGTAATAGTGGACCTGATAGAGTTAAATTGCTATATGCGACTAAGGCAGATATATAATAGACATTTCAAATCAACCATCCATCCATCCAATCAATAATTACTCCAATCAAATAATCAATCCAATCAATAATTAATCCAGTCAATAATCAATCGAATCAATAACCTATTCAATCAATAATCAACAACACGTTTGAGATCTCAATGCGGGGCCCCGAGCGACTCTAGCCAACACAGTCGTAGCAAGGCCTAGAACACAAGCTACCCTGGTCTAGGTCAGTCTATTCTTAGCTAGGCATCGTGTTATAGCATAGAGATGCTACCCTAGTCTAAGTCGACAAATGTCGCATGTCTAACCTTTCCTAGTCAACGCATTAGACATTCAAAATAGTAGTGGCAGGTCCAAGAAATAGTTTGTTTTCACATAAACGCATAGGATAACAATCACAAATCAAATATTCCAAACAACAATTATTTTCATATAACATTCACGTATCAAGTTATAGTTGATTAAAAGCATCATGTATTCTCCCCCAAAATAGTTATGAAAAATTTAGAAAAGAGGGGCTATGAAACTCACCTTAGCCACTGCAATGCACTATTCACTATTGACACGACTGGTATCTAAAGCTAATCTCCACGGCATCTAGAAGAGTGTACGAAAAGTACGATGGAATAGAAGTGACGCAACCTAATGCGTATACAATTATCTTAAAATATGGCTCATACGATAAAGAAGTCAATAAAAGATAATATGTTGTAGTTTTCGTGGATCATTCATGTTATTAATTTCAAAAGTCCATTATCGTTCCCAAAAGTTTATAATTAATATCTCAAAAGTTTAGTTTTAGCATTTCGTGTGGTGGTAAGAAACATAGAAGCGACGTACAACTCACGCGAAAGAAGAAGACATCGACACAGTCGAGACATACTACTCAGAATGCACGCCAAAAGGTAAAGACGTTGACAAAGTTAAGAAAATCTGACAATACTCAAGCTAGTGAAAGACTAGGAAATGAAGACATCTATTCAAGACACATAAATAGGTCAATTAGTAAACTTTAGTAATTTACCCAGTAATCCCCAAACGTACATGTTCATAATAAAGATAAGTTTCCATTTATCTCTTGATTAATAAAGGTGTCACATTCGTTAATCGCAATTTATATAAGTTTATAATAAATTACCTCTTATAAAGCATGCTATTTAGTAGTTTATAAGTAATACGTTAGTTTACTTAACGTTCCCAAACCATTATGAAAATAACATTTCCCGACAAGTTCATAAAAATTAGCTAGTATTTATAAAACACAAGTTATTATCACATATAATAAAGGTTTATAATTAAATAATCCATATCCGTCAATAATATATAGTTATATATGTCATTACCAGTGAAAATGTGAAAATGGAATATTTAGTCTTTATCGTGAATCAAATATATTAATCTCATTTCCGAGTTCAATATATTGTAATTGGTTAGTTCAAAATAGTTAATAAAGTACATCTTTTAACCAATATAACTTGTATATCAAATGTTATTCTAATTTTATAAACCTTAGTTAAACTTTATAATGTATACGTAATATTTGATACTAATTATTAATCACATATCTAGTTCTAATGTCTACCACTTCGTTTTACAAGTATCTAGTTCATTGTTTAATTCATATTCAATATCGATTATCCCGATAAAATTATTCCTATATCATTATCCCATTTATTTTGTTAAGAGTTACAAGTTATCTCATTATCGTTGCATAGTTATCTCGTCACTTATTTGGGTCGTCAAAGTATATATTTAACAAGTTTATCCGTCGACCCATATCATTTACCGTTTCTTTACCAATCGACATAACTAACTTGTTACGCATTTCAAATTGTCCGCTATCTCGCCGGTTTCCAAATTGTTTGTACCACTATTCTTGGTTATCACGTTTTACAACTTATAATAATTAACAAGTTTAAATGTATTATACCCGTAACCCATTTTACTCATTTTACTCATATTACATATATATATATATATATCCGAGTTTTAAACCAAACAATACAACTATCACGTGACCATCCGGGTCAAACCCGATCCGACTACAATTTACCACGTTGAACGCACCCTAAAGTAACCGGTCATATCAAACACAACCCAACTAGACTTCGCCCGATTGATCCAAATTAAACTAATATCCCAAAAGGCCTTAGTGCAAGACAAACATGACATTATACAGATTTTAAGTTTTATAACCAACACACCCTCTTGGTTTGCTAACCATCACGACACCCCCACAAAACTAATATGCAACCTACTCTGAAACCAAGACAAACAAAATAATTAGAACTTAGCTCCAATCGAGAGACCAAGCTTTGACCAGACTCTCGACTGGGTTCCTGACCCGACTCGTACATCACCACAAGACCAACAGTCGGTCGACCCGATTCCATCTCAAACTCACATAACCAAACGTAAATAACAACACCATTGAAACGATTTATCACCACACTAACGTTTTAAATCAGGTTCTAACCCATTTGAGGCCAAATCTCAAATATGTTTTCGTTAGGTTTACTAAACATTATGTTACGTTTTCGTTTATGTTTTGACATCATTTATCCACGAAAGAATTAAACACAAACAATATATTTTTCAATTAAAAACAGAAAATAAGAATGTGATGGGTTTTGCCCTTTTACCGTGAGAACGAGATGAAGACCAGAGGCTTTTGGAGGTGTCTCTACGAGTAAAACTCGTAACCCATCAAGCTTCGAACCTTTAAAAACATTTTACCAAGAAACCCTAATAATTTCAGATCTATCAATCAAGATTTAGGGCGTGTTTGTACGTTTGGTGGTGCGTACGAGATATAATCGTGGTCACAAGATCCCGATATATCATCTAGGAGGGGTGGTGTATTTATTGGAGGTCGCCGGAATTTTGGCCGGAAGTTGACTGCGCCGGAACCTTAGGGAGGGTGGCTGGATTTTATAGAGAGAGAGGAGAGACTTATGTGTGTGTATTTTGTAGAGAGAGAAATAAGTTGGAAGAAATGAGTATATATACCACTAGGAGGGACCTAAAGTGTACATTAAAAACCACAAGGGGCGGCCATGTAACTTTCTCAAGGGACCCTTGTTGTAACTTTGCAAAACTTTTGACATATTAGGTTCGGGGCTCGTTTGGACTAGCAAACGAGGGATTCGTGACACGGGAATTACGCCAATGTTCTTAGAATATTATTTTTAATAAAAACGATATATAATAGGACTCGTATCTCAAATTAGTTAAAACGATCGCTCTAATTGATGTTTCTCCAATTATGACGCATCGAGGAATTTACGAGTTGTCACATTTTGTATCACCAAATAATGAAGTGTGTATGGGGAGGTGGGGGATTCCTTATGAACGTGTATTGGAAGCCAAGGAAAGGGAAAAGCCAAGGTTGAGGTGATTTAGCTTATGTTGGTGCATTAGTTGAGGTTAAACATGGTTTAGGGTATATGGAAAGCATAAAAGGAAAGCAAGTATTGGTTTTTCTTCTTTAGAAGGGTGGCTGTTTTTGGAGTAGAAAATGGAGGGAAATGAAGATTTTGAATGTTTATAACTGTGTATATATGTATAGATAAGAAAGGCGGTGAGTTTGGATGGTTATTGAATGCATGCATGAACTTAAATGCAAGTATGGATGATTTACGTAAAACTTATAAACCAAATGTAAATGACTTATGAAATATGCTTATAAGATTCATAAAGTACTTATTTGACGTAGACTAAACTTAGTCTAGTGTTGGTATACGTTAAATGTTTTTTTTTCCAGTTTACGCGATTTAACCTGATGGTTATACGTAAAGTATAATTCAAAGTATTCGAAGTAAATAGTTTTGAGTTTATAGTTGAATAATTTAAAGTATTCAAAGTAAATAGTTTTGAGTTTATAGTTGAGTAATGACCTGAAAAATATGAGTTGTTACAGTATGCAATCTCCGAATTTCTCCATAAATTACCGAGTTTGGATTTACTGAGTTTGTCCAAAACTTTCGAGTTTCTCCAAAACTACCGAGTTTGTCCAACTTCCGAGTTTGTCTAAATTAAATTACCGAGTTTCTCCAAGAAGTTCTGAATTTCTCCATAAACTTCCCAACCTCTCCAAATACCTCCGAATTTCTCCAAGAAACTCCGAATTTATCCAAAAAGTTTCGAATTTCTCCAAAAATTCAGAATTTCTAAGGTACTTTTTGAGTTTCTAAGGTGCTTTTCGAGTTTCAAAGTTAGTTTCCGAGCTTCACCAAAAACACATTAAGATTAATTGGTATACATTCTTTCTAAATCGCTTCGTCACATCAAAAACCAATGTATCTCATCAAAATAAACATACCACGTTTTGCTTAAACGATCCTTATCAAGATCCACTTTACAATCAAAGGCTAGTGTTGATACTTAAATATTTATATGACTACGGGGTTTATTCGTTATTACTTATTTGGGTATGAAGTGACGTTTTATGGATACGTGTACTTATTTCATCTTTGATTCTTTCTTTCTTTCACATGAAGATGACTTGTTTGAGCATATATTATTTGTGATGAAGACTTGGATATCTACTCTTGTGTTTCTCCTCTATATACACAAAGTAGATATCACTTTAAAGAGTTAGGTTGTAGTGCTCAGTGTCTCACGTAGTTGAGGATATTTCAAGAGGGATAGTGCTTATGATACTTTGGTTTTGAGTTTAGGGTACACCATTCTTAGTCGCAAGGATAGTACAAGCTTAAGTCACAAGTTTTGGAGATTTTACTTCATTCTCAAGTTCGTCATATCAAGTCAATTCCATCGGTGGTCATTACTGTTAGCCTACAGAGTGATAAGGGATCGGAAAAGAGTTAAGAAAAAGAGGAGAATAGTGAAAAGGATTCTTATCGGCAGTTTGATTCTCACGGGATATTTGTAAGCATTGAAGTTTATAATGCTTCACACATGATCGTTTTTGTCTACTTATGATTATTTATAGTCCTTAGCACAATTGTTCAAAGTCTTTCAGCAATGTTCAAAACGTTTCAAATTGTGCTTAAGATAAGATCGAGTATTTGGGCGCACACGTTTTCATGATGATTACCATAGATCGCAACCATCGGGGGGAAGAAGTAGTGTACGTGGTGACGTAGTGTACGTGTTTTAAGTTTATCGGGTCAATGAAAAAGAGCTACATGCATATATATACCATTGATTTTTCTGGTAGATTTTTGTCGAGTATCATTATTTCGGCTTCATGATTTGGTTAGTGTGAAGTACTTGCATAAGTGAGAAGATCTTGTTGATTTCTTGCATGTCACCCCAAAGAACATTCTACACTTCATTGAGAACGAAAGAAATAGTGTACTCGTAAAGGGTTTTATATAGTATTTTGGACGTTGGTCGTATGGATTCGTGCCAAGTATGCAGGATACTTGTTAGGGGATTTATTGGGTCGATGAACATTGGTTGTATACATTCGTGCAAGGTATTATTATTCGACTTCATTTTTGTGCTTGAAAGTTTATCTCAATGATGAAGACAAAGAAGCTTGCCAAGTGTACTACAATATCTACCACAGTTTCCGCTGCTACATCAATGTCAAAGATACAATATCTTCTACAGTTCAGATGTGCATTCAAAGTCAAGATAGAAGATATGTACCAAACAAGTTTTGAATCTGCAGAAGACGGTTGTCAGTTTGGGGGGAAGATGATTTAGAATCGCCAAAAAGAAGAGTATGAAGAAGCTTCTAAAGACATGGTGTATGAGTTGGGGGAAGTTAATCTAGTTAATATTTTTATAGTGTTTCATCTGCAAGAATAAAGAAGAAGAAGCAAGCTCATGATTCTAGAAGATCAAGATTTGTCATGTCATTCTTGAAGCTACTGTATTAATGTTTATTTTACTTGTAGGATTCATTGTAAGTAATTTTCGTATGTCATCACAATAGGGGAAGATTGTTAGCCTTAAATGTGATGACATTTATGGATTTACATTAGTTTACTTAAAGCCAACACACAAGGACTATAATAGACAAGTTGTATAAGTTAGGCGTGTAAGGGCTAAATATACCGTCATAGACTTCACTAGGAGGGTGATACTCTCATTTGTATGTGCATGTATTTTTCACTTTCTCTCTAAGCTAATATACACACATCTTTTCTTTCCTTTCTCTCACTACTTTCTCTCTCTAACTCTTAACATGTATTTTACATATTTTGAGTCTCCCTGACCCCCGAAGGTGATTTTTGATGCTTACATTCGTCTTAAACGAGGAATTCCTAGTAAGTGCGAGTCATCAGCTCACGTTGAGTACGTCCCTGCCATTTGTACACACCGTTCATCGCTCCGACCGATTGAATGGTTCGGTAAAATGTTAGGATCGGGACGACGTGGGCGGAGATTTAATTTTATATGGAGCACACACATTGAGACATTGTAATTGTGATAAATTAATGTGGGATCCCAATAATAAAAGCTTCTAAAGTTAATGATCACATGAAGCGTTTGTGATTTATTAAAGAGTTAATTACATAAATCGTCTTTGAGGTTACACACGCTTTCATTTTTCGTCTCAAAACTTAACTAATTACTCCAGTCGTCTCCGTGGTTGACACTTTGTACTGACCGGTCCTTTGACTAAACGGTCATTACTTTTTTTAGTTAAATTTGGTCATGTGTTGGGCATGTGAGGGCAAACTGTCATTTTAATACATAGTATGGATGATTTATGTAATTAACTCCTAAATTTATTATTATTTATTTTCTAATTAACTAGAAGGATGTGGGCTTGTTATTCGTCTTATTAATGGGCTGAAAATTGTAAAACTATGTTTTCACAATTTCACTTACAAACTTGTACATAAAGGTTTAATGATCTCATTCGTTCCTTTATTTTTCCAACTCGACTTCAATTGTGTCTGGCGATAAGAAGCTTGGGATTTAAGTGATCTTACAACAATAACGATTGTTATTATTATTCGGGTAATAACATGTTGAGCCTTAGTTTGATTATTGTTTTGTTTACTTTTCTTATTACCATGCATGGCTATATATATATAAATATCTCTTGTATATGCTTTAGGTTTTTGTGAACATAGATGAGGATGCTGTTTTAATGATTGTGTTACTGAGTGAATGGTCATAGCTGTTATGTTTAATCATGGATTCTCATGTATTTAGGCGGTTATGTTAGTATTTAATGAATTGTTACTGCTATATGTATGTACTGCTTTCGTCTCAATTTATATGTCAATTTATTGATTTTTGGTTGTCTCAAAATATATGTCCACTTTCAAGTTACAACTTACAACCATTATTTAAAAAAGTTTTCAAATGCAAAGATGGTATTTTATCGATAGACTATGTGATAATTATAAGGCATTCTTGAAACTGTGCGCATTTTTCCAAGTAGACATATAATTTGGGACGGAGGGAGTATATATTTTCGCGGTTATGTTAGTGTTTAATGAATTATTAGTTTGATTGTTAAGTATACTGTTTTTCGTATATTGTTTCTTATTATATGATTGCAAGTGTTATTAGTTCTTATATCTTGATATGATCAGCTACTAGATTGTTAGGTACTAAAGTTTATATTTATATTCTGTTGAATAAATAGGTAAACAAAAGATATGGAGGAGCATCCACATGAGTCAATTGACACTGTGTTTAACTGCATTATTCCGTACATACACAATGGTGATGACCGCAACTCTATATCTTTGGTTTGCCGTAGATGGTATGAGATTGATTGTATGACACGTAAGCATGTGACCGTCGATGTGGTTTACTCCTGCCAACCGTCTCGTGTGGCTCAGAGGTTCCCCTATCTCGAGTCTTTAACCCTAAAAGGATTTCCACATGCGTTTCATGAAATACCATATATTGACATCAGGACTTGGATAAAAGAAATAATTGTTTCGTTTAAGTGCTTGAAATCCCTAGATATCCGTCGTGTTATTGTTTGTGATTCATATCTCGAGCAACTTGCAAGAAGCCGTGGTAAAGATTTAAGGGTATTAAAGATTAAAAATTGTAAAGGGTCTAGAGGAAATGGATTTATTCATATCGGTAGGTATTGTAATGACTTGAGAACTTTGTGTTTAGAAGATAATACAAACAATCAGAAAAATAGGAAATGGTTACATGAATTGGCTTTGAATAACACGCGCATTGAATCATTCAAATTTAGTTCCAGGATTTCTAAATATGATGTTAAAGATCTTATACTTCTAGCAAAAAGTTGTAGCCAATCTCTAGTATATTTGAAGATGGGTAAATGTTGTGTAAGTGATCTAAGAGATATCTTTAGCCATGCGGTTAACTTAAAAGATTTTGGTTGCTGTGAAGTTGAAAATTTTGAGCAAGAGGGTGATCAGTATGCTGGTCTCAAATTTACTCCAGACATGCGTATCAGTATCTATAGCATTGTCCAAAGTGTGCTTCCATTTTTACTCCCTCTTTCAAATCGGCTTACGGAATTGAATCTTAGACATCTAAATGAAGATAGCCAGTGTTTCTTGATTCGGAGGTGTCCAAACTTGGAAGCTCTCCATATCAATGATATATCTGGAGACAATGTATTGCAAGTTATTGGTGAGTCATGCAAGAAATTGCGTAAACTTAAGACTGATGGGTCAGCGGCGACACACATGGGACGGGTGACACACATGGGACTGATTGCTCTGGCGCAAGGATGTCTTGAATTGGAATGTTTACATATTAATTTCTCAGAACATATTTCAAATGAATCTTTAGAGTGTATAGGATCTCGTTTGAAGAACCTTAATGATTTCCAAATAACTTTGTCCTCTAATACAATAAGCGTGCTAGACAGTGGGATCCGGGCTATGCTAATTGGTTGCAGCAAACTTGAAAGGCTAAGAATCAAGTACCATCATATCGAACCATTGACGGACACGAGTTTGGGGTATATTGGGATGCATGGTCATAATCTGAGATACCTTTCTCTTGGTTATATAAAATCTTCTGATGCAGGACTTGTAGACAGTGGGATCCGAGCTATAATGATTGGTTGTAGCAAACTTGAAAGGCTAAGCCTCAACGACAGTGGGATCCGAGCTATGATGATTGGCCGTAGCAGCCTTGAAAGGTTAAGATTCAACAAATATTGTTGCAGATACTTTACGAATGTAGGATTGGGTTATATTGGGAAGTATGGTCATAATTTGAGACATCTCTCTCTTAGTGGTTATATACGGTATTTTGAGGAAGGACTTGTAGAGTTATCAAAAGGGTGCCCAAGATTAAGAAAGCTGGAAATACATAATCGTTTAATTAAAAAACAAACAGTTTCTACTTTAATGCTGAATTTACAATCGTTAAGGTATCTGTGGGTTCTTGATCGAGATGGGGATATTGTTTGGGCAAAGACGAGGTATAAGTGGGTGTGGGTTGTTAATTGCAATGAGAGTACTCTTTTGGAAAAGACTGCTCGTTTTTAACTTTGAAACATAGTGGAGATATGTTGGTGATGCGGTGAACACTAAAAAATCATGGCTAGTGTTAACTCAGTGGGAAATGGCAAGTATAAAGAGAACGAGAAGTAGATGATTATTGTCAATGAAGTTTGGAAGATCGATGTATTAGTATTTAACATCTAAATTTATTAGATATGCATTTTAAGTATTAGTTACATATGCAAGTTGGGTAATCGGTCAAAAACCTTGAATTTTTGTATGGGTTAAAAGATTTTACATATTTTAGAAATAACACTTTTGGGGCTTACGGGCCCCATTGGATATGATCAATTTGACATGTTTTCTTCTTAGCTAGTTTTTTAACTTTACGTGTTTAAATTTGATGTTAAAGATAAAATATTTACAGCTTAATATTAATTATAGGGCTAATGACATGGAAATGAATCTAACTTGTCATTTTTTGATGTTCAAACTTTTTTTTTTTTTTTTTTTAACACAAACCTTTCAAATTTCGATTTTGTGTGTATTTTTTTCATGTAAAATAACCATTTTACCCTTTGAAATTTGAAAAAAAGTAAAGGTAAAATGATCACAAACCACACACGGAGGTCGAAATTTTAAAAGTTTGTGTTTCAATAGCTAAAAAACAAGATGACTACACGAAACAACAAAAATTGACAAGTTATATGCATTTTCAAATCATTAGCCCTTAATATAGCGTGCAGTGAGGTTCGGATTAGCGTTTTCATGTCTGCATTTTAAGGTTGTCACGATTAAAATGATGACACTTTGCGCAATGCACTCAATTGCTAGATTCCTACAAACTACCAAAAGAACCCAACAAAAAATTGTTGATAATTAATATTAGATCTACGCCTCTAAGTGGAGGGGAAATTTTTAATATTTTCATTTGAGAATAGGTTGATTCGAGTTATATTTATTCATCGCGTATCAAACAAATATGTAAATTAACAAAAAAAAAAATAAAAATAAGAATTAAAAAATAAAGAACCTTGATAAAAGGGAACATGCGAGAATGACCAAGTTTTAACAATAATATTCGGTGTTATTGTGTTCATGACCAACTAAATCGCTTTATTAAAAAAAATGGTTCATTATTTTTTACAACTAATATTGGTAATCATATGTAAAATATTATTATTATTTGGTAATGTGTTTCTAAGAATTTAGGGCAATCTTTATGTGTGTGGTTTGGTTAGCTTGTGTACTCTAAAGCTTGCCATGTGTAATAGGTTGGCCAAAAAAGTGAAAGTACTAATTTGCTAGTTCTTGTGCGACTTGTTGGGTTATTTGGGTTGGAAGAAATCATTATGATGTGAAGAAACGCAATAAGATCCTTGATATGTAAGGCGTTGTTTATGCTATTTTAGCTTTTTAATGAAACAAGTTATATATACCAGGGTATTTGTGATAGTTTTGGGAGCAATCCCAAACACCCCCATATAGTCCAACGATCACAGCTTTTTTTTTCATTTTGTTTTATTGTATTTGATTTACGTGTTGATTTGATGATTTCCAATACTAGAGTTGACGTTGAAGCAAAAAATGTTAACCTTTTTCCCAATTTACACTAAGGAATTATAAGTGATAATGTAGATTTCAATTCTTCATCTAGCATTGGACTCTTATTAAATATCAATATTTATAATGATTATCCTATTTGTTTAGAAATTTTTGTAACTACATGTTATTTTGAAGAACAATGTCATAATGTTAACCTTTAAGATGTGGAAAACTATACAAATCTATATGACTTTATGGTTGAAAAGAAATGTCGTTGAATATAAGCTCTTTTAGGTGAATTTGTTTTATGAGGACGGGAATCCTATTGAGCCAAAGGTGTTGTTAGAAGATTTCTAGACATGGTCCATGGGTTGTATAAGTCTGAGATGGGTGGAAAAGGATTTGCATACTACAGAGAAGACTTTATTTACAGTAGCCCCCATGTTTATTGAAGAATGAATTATTAAACAGGTAGGCAATGTGTGATATACTTGTCATTTCAAATTGATCTTTATCAGTAAGTTTGAGTGAAACAAAAGTGAATGTATTGTTAGCAAAAGGCATCCATGATCCTTGAACATTTTAATGGTAATTATTGATAAACGGCTAAAACATAATGGTGTCAGAGCATTAGGGTGTGCGAGGTGTGCAACTGCACATGGCCGCCACACAGTTTTTAGGGCCTTAAAATATATATCCTTTCATATATTTTTGGGCCTCAAAATTTACATCAAACTTCAAAATTTTAACGATACATGGAATTATGTTTTAAATATTTGTTAAACTCATCTTCAAGTGGTTGAGAGTGACGAAGAACCCATAAAAGATTAAAGCTAGATGGTTACGTATATATCTTTATCATCATGTTTAGATATCGGGTCCTCGAATAATTCAGCTATGACGCTGAATGACGCTCAAGTGCCATGGTGATATCAACTAAATTATACATGTTTATCAATGCCATATCATCACCTTTTGAGTTATTTGACAACTTAGTGAAGGATTCCGGAGAGCAAACCTTAACCAACGAACCTATACACATAGACCCTTTTGTTGAAAATCTAAATTTATATGGAACACATTCAAACATTGTAATTCTGATAAATTAACGTGAGAGCATAAGCAAAAAGCACAAAAGTAAAAGCTTTTGGATTTAATGATCACATGAAGCGTTTGGGATTTAGTAAATTACGTGGGCTTTTTACTTGTCTTAATGGGCTGAAAATTGTTAAACTATGTTTTCACAATTTCACTTACAAACTTGTACATAAATAAAGGTTGAATTAATTCCTTTATTCTTCCAACTCGACTTTAATTTTTGTTTGGCGATTAGAAGCTTGAGGTGTAAGTAATCTTTTACAACAATAACGATTGTGATATTATTATTCGGGTAATAAAATGTTGAGCCTTAGTTTGATGATTGTTTTTTTTACTTTTCTTATTACAATGAATGGCTATATCTCTTGTATTTGCTTAGGTTTTACAGTTACTGAACCATAGATGAGGATGTTGTTTTAATGATTGTGTTACCGACTGAATGATTAGCTATAAACGGCGGTTATTTAGTATTTAATGAATTGTTACTGCTATATGTATGTACTCCTTCAATTCGGCCGTCTCAATTTACATGTCCAATTATTGATTTTTGGTTGTCTCAAAATATATGTCCTCTTTCATGTTACAAATTACAACCATTATTTAAAAGAAGCTTTCAAATGCAAAGATGGTATTTTATCAATAGACTATGTGATCATTATAAGGCATTCTTGAAACCGTGTGTATTTTTCAAAGTAGACATATAATTTGGGATGGAGGGAGTATATATTTTCGCGGTTATGTTAGTGTTTAATGAATTATTAGTTTGATTGTTAAGTATACTGTTTTTCATATATTGTTTCTTATTACATGATCTCAAGTGTTATTAGTTCTTATATATTGATATGATCAACTACTATATTGTTAGGTACTAAAATTTTAAGTTTATTCTGTTGAATAAATAGGTAAACAAAATATATGGAGGAGCATCCACATGAGTCAATTGACACTGTGTTTAACTGTGTTATTCCGTACATACACAATGGCGATGACCGCAGCTCTATATCTTTGGTTTGCCGTAGATGGTATGAGATTGATTGTATGACACGTAAGCACATGACAGTCCATGTGGTTTACTCCAGCCAATTACCGTCTCGTGTGGCTCAGAGGTTCCCCTATCTCGAGTCTTTAACCCTAAAAGGATTTCCACGTGCGTTTCAAAAATTACAATATATTGACCTCAGGCCATGGATAAAAGAAATAGTTGTTTCTTTTAAGTACTTGAAATCCCTAGATATCCGTCGTGTTATTGTTCGTGATTCAGATCTCGAGAAACTTGCAAGAAGCCGTGGTAAAGATTTAAGGGTATTAAAGATTAACGATTGTAAAGGGTCTAGAGGAAATGGATTTATTCATATCGGTAGGTATTGTAATGATTTGAGAACTTTGTGTTTAAAAGATAATAAAAAAAATCAGAAAAATAGGAAATGGTTACATGAATTGGCTTTGAATAACACGTGCATTGAATCGTTCAAATTTAGTTCCACGATTTCTGAATATGATGTTAAAGATCTTACACTTCTTGCAAAAAGCTGTAGCCAATCTCTAGTATATTTGAAGATGTGTAAATGCTGTTTTAGTGATCTAAGAGATGTCTTTAGCCATGCGGTTAACTTAAAAGATTTTGGTTGCTGTGAACTTGAAATTTTTGAGCAAGAGGGTGATCAGTATGCTGGTCTCAAATTTACTCCAGACATGCATATCAGTATCTATAACATTGACCGAAGTGTGCTTCCATTTTTACTCCCTCTTTCAAATCGGCTTACGGAATTGAATCTTAGACATCTAAATGAAGATAGCCAGTGTTTCTTGATTCGGAGGTGTCCAAACTTGGAAGCTCTTTATATCAATGATATGTTTGGAGACAATGTATTGCAAGTTATTGGTGAGTCATGCAAGAAATTGCGAAAACTTAAGACTGATGGGTCAGCGGCGAAACACATGGGACTGATTGCTTTGGCAGAAGGATGTCTTGAATTGGAATGTTTACATATTAATTTCGCAAAGGATATTTCAAATGAATCTTTAGAGTGTATAGGATGTTGTTTGAAGAACCTTAACGATTTCCAAATAACTTTGCCCTATAGTACAATAAGCGTGCTAGACAGTGGGATCCAGGCTATGCTAATTGGTTGCAGCAAACTTGAAAGGCTAAGAATCAACCATCATAGCGGACCATTGACGGACGCGAGTTTGGGGTATATCGGGAGGTATGGTCATAATTTGAGATACCTCTCTCTTGGTTATATAAAATCTGTTGATCGAGGACTTGTAGACAGTGGGATCCGAGCTATGATGATTGGTTGTAGCAAACTTGAAAGGCTAAGATTCAACGATAGTTGCAGAGAATTGACGAATGTGGGATTAGGGTATATTGGGAAGTATGGTCATAATTTGAGACATCTCTCTCTTGGTGGTTATATAAGATATTTGGAGGAAGGACTTGTGGAGTTATCAAAAGGGTGCCCAAGATTAAGAAAGCTGGAAATACATAATCGTTTCTTAAGCAAACAAGCATTTTCTACTTTAATGTTGAATATACAATCGCTAAGGTATCTGTGGGTTCTTGATCGAGATGGGGATTGTTGGTCTAATGTTCTACTCGAGCTAATGAGTAGTTCAAAAGTCACGAGCTTAATGTGCAGTCCAAAGAACCGAGCATATAGAAAGACAAAACAGTTTCCAAGCATATGGAAGTTTACAATTCTAGTCTTATTAGGACTCCTTATTGGTTAAGGACTATCTAGCTTTATTAGAATTGTAGTAGGATTAGAAAGCAAATTCTAACACCTATATATACAAACCAAGCTGTGGTTTGTTATTAGTGCATTCAATATCAGTTTTTGTAAAGCAAGTACTTTTCTGATTAATTGGAGAGCTTATTCCAAGAAACATTGTGTGTGATTGTTTGTGTTTGTTCTTGTGAACTACGATCGATTGGGTCTTGAATTGGTATCAAGAGCAAGGTTAAAGAGTGGTCGATCACAAGTTTTAGTTCAAGAGTGGTCGATCACAAGAAGAGTTCAACCAAGGTCGATCACAGCAGGAGGTTCCAACCAATCGATCACCAGGTTCCAACCAGTCGATCACCAGGTTCCAACCAATCGATCACCAGGCCCCAACCAGTCGATCACAGAAGATTTAAGGGTTTCCAAAGTCGATCACTAAAGGGTTTCCAAAGTCGATCACAGAAGGTTTCCAAGAAAGTCTAACGCAAGTCGACTAAAGGGTTTCCACAGTCGATCACAAGGTTTTTTTTTACAAGGTTTCGACTTAAGCAAGAAGTCGATAAAGTTTAAAACTTTACACTTGGTTTACTTAGGCAAGAAGTAAAACAAGCTTGTTCTAGGGCTGGAAGATAATCCAACTACACCGGTAACTTACAAAAGGCGTTCAAGAAGGATGGTGCAAGGCGAGTCGAGTCAACCACCTATTGAACATACTAAAACGGCTCTTCAATGTCCAATGTTAACAAGCACGAACTATAACATATGGGCAATAAGAGTTAAAGCGGTATTCCGAGTCCATGGAATACTCGATGCACTGGAACCAGGGGAAGGAACACAAGTTGTTGCTAAGCAAGATCACATGGCGATTCGCGTTACTTTTCCAGCGATTCCGAAGAACTTGTTTTTCAAGTTTCACAATTCAACACACCCAAAGAAACTGGGAGCTTTGAAGACCGGTATGTGGGTGTTGAACGGGTTCGAGACGCGAGGTTGCAAACCTTGGAGACGAATTGAATCTTTAAAGATGAAAGTCAACGAATCAATCGATGACTTTGCGGCTAGGTTGGGCAAAATTGTAATCAAGTAAATAGCTTGGGAACAATTTATGAAGACAAGAAACTTGTTAAGAAGTCGCTTGCATCCGTTCCGGATAGGTATGTTGCAATTGTTGCCTCAATAGAACAATTTGTCGACTTGAATACTATGTCTTTTCAAGAAGCAATTGGAAGGTTGAAAGCTTTTGAAGGAAGAATGAAGGGTGTTGACACCACTTCAAGATCAAGGCATGTTGATGTTCGGAAGGGTGAAAGATATGATAAGAAAGGTCGAGGAAGGAATTCCTCGGTGGCAACGTAAAGGTCAAAACTTTTCTTCTCAAAACAAATCTCATGATAGTGGTCAAGCTAATAACCACAACCGTAACAACTCCGGAGCAATACGGAGCAAAAGAAGAACAAAAGTCGAGATCTTTCAAAGATTCAATGCTTCGATGTGATGAATATGATCACTTTGCTTCTAAGCGCCTCGAACGAAGTGAATGAAGCAAAAGCATGAATCAAACCTTTGCAAACGGAGGATGATGATGACCCGACACTTTTTATGATGAAAAGCGTTCAAGAAGTAGTTTTCTTGAATGAAGAAAAGATTATCCCAAACCAATTGAATACTAAGCCAAACGAGGAAGATACTTGGTATTTGGATAATGGAGCAAGTAATCACATGACGGGATCCGAGAATACTTTTCGAGTTGAATGAGAATATCTCCCAGAGTGAAGTTTGGTGATAACTCCTACATCGAGATAAAAGGGAAGGGTTCGATAATCATTGAAGGAAAACGGAGAGCAACGGTTAATCATCGAGTCTATTACCTACCCGAGCTAAAAGCAACATAATTAGTCTCGGGCAAGCTACCAAGGCGGATGTGACATTCGTATGAAAGGTAACCTTCTTACTATGCGTGACTCGGATGGCAAGCTTCTAATGAAGGTTCCTAGAACAAGTAATAGACTTTACAAGATTATGCTCCAAGTTGAAAGTCCGGTGTGTCTCAAAGCAAATATGGAAGATGATGCTTGGTTATGGCATGCTAGGATGGGTCACATTAATTTCGAGACGATGGAATTAATGGCAAGGAAGGGCATGGTTGAAAAGTTGCCAATAATTCATCAAGAGAACAAGTTGTGTGAATCTTGTTTGGTAGGAAAACAAACCAAGAAGGCGTTTCCTAAAGCTGCAAAATTTAAGGCAACACATCCTCTTCAACTCATACATGCCGACCTATGTGGACCAATTTCTCCACCATCCATAGCACGAAACAGTGAAATTGGTGAATTTAAGAGACAAATGCAAGAAAGGTTCGATATGAGTGACTTGGGAAAGTTAAGCTATTATCTTGGCATTGAAGTAAAGCAAGAGGATTCGAGTATCTCAATAAGTCAAGAAAGCTATGCAAAGAAGATCTTGAAAGATGTTGGGATGCATGAAGCGAATTCTACTCAGTGTCCATTAGAACATGGAATGAAGTTAAGCATGGATAAGGAAGGAAAACCAGTTGATGCAACTTTGTATAGACGACGAGTTGGTTGTTTAAGGTATTTACTACACACTCGACCTGATTTATCTTATTCGGTTGGTTTGGTTAGTCGTTACATGCAAGAACCAAAAGAATCACATATGGCAGCTGTGAAACAAATACTAAGGTATATCCAAGGTAGTTTGAATTTTGGAATACGATACAACCAAGAAAAGACCAAGGAGCTAGTAGGGTTTAGTGATAGTAGTTTTGCTATGGACCAAGATGATGGTCAAGCACAACCGGGCACGTATTTTATCTAGGTAAATCACCTATCACTTGGTGCTCACAAAAGCAAAACACGGTGGCTCTATCGCCTTGTGAAGCCGAGTTCATGGTCGCAACTTCACCGCGTGTCAAGGGATATGGTTACGTGGGTTGTTGAGTGAAATAACCGGAATGGAAGAAAGAGTGGTGGTCTTATTTGTTGACAACAAATCGGCTATTGCACTTATGAAAATCCAGTCTTTCACGGGAGAAGCAAGCATATAAACACACGTTATCATTTTATCCGAGAGTGTGTTGAAAGAGACCAAGTACAAATTGAATTTGTAAGAGGTGAGTTACAACGTCTTGATATTCGTGACGAAAGCTCTCGCAAGGATTAAGTTCAAGGAGATGCAAGAGTTACTCGAGTTGAAGACCTACCTATCTCGAGTCGAAATTGGGGGTGAATGTTGGTCTAATGTTCTACTCGAGCTAATGAGTAGTTCAAAAGTCACGAGCTTAATGTGCATCAAAGAACCGAGCATATGGAAAGACAAAACAGCTTCAAGCATATGGAAGTTTACAATTCTAGTCTTATTAGGACTCCTTATTGGTTAAGGACTATCTAGCTTTATTAGAATTGTAGTAGGATTAGAAAGCAAATTCTAACACCTATATATACAAACCGAGCTGTGGTTTGTTATTAGTGCATTCAATATCAGTTTTTGTAAAGCAAGTACTTTTCTGATTAATTGGAGAGCTTATTCCAAGAAACATTGTGTGTGATTGTTTGTGTTTGTTCTTGTGAACTACGATCAGATTGGGTCTTGAGGGATATTGTTTTGGCAAAGACGAGGTATAAGTGGGTTGTTGATTGCAATGAGCGTACTCTTTTGGCAAAGGCTGCTCGTTTTAACTTTGAAACATAGTGGAGATATGTTGGTGATGCGGTGAACGCTAAAAAATCATGGCTAGTGTTAATTCAGTGGGAAATGGCAAGTATAAAGAGAACAAGAAGTAGATGATTATTGTCAATGAAGTTTGGAAGATCGATGTATTAGTATTTAACATCTAAATTTATTATATATGCATTTTAAGTATTAGTTAGTTACATATATTTGTTGAAAGTTTTAACATATTTGGCCATGTTGAATTTAGTTGAGACCTGATCCTGATCCTGTGACACATATGGTTCAGTTTGTATGGGCGTCCATTAGTGATTATACAAAACCCTCTCACACTTCTTACTTCCTAAACTATTATTAGAAGGTATGAATGACTTTGTTCTATACGTGGTTAAATGGGCGGGTCATGCAAGTTGGGTAATCGGTCAAAAACCTTGAATTTTTGTATGGGTTAAAATATTTTACATATTTTAGAAATAACAGTCTTGGGGCTTACGGCCCTGTTGGATATGATCAATTTGACATGTTTTCTTCTTAGCTAATTTTTTAACTTTACGTGTTTAAATTTGATGTTAAAGATAAAATATTTACAGCTTAATATTAATTATAGGGCTAATGACATGGAAATGAATCTAACTTGTCATTTTTTGATGTTCAAATCTTATTTTTTTCTATTAAAACACAAACTTTCAAATTTCGATCTTTGAGTGTATTTTTTTCATGTAAAATGACCATTTTACCCTTCGAAATTTGAAAAATGTAAAAGTAAAATGGTCACAAACTACACACAAAGGTCGAAATTTGAAAAGTTTGTGTTTCAATAGCTAAAAAACAAGATGACTACATGGAACAACAAAAATTGACAAGTTAGATGCATTTTCAAATCATTGGCCCTTAATATGGCGTGCAGTGAGGTTCGGATTAGCGTTTTCATGTCTCTGCATTTTAAGGTTGTCATGCTATATCTGGGTCTGCAATAGCATAATTTGCGTATTTGTTCCTTTCTGTTGCAATTTTTGGTTGGTTCTTGTTATATCATATGGGTCTGGCATGTTTCCTGTGGCGGTGTTTGTTTGGTGCAGTATATAAATTTGGGATGCAATTGGACATTAAATAGTGTAGCATCCTAGTTTTGTTTGTCTTAGGTTTCTTTATCTTGTGTCAAAGTGTTTTTGTTTTTGTAATGTGTAATCTTTGTATGGTTGCTTGGGTCTCTATTTTTAACCATCTTGGCTATATAGTGGATGCCTTTGTTTGTTTGGTTTGAAATATATTGCCCTTCAAAAAAGATAAAGTATAATGCGTTCCTGTAACTTATATGAATAAGCAATGTTTCACGA
This sequence comes from Chrysanthemum lavandulifolium, assembly GCA_022545495.1. Taxonomy (NCBI): domain Eukaryota; kingdom Viridiplantae; phylum Streptophyta; class Magnoliopsida; order Asterales; family Asteraceae; genus Chrysanthemum; species Chrysanthemum lavandulifolium. The sequence continues at coordinate 59,739,866 of CM040239.1, forward strand.
CTAAAATGATGACACTTTGCTCAATGCACTCAATTGCAAGATTCCTACAAACTAACAAAAGAACCCAACAAAAAATGTTGATAATTAATATTAGATCTACACCTCAAAGCAGAGGGGAAATTTTTAATATTTTCATTTGAGAATAGGTTGATTCGAGTTATATTTATTCATCGCGTATCAAACAAATAAGTAAATTAACAACAACAAAAAAAACTTGATAAAAGGGAACATGCGAGAATGGCCAAGTTTTAACAATAAGATTCGGTGTTATTGTGTTAACGACTGATGATACCAAAATTAGCAGGTCAGTAAGTGGGGTCCGTGATGCCGAACTGGCGAAACCTCGCTATCTGTATCACTCAAGGAAGAAAAGCCACGTTAGAACTTATCCCGGGGTTTTGCCCTGGGATTAAGCTCAGACGCTCAAGTCAGATAATGATATCATAATAAAAAAACATTTATTATTGAAAGAGAGTTAAGCAATTGTATTTTTGTTGTCCCTTGGCAACTTTACCTGTCTTCCTTTTATAGGCGAGTAATCGAATCAAATTTTGAGAGCGGATAAGAATTGAATATATCTGACACTCGAATATATTCGATTTTCCTGCCATATTCTCTGACAATCATATCCGAATATTGCCATTTGCTCAAGCAAGTGATACAACTTGCGCATTTAATGTTGTTTCTAGAAAGTCATTTTATTTTGCCAAATCTTGGAGTACTCTTATCTCACATGCATCCACGTAATATCATTTTGGAGTACCCGGTGTCCACTTCGTCTTCCCCTTCGTCGTCCACCTCAGCACCTCGCCGAGCCTCGTTTTGACACCGGCGTTGCTCGTCGTCCGTCGTCGTGGGAAGCAACGTCGTCTGCACGGCGGAGAAGAATTGTGCCTTTTCTTTTTTCTTTTCTTTTTTTTTCTCTCTCTCTTTTTTTTTTTTAGATAGTGAAATTTAAAGTTTTTTAATAAGGTAATATTTAAAGGTGAAGTGTTTTAGAAGATAGTGATATTGAAAGGTTCGTAGAGAAAAAATGCAAACATAAACGCATAATGATGAAACCTTTAAACTGAAACTTGAAAAATTAACTAAAAACTTGAAATACATAATAAGCTTAAACATAAAAAACTACAGAATCTCCCTAAAAACAACATAAAAACATGAAATACATAATAAAACTACTAAAAACTTAAAAAACGAGTCATCCGAGTCCCAACCATCAGAACTGGTTGGCGGAGAATAAAACTCCCCATTCATGTATCGACTCTCCATTATGTCGAAATAGTTGTCTTGGAGGTACTGAGCCTCCCGTGCTTCTTGCTCACGGCGAGACGACCTCTTCACGTCTGCTTCTTCCATAATCTCCTAACGTTTTCTTCATCTTGTTCCATTGGGAGGAAGCCTCACTTAACCAACTGGGGGTTTTGAAAATCCACCGTGGATCTGCTCACAGTGGAGTTGGAACAATTGGGAGGTATGGGATGTTTTCAAACCCCACCGAAAGACATTTTCGGTGGTGTTGAGTAAACTTCAAACTCGGCGAGTTGGAAAGTCGGTTTCGGAAAGTGATTTGGGGTTGGAAAGTGGTTTCCAAGAACTTCTCCGGGTGGGAATTCTTGAGAAAAGTCTTTGCGAGAAATTTTTTTTGTGTGAATTGTGTTATTTGTGCGTGAATTGTGACTGGTAGGATACTATATATAGAAAACTAAACCGTTTGAATTTTAATTTAAAATTTAAAATTTGAATTTGAATTAGCCCGCTCAACAGTACACGGTTTTTGAATTTGAATTTGAATTACCCCGCTCAACAGTACACGGTTTTTGAATTTGAATTTAAAATTTGAATTTGAATTTTGAATCTGAATTTTATAATTTGAATTTGAAAACCACCCTTATAAATAACATCTTATAACCACCATTTTTCACATCTACATCAATTAAAAACACACAAATGTCTCAAACTCGAAGTGGAACAAGTCGAAGAAATCTTGCTTGCAAGTTTGGATAGAAATTTCGAAGCTATGGATATGCAAAATAACCGTTCGAAAATATTTTTGGAACGACGTTATGCATATGTTCAATAATCGACAACCGATGACCATCGTACAAAAAATTCAATCACGGGTAAATGGACGAGGATTAACGTCGATTGCAAAAGTTCAACGCAATTTACAAACAGTTCTGCGTCAAGTGCTCAAAATGACCACACTCATCTCGAAAATGCGAAACTAAGCTTCCAAAGAACAATTTGGTGGAAAAGAGTTCAAGTATGTTCACGTTTGGGAGATTTTGAAAAATTGCCCAAGTGGGATGTCAAGATTAAATCCAATGAGTATGTGTTGTATTTTTTTTTACTCGTGTTGTTTTTTTTTCCGTATCGTGTTGTTTTTTTATTATTGTGTTATGTATTGTATTTTTAATTTGAATGAAATGAATTTATTTAGTTTATTTGGAAATGAAAATTGAATAAAAAAAATAAAGTGGTAGTGGTGGGCCCCAAATGAAGAGGTTGAGGTTTGTTATGAGTGAGGAGGGGGTTTGTTGTGGTTAGTTGTGAAAAAATAGGATGCTGATGTGGCGCTGAGTTGGCACGACGACGAACCTTCACTTCGTTTTGACACCTAGTGCTCTTAGTTGTATACTTTAGTTACTTTTCATGCATGTTTCATGTTTGCATGCATGGATTTGTATTTTGCATGCAAGTATCAAAATATCATTTCATTCTTTAGTTGTATACTCCACTGCATGCGTTATATAAATTTGTATTTTGCATGCAAGTTACGAGCATGCATATATTTATCGCGTATGAGATGTTATGTCCCCAAGCGTGTGTATGCCTTTTGCATATATACGTTACACGCTATCAACGACCAACTAAACCGCTTTATTAAAAAAAAATAGTTCACTATTTTGCAACTAATATTGGTAATCATATGTAAAATATTATTATTATTTGGTAATGTGTTTCTAAGAATTTAGGGCAATCTTTATGTGTGTGGTTTGGTTAGCTTGTGTACTTTAAAGCTTGCCATGTGTAATAGGTTGGCCAAAAAAGTGAAAGTACTAATTTGCTAGTTCTTGCGCGACTTGTTGGGTTATTTGGGTTGGAAGAAATCATTATGATGTGAAGAAACGCAATAAGATCCTTGATATGTAAGGCGTTATTTCTGCTATTTTAGCTTTTTAATAAAACAAGTTATATATACCAGGGTGTTTGTGATAGTTTTAGGAGCAATCCCAAACACCCCCATATACTCCAACGATCACAGCTTTTTTTCATTTGGTTTTATTGTATTTGATTTACGTGTTGATTTGATGATTTCCAATACTAGAGTTGACGTTGAAGCAAAAAATATTAACCTTTTTCCCAATACAGTAAGGAATTATAAGTGATAATGTAGATTTCAATTCTTCATCTAGCATCGGACTCTTATTAAATATCAATATTTAATATGATTATCCTAATTGTATAGAAAATTTTGTAACTACATGTTATTTTGAAGAACAATGTCATAATGTTAACCTTTAAGATATGGAAAACTATACAAATCTATATGACTTTATGGTTGAAAAGAATGAATATAAGCTGTTTTAGGTGAATTTGTTTTATGAGGAAGGGAATCCTATTGAGCCAAAGGTGTTGTTAGAAGATTTCTAGACATGGTCCATGGGTTGTATAAGTCTGAGATGGGTGGAAAAGGATTTGCATAATACGAGAAGACTTTATTTACAAGAGCCCTATGTTTATTGAAGAATGAATTATTAAACAGTAGGCAATGTGATATACTTGTCATTTCAAATTGATCTTTAAGAGTAAGTTTGAGTGAAACAAAAGTGAATGTATTGTTAGCAAAAGGCATCCATGATCCTTGAACATTTTAATGGTAATTATTGATAAACGGCTAAAACATAATGGTGTCAGAGCATTAGGGTGTGCGAGGTGTGCAACTGCACATGGCCGCCACACAGTTTTTAGGGCCTTAAAATATATATCCTTTTATATATTTTGGGCCTCAAAATTTACTTCCAACTTCAAAATTTTAACGATATATGAAATTATGTTTTAAATATTTGTTAAACTCATCTTCAAGTGGTTGAGAGTGACGAAGAACCCATAAAAGATTTAAGCTAGATGGTTACGTATATATCTTTATCATCATGTTTAGATATCGGGTCCTCCGATAATTCAGCTACGACGATGAATGACGCTCAAGTGCCATGGTGATATCAACTAAATTATACATGTTTATCAATGCCATATCATCACCTTTTGAGTTATTTGGCAACTTAGTGAAGGATTCGGAGAGCAAATTAACTTTAACCAACGAACCTATACACATCGACCCTTTTGTTGAAAATTTAAATTTATATGGAACACATTGACACATTGTAATTCTGATAAATTAACGTGAGAGCATAAGCAAAAAACACAAAAGTAAAAGCTTTTGGATTTAATGATCACATGAAGCGTTTGGGATTTATTAAATTACGTGGGCTTTTTACTTGTCTTAATGGGCTGAAAATTGTAAAACTATGTTTTCACAATTTCACTTACAAACTTGTACATAAATAAAGGTTGAATTCATTCCTTTATTCTTCCAACTCGACTTTTAATTTTTACAACAATAACGATTGATATTATTATTCGGGTAATAACATGTTGAGCCTTAGTTTGATGATATATATATCTCTTGCATATGCTTAGGTTTTTATGAACCATAGATGAGGATGATGTTTTAATGATTGTGCTACTGACTGAATGATTAGCTGTTATGTTTAATCATGGATTCTCATGTATTTAGGTATAATCGGCGGCTACGTTAGTATTTAATGAATTGTTACTAAATGAATGTACTCCTTCCGCCTCGATTTATATGTCCACTTTCATGTTACAACCACTAAAACAGTTTTCAAACGCGAAGGTCATAGCTATTGATAGACTATGTGATAACAAGACATTCTATTAACTATGTGCATTTTCAAATTGGGATGGATGGAGTATAGAGTTTCGCCGTTATGTTAGTTTAATGAATTCTTAGTTTGATTGTTAAGTATACTGTTTTTCGTATATTGTTATTATATGATCGCAAGTGTTATTAGTTCTTATATCTTGATATCAACTACTATATTGTTAAGTACTAAATTTTAAGTTTATTATGTTGAATAAATAGGTAAACAAAAGTTATGGAGGAGCATCCACATGAGTCAATTGACACTGTGTTTAACTGCGTTATTCCGTACATACACAATGGTGATGACCACAACTCTATATCTTTGGTTTGCCGAAAATGGTATGAGATTGAATGTATGACACGTAAGCACTTGGCCGTCCATGTGGTTTACTCCCGCCAACCGTCTCGTGTGGCTCAGAGGTTCCCCTATCTCGAATCTTTAACCCTAAAAGGACTTCCACGTGCGTTTCCAAATTTACAATATGTTGACCTCCAACCATGGATAAAAGTAATAGTTGTTTCTTTTAAGTGCTTGAAATCCCTAGATATCCGTCGTGTTATTGTTTGTGATTCAGATCTCGAGCAACTTGCAAGAAGCCGTGGTAAAGATTTAAGGGTATTAAAGATTAAAAATTGTAAAGGGTCTAGAGGAAATGGATTTATTCATATCGGTAGGTATTGTAATGATTTGAGAACTTTGTGTTTAGAAGATAATAAAAAAAATCAGATAAATAGGAAATGGTTACATGAATTGGCTTTGAATAACACGCGCATTGAATCGTTCCAATTTAGTTCCACGATTTCTGAATATGATGTTCAAGATCTTACACTTCTAGCAAAAAGTTGTAGCCAATCTCTAGTATGTTTGAAGATGGGTAAATGTTGTTTAAGTGATCTAAGCGATGTCTTTAGCCATGCCGTTAACTTAAAAGATTTTGGTTGCTGTGAACTTGAAAATTTTGAGCAAGAGGGTGATCAGCATGCTGGTCTCAAATTTACTCCAGACATGCTTATCAGTATCTATAGCATTGACCAAAGTGTGCTTCCATTTTTACTCCCTCTTTCAAATCGGCTTACGGAATTGAATCTTAGACATCTAAATAAAGATAGCCAGTGTTTCTTGATTCGGAGGTGTCCAAACTTGGAAACTCTTTATATCATCATGTTTGGAGACAATGTATTGCAAGTTATTGGTGAGTCATGCAAGAAATTGCGAAAACTTAAGACTGATGGGTTAGGGGCGAAACACATGGGACTGATTGCTCTGGCAGAAGGATGTCTTGAATTGGAATGTTTACATATTAATTTCGCAAAGGATATTTCAAATGAATCTCTAGAGTGTATAGGATATTGTTTGAAGAACCTTAACGATTTCCAAATAACGTTGCCCTATAGTACAATAAGCGTGCTAGACAGTGGGATCCGGGCTATGCTAATTGGTTGCAGCAAACTTGAAAGGCTAAGAATCAAGTACCATCATATCGAACCATTGACGGATGCGAGTTTGGGATATCTCGGGAAGTATGGTCATAATTTGAAATACCTGTCTCTTGGTTATATAAAATCTGTTGATCAAGGACTTGTAGACAGTGGGATCCGAGCTATCCTGATTGGTTGTGGCAAGCTGGAAAGTCTAAGACTCGACGGTTGTTCCGGAAACTTGACGGATGTGGGATTGGGGTATATTGGGAAGTATGGTCATAATTTGAGGCATCTCTCTCTTTGTGGTTATATACGGTATTTTGAGGAAGGACTTGTAGAGTTATCAAAAGGGTGCCCAAGATTAAGAAAGCTGGACATACATAATTGTAACTTTAGCAAACAAGCACTTTCTACTTTGATGTTTAATTTTCAATCGCTAAGGTATATGTGGGGTCTTGATCGATATGGGGATATTGTTTTGGCAAAGACGAGGTATAAGTGGGTTGTTGATTGCGATGACCTTACTCTGTGGATAAAGACTGGTTTTTTAATGCAGTGAACTTTAAAAAATCATGGTGAGTGTTAATTCGATGAGAAATGCTAAGTATAAAGAGAACAAGAAGTAGATGAATATTGTCAATGAAGTTTGGAAGATAGATGTACTAATGTTGGGCAACATTTAAATTTATTAGATATGCATTACATATTCTTGTAGAGAGTTTTAACATAATTGGCCATGTTCAGTTTAGTTGAGACCTTATCCTATGACACATACAAAACCCTCTTGTACAGTTCTTAGTTCCTGAACTATTATATGGGCGCGTCATGCAAGTTGGGTAATTGGTCAAAACGAGTGAATTTTTGTATGGGTTTTAAAAGATTTTACATATTTTAGAAATAACACTTTTGGGGCTTACGGCCCTGTTAGATATGATCTATTTGACATGTTTTCTTGTTGGCTATTTTTATTAATTTTACGTGTTTGAATTTGATGTTAAAGATAAAGCATAATGTGGTCCTGTAACATATATGAATAAGCAATGTTTCACGATTAAAATGATGACACTTTGCGCAATGCACTCAATTGCTAGATTCCTGCAAACTAACAAAAGAAGAAGAAAAAAAAAATAGTTGAGAATTTATATTAGATCTACACCTCAAAGCAGAGGGGAAAATTTCAGTTTTTTCATTTGTAAAATATTATTATTATTTGGTGAAACAAGTTATATATAACAGCATGTTTGGGATAGCTTATTTTTTTCTACTTCTGCTGAAAAATAAAATAAAATAAAATAAAATAAAATATATATATATAAAACTACATTTCTACCTCCCAAATAATTATGATTATCCTGATTGCACAGAAATTTTTGTAGCTACATGTTATTCTAAAGAACATTGTGATAATGTGAACCTTTAAGATATGAGTAACTACACAAATCTATAAGACTAAAGAAATGGCTTTGAATCTCTAAACTCAACGTTTCTACTCGAGAATGCTGTTTTAGGTGGCTTTGTTTTATGAGGACTGGAATCCTATTGAGCCAAAGGTGTTGTTAGAAGAGTTCTCGACGTGACGACATGGTCATGGTTTGTGTAAGTCGAGATAGGTGGTAAAGGATTTGCATATGACGGCGAGAAGACTTTATTTACATGAGGCCCTTTGCCAGAGACTAAGCTTGAGTTCCCTGTTTGTTGCAGAATCAATTATTAAACAGGTAGGCAATGTGTGACACATTCATCATTTTAGATCAATTTACGATTCTGGGTACTAATGAGCATGCATAGAACTGCTCGTGGAGGCCTCAAGGAGAATGACCCCAAGAGATCAAGGCCACCGACTCAATAAAAGTCACATTCTAGAGCTTTTATATGAATCTAAGTGGGTGGGATGCATTTGACAAGGTAATGTTAATTTTTTTATTTTTTGAATTTTACCCGATTAAGCTATCTCTGTCATAGCTTTAGTTTCCGGTTGCATAGTGTTTTTATGTCTAATGTTTAGTTATGAAAGGGTGTTTAGGACTGTCATAATAGCTGGAATCAGGGATGTTTGGGACTGCTCTTTTTAGAATCATTTAATTATTAAGGGGTGTTTGGGACTGTATTAATAGCAAAATTCGGGGTGTTTGGGACTGTTTTTAATAGCTGAATTCGGGGCGTTTACAAATTCTTAATAGCTGAATTCAAGAATGTTTGGTACTATTTTTAATATCTGAATTTAGTTGTGTTTGGAACTATCTTAATAGCTGAATTCAGAGTGTTTGGGACTGTTTTAAGTAGCTGAGTTCATGGGTGTTTGGAGAAGCGGCTACAATTTCGTACCAAATGCAAAAGAAACTGAAACTACAGGTTTACCATTCTTCTAGCCTAATCTGCTAGACCTTTACTCCGACAGGAAGTCCATGAATTGTCGACCAAGATCTGACCAAGATCTTAGATTGAATAGGTGTCACCGAGTATTTAGTGTCATGAGGCAGGTCAAATGTGTTGGTATTTGGTCAAATGCTTATTTTTACGGTTATAATTATATAGACTTGGAGAAAGCAGCGATTGCGATAATCGCTTTTGAAATCACATATCCAGATAACTCTAGTTTTAAATGCGACAAAAATTGAAATTTTGTAGCCTTAGAAAAGAATCACTTTTGCTCATGTTAGAATGTACCATCACCATCACTGAAGAATAATCATATACTAAATAATAAAATTAATTAAACATAACATCCAGAGTATACAACATGAGTTTCGATGAAGCATGACATAACACATGACACATCATGTCTCTTTTCTTTGTATCTTATGAAATACACCGTAAACATAACATCTATTTGTTTCTACATGTAGTTTAGAGCTAAGTTAGCATATTGAGAAATGGCCGTGAGTTGGCGTATTATTTGGGATTGGCTGATCACTGACCGTCACGGAAAGTACAAGTTTGTTGAAGTAGCTTAATAATAAGTTGATCAAGAGTAACATGAGAACTGTCATTTAAGACTTGAATGTGTATATACTGTATATCATTGACCCACATTTGGTTACCAATTTAGTGATGCGACCTTGGTTTCGGACATCTACAAAGCTCTTATTTGCGACTCTTTCTAGTAGTTTAAGTCCAACTGATCAAAACACACAGGTAAACTCAGATTTCAAATGCCCCCTCGTAACATGAATATTATACAGTTTTTTGACAGATTTTAGCCTTTAACACGTAAAAAGAAACACATAAAATGGTTTGACAATCATGTAGAAGACACCCTTAGAAGAATAACACGGCAAACCACATTTAAAGCAAGGGTTCCGGTAAGTCCTCAATAAAACATCCATGTACAGCATTACTTCTTTCTCAAATTCAGGAGTTCCTACAGATATTTCACAAATCACTCTACATGCTTAAAAGGGTAGAAACTCCTGGAAAATTTAGGATACAATGTCCTTGGTGTAAAACCTAATAACTTGTTGTGTAATGGCCGACTTTATCAGAATTTATTTCAAATTCTAAAACCAACATTATTGTATATATTTTTTCTTGTTATGAAGTTTATAACGGTCATCAAAAGCTTTTTAAAATAGTCGATTTTGAAGCTATGTAACTTGTATTGGACTTAAGTATACTCACAATTTTAGGAATCTGGATTATATTTTTCAAATTCCAAAAGCTTAATAGAATTTACCGGCTCAGTTTGTTTATGGAACGCTTCAAGTCTTGACTTCAAAACAGCTGTAGTGTCATCTTTACGTTGAATCAAAGGTTCTCCAGTGACCTTCAAGACGTTGAGAAATCATTAGATCATAATACATAACATTAATGGACCAGCTTAACAATTATAAATGGTCAGTTGAATAATAAAGGTTTTTGAAGTAAAGAAAGTATAACCATGTCAACTTATATGGGTGAAATTTGCACCATGTCAAACATCTGCTATAAGTTATATCATCACCAACACGCATAAGATTTCTGTTTCTTTTTCCTTTTTTAGTTTGGATTAATAGATTCCAATTTGATAATCCCGCTATCCTCATAATTACATACAGTAACAAATTTACAACAATCCCACAAATTCTATCAGCTAACATTCTTTATAGGTAGATTTTGCATGAATGGTTTCTCCATTCTAAAAAATGAAATAATATAGAACATGAGAATCTTACATCATCTATGCCAGGATAGGAGGTGCAAATTTTGAGTGGTAACTCCGACCACTATAAAGTATGGATCCAATGACGAATAATCCTTTACTCCAAGATTGCATCATCAATTGCAAAGTTAAGCACCTTGTCAACTTTGACCCCTCTTTTCTCAAGCATCTCATCAAGCTGCATAACAAAAAAATTAAAAGCACAATCAAATTTATAAATAAAAGAATTTGAAGAAACTCAATTATATTGCATCTTGATCATAAGGAGATACCTTTTGAGCCTGGACCACCGTCCTAGGGAATCCATTAAGAATGAAACCTTTTTGACATGAAGGCTTCTTCAGCGCTTCATCAATAATTCCCACAACTAAGTCATTAGAACAAGTTGTCCTAAGGAACAACAGAGAGTTGAAAGTAAGTATGAAGAATATGTGTCTTTCTATAAAGTATACGCATATATACAGCAAACACATACATTGTCCATGGCCTATTTTGCTTTGATTCCAAGAGGGGTTTTAGCAGCAACAGCAGCTCTTAGCATGTCACCAGTAGCCAAGTGGCACAAACAGTACTCATCTTTGATAATTGGTGACTGCTGGGTGCCCTTTCCAGATCCAGGAGGGCCTGCAAAATAAACAATATTTAATTTTTGATCGAGAACTTATAAATAAAAAGTCACAATTTCAACGATTTTCAAGATTCACAGTGCCATCCACAATCACAAAAATAAAAATAAAAAATAAATAAATAATTATAAGCAATCACAGTGCCTACTTCGGGTTCAGTATTACAAAAATACTCCAAGCCCATATGACAATTCTATATTCTACAGAATATTTACAAATATACACAGAAAAAGTATCAAGGAAGGAGCATTTAATGAGCTTTACCAACTGCCAAAATATAATAAGCTGGTCAGCTAAGGTTTTAATGAACTTAACTCACCTTCAAACATGGTCTATAGACAGCAGAACTGGCTTCTTGTAGGGAGGTCCAGAAACTCCGATCTTTGTAGTTTTAAAAGATAAGATCCAGAAGATGATGGACTCAAGTAAACGGTTAAACTGTTAAAGTCAATGCTACTTACATTCTTTTAGTTATTAGAGTTATATAAGTTCACAGAACGCATGTACTATCAAAGGTGTAGACAACAACAGCAATAATTCAAGAAGACAATTCAGAGAAGAGAGCCAACCCGTTAACTTTAGGAAAAGACCAACACTTATGTTTATACCACATAATAGCAATGCGCCAATGCTTTTTCCTAAAGTATAAAAGGTGCCCATTGTTCACCTAGTAAGCTGGTGATTAACAATACTTCATACTTCAGAAACTAAAAATACTTCACCTAATTTAAGCAACCATTGTTCACTTAGTATACACGGTAGTTCAAAGAAAAAATCAAGTTAAATAACTAAATTCTTCCAATCAGCCAGAAACACACTTTTCTTAACTGCGTCACTGTTATGCTTAACATTGTTTACAGTATATCACACTTCAATAATACCAATGGTGTTAGTACTAAAGAAAGCAAATCAGCTAAAACACTCTTTTAAAAGGAGTAAATGACCAGAATAGGTAATAAAATACGAATAATAAGTTTTGCTGCAATTGATTACGAGTGGCCTTAAACTTAATTAAATGAGATAACTAACTTCAAAATGCAATGCCAAACACCCTTCAAGTACAGCAAAAGATATATGTAAAGGTAAAAAGTTGAGAGAGGGTCATACCTTTAATTTATTTTGACTTTTGGGATATTGGAGATAAGGGGCCAATAGAAGCCTCTTCTACTTGTCTTTTCTTTCAGTTCATCCGAGCAGTTGTTTAACCACAAATCTAAAAGTGAAGGCAATAACGTTTCTGGTAGATCTTTCATCTTTGGGCAATTCCAAATTTCGAGATGTTGGAGGGAGGTGAGATGTTGGAGTCCCATTGAAACTGATTCCAGTTTCTCAAAATTAAATAAATAAAGCGTAGTAAGAGATGAAGGAAGCATATGCGAGAATTGACTTCCACTAGTCACATCTTCTTCTTCTGCCGATCCACCATATAGCCATAGGTCAACGAGAGAAGGTGGGAAGTTTTGTGTGCCAAAGTTTGATATGGCCTTCTTCAAACCCCCTATTGCTAAGAAAGCCAACTTAGGAGGTCAAACTCCAAATGAATCAACATCCATACTTTTACAATTTGTGATTCTCAGATGTGTTAACGAGGTGAGATTCGGCAAGTCTGCAGCAGGAAATGACTCTATACTCGAACAGTTATCTATTGTCAGTTTTGTGATGTGAATGAAACTAGTAAATTCATTTATTGAATTCAGATTTTTCCAACTATCCATGTGTTCACATCCTTCAATATGGAGGGACTTGAGCTTGTGCCCTCCTGTTGGGAAGGATGCAATCGAATCACAATCGTAGATAAACACTTCCTGAATGTTGTTTGGCAAATTGCAACGCTCAAGATTCTCACATTTCGACAAGTACAACATCCTAATAGGTGTTAGTTGGTTGCATCCATCCTGTTGAAATTTGGGGTAATAATCATGGCAAACATGTCACTCTATCAATTGCTAATGGCTTTCAAGCTATGTTCTTTGCAGCATATTACGGGGTTTAACATGGACAAAGCATAAGTGGTTTATAGTTCCAAGATTATCATTTCACTGAAGCCTCTCTTGTTCTCTTGAAGTTCATTATTATAGCCGTTAGAGGGTCTTAGTGTAACTTGATCCCCTATTTAATTAGTCCTTTATTCTGGGTTACAAACACTGAGTGAGCGATCTTTTGTATCACTCTCTTCTCTCTTAGATCATTTCACCGATCTTGTCTTGTCTTTACATTCATATGATTATTGTCTCATTGACATTAATCTAATCTTGTAACATTTGGATACTATTAATCTAAGTCGACTATTGCGACTTAGATCTAAATAAAGGTTCCATTGTTTATCTCTCGCTTCCTATACTTTCGTACATGGTATCGAGCTTGAGCTCATTGATTCTCTTCGCAACTATTGGTGGTTTAGGGTTATTGCTATTGGCGTAATCACCGGTTATCTTCTACTTACAATTAGCCCTAGACTAAGTGAATCTAGGTAATTGTGATTTGTTCTTCCATTGCATATCTCTCTCGTAAGTCTATATCTTGTCTCTTCTTCAAACATACAAGACTTAAGTCTTTGTGGGTGCAACGGGTAGACTAACATCTTGATCGCCACCTTGAGTGGTACGAATACACCGCCTGGTTTACCCTAGTCCACAGGCTTGGTGCTTGTTGTTTCTTAAATTCGAGTCTTACTTATCTTTCTATTTGGTCTTATTATTATCTCTGCTCGCTTTATTTTTTGTCTTCTTGTCTTTATTAAGGTTGATGGTTCAATATTTTCAATTTGCATAAAATATAAACTCTCTTAGTCAAAGTGGGTCCTCTCTTGCGATTACTACAACAATCTTAACTCTTTATGGAAACAATTTGATTGTATGATTAGCTTGCCTCCTTGCACTTGTGAGGTCGCAAAACATTTTGAAAAACATAATCGACTAATCAAGTTAATGCAATTTCTTATGGGTCTTGATGACTCTTATGTTCCCATCGAAGCAATATTTTAACCGAGACCCTTTACCTAATGTCAAAACTGCTTTCTCTGTTGTCTCGGAGAAGAGTCTCACGAAATGTATCATCCGGGAATAGCTCGCTAAACCCAATGCTACGACTTTTGTTTGCAAAAACTTCGATGGTGGAAAATTTTTGATAATAAAAGAAATTTTAACAACAAAGTTTATGGTCTTAATATCGGTAACAGACTCCAATAGCAGAGGACCAAACATGAACCTCAAATGTACCAATTGTAAAAACCGGGTCACACCATTGATAGATGTTATGATCTTGTTGGCTATCCTGCTGGATATGCTAAAAGAAATTTTAATGGTAAACCTTTCAAGAATAACAATGTTTCTGCTGAAACCAATCTTGTCACCGATAATAGTGCCAAGAACTCTCCGCCTCCTTGTCTAATGAATGACTCTCAAGACTTATGAGTCTTCTCAATGACAACAATGTGTCATCTGCTAATGCCAACTTGGCGGTAAAATTTTTCAGAACCTTCTTTAATGGCGTGTCAAGTTTAATATAAACTTCAACAAGTTTTTAACAACAACACTAAGACATTATCCGAAACATCGGTCTTGGTTGGATTGTTGATTACGGTGCAAATCAAGACATGATCGTGTGTCGAAAATTTTTAATCAATGTTGTTAACATTTCAAATCTTGGCTTAACTGTTGGACATCCCAACGGTACTCGTGCCTTAATTACAAAAATTGGTGATTTAAAGATCAATAATGACCTAACTCTCTTTGATGTACTTGTTGTTCCCGAGTACAATGTTAGTTTGTCGTCTGCTCATAAAATTGCTAGAGACAATAAGATGTTTGTCGGGTTTAATGAATCTAATTGCTATATACTGATTTACATCAAAAAGGATTGTGGGGATTGGTAAACAACACAATGGGTTATATATGTTTGATATTGATTCTTCATGTAAGATTATTTCTAATAATTGCATATCTGTTGTCATGTTTCAAAAATCTTTGGCATCAAAGACTTGGTCATCCTCCGACCAAGTCCTACACATACTTAAACCCACTCTTAAATTTGATAGTACATCCGAAATCGATCATCTCGTGATACTTGTAATAAAGCTAAACAAACCAGGAACCATTCCTCAAGTGAACATAAATCAACTAAAATTGGTCAACTTGTCCATCTTGATGTATGGGGACCATATAAAGTCACTAGCGAGATGGTTACAAATACTTTTAACCGTTGTTGATGACTATTCCGTAGGCGGTGTAGGTTTATATGCTTAAGGGAAGGATGATGTTTATGTTTCCATTGTTAACTTTACTCACATGCTATCAAATCAATTTGAACACAATGTCAAGATCTTTAGAAGTGATAATGGGACGAATTTGTCAATAATAAACTTCAAGTTTTTTCCATGAAAAGGAATTTTACATCAAACCTCTTGTGTCTATACACCACAACAAAATGGTATTGCGAGAAAGGAAACATAGGCATCTCCTTAATGTAGCTAGATCCTCATGTTTCGTGGGGAATTACCTCTAAATCTTTGGTCCGAATGTGTTCTAACTGCTTGCCTATGTCATAAACAGGTTGCCTCTTGATTATGTCCGCAAGTCCCGTTCTTCCTTGTGTATGGGCATGACCCTTCACCCTCTCCTTAGAGTCTTTGGTCGCTTATGCTATGCCACCATTCTCAACATCTCGATAAATTTGGTAGTAGGTCCGAAAAAGTGTCTTTATTGGTTACTCAAATGAGAAGAAAGGCTATAAACTCTTGAGCCTTGAAACAAAAATATCTTTTACTCCGGAGATGTCAAATTTTATGAAACTGCTTTTCCTTCAAATGAAAATTACGTGTCAAAACCTTTTGTTGAAACCTTTGTACCAAAAGATTTAAATCACAAAAATTTCTTTGACTCACAAATAAGTCCCAATGATGAAGGAGAGTGACATCCTATGATGATGGCACGGTGGTAAGTCATCCCACTAGGATTGACGAACCGGTTGCAACATCTATAGATGATAATACACACCCCGAGGGCAACATATCACATGATTCACATTCTCACGATGCGCTTTCGATCCTAGCGATACAACATCCGATTATGTTTGAACAAGAAAGAGGCTTGCCACCATTACTACTAGAAGGTCAACGAGTTTCCAAATTGCCCAAGAATCTTAATGACTTTATTATAGAAGGAAAAGTCAAATATGGTGTTGAAAAGGTTGTTAATTACTCCAACCTTAACAAAGATAATTATCGCTTTGCATCTAGTCTTAATAAAAGTATTGAACCTACATTATGAAGAAGCTATCCATGATAGTAATTGGGTTGATGCTATGAATTCGAAATTGAGGCCTTGAATGAAAACCATGCTTGGGATATAACCGATCTACCTCCTAATAGAATTCATATTGGCTACAAATGGATTTTTAAAATCAAATATAAAGCTAATGGTGAAGTTGATAGATACAAGGCTAGATTAGTTGTTAAAGGTTACAACCAAAGGGAAGGAATAGACTATGATGAAACTTTTCCCTGTTGTAAAATGTTCATCGTTAGATGTCTTATTGCCTTAGTCAAAAAACAAATGGCCTCTTTTTCAACTTGATGTTAACAATGCTTTCTTGTATGGAGACCTTGATGAGGATATCTATATGACCATTCCCAAAGGGTTCGTAATGAGAACAATAAAAATAAAGTTTGTAAACTTGTTAAGTCTCTATATGGTCTAAAACAAGCTCCCGTAAAATGGAATGAAAAACTTGTCGTTGTTTTAAAGGAAAACAACTTTGTTCAATCATAATGATCATTCCTTGTTCACCAAAACAGAATGACAAGTTCATTGCTCTTCTTGTTTATGTGGATGATATAGTTCTTCTTGAAACTGTGTTGATGAGATAAACCTATTCAAAGAGTTTCTAAAATCAAAATTCCATATCAAAGACTTGGGAAATCTAAAATATTTTCTTGGCATTGAGGTTTTAAAACTGGAATGACATCTGCTCTTTCCCAAAGAAAATCTTGCCTTGAACTCCTCAAAGAATTTGGTCTTCTTGGTGCAAACTCGTGTCCACCCCTATGGAACCCAACTCGTGCTTCCATACATTCCCACCGATGATGACCCTTACTTGTCAACATCATCGGTTATCGAAGCTTCTTGGGAAACTTATCTACCTCACCCATACAAGACCGACATTTCATACTCGGTTCATTGTCCGCACAATATATGCATTCTCCTTGAAATCTCATCCGGAATGTGCCTCAATGTTCGAGGTATCTAAAAGGAGCTCCAGAAAAGGTCTAAGGTACAATTACAAGAACTCGAAAATCATCTTGAAGGATATAGTGATGCTGATTGGGCGAATGTAAGAAAACCAGAAATCATTTATGTGTTATTGTGTTTTCATTAATGATTGTTTAATCTCATGGAAAAGTAAAAGCAAAACACTCTTTCAAAATCTTCCACGTAAGCGTAGTATAGATCTATGTCTCATCGCCGCTTGTGAAATCATTTGATTCGTAAAATCCTAAAAGATCTAAAAGTTGATATCAACCTTCCTGTTAATCTTTTTGTGATAACAAATCGCTTTACAACTTGTCACAACCCTGCTTTCCATGAAAGATCAAAACATTTTGAAATTGATGTTCACTTCATCGGGAAAAATTGCTAGAGGTGTTATAAATGCTAAAAGATTGGATCTTCAAACCAAATCTACGACATTCTTACAAAGAACCTCCCATCTATCAAAGATAAATTTTGTGTGAAAAATTGATATTGTTTGATATGTTTGCCCATCGATTAAGGGGAATGTTGAAATTTGGGGTAATAATCTGTGGCAAACATGTCACTCTATCAATTGCTAATGGCTTTCAAGCTATGTTCTTGCAGCATATTACGGGGGTTTAACATGGACAAAGCATAAGTGGTTTATAGTTCCAAGATTATCATTTCTTTGAAGCCTCTCTTGTTCTGCAAGTTCATTATTATAGCCGTTAGAGGGTCTTAGTGTAACTTGATCCCTATTTAATTAGTCCTTTATTCTAGGGTTACAAACACTTGAGTGAGCGATCTTTTGTATCACTCTCTTCTCTCTCTTAGATCATTTCACCGATCTTGTCTTGTCTTTACATTCATATGATTATTGTCTCATTGACATTAATCTAATCTTGTAACATTTGGATACTATTAATCTAAGCTGACTATTGCAGCTTAGATCTAAATAAAGGTTCTGTTGTTTATCTACTGTTGCCTATACTTTCGTACATGTTTATCTACTATTGCAGCTTGGATACTATTAATCTAAGCTGACTATTGAATGCTTGTTTATCTACTGTTGTTTAATCTAAGCTGACAGAGCAAACACATACATTGTCCATCGACTCTTTTGCTTTGATTCCAAGAGGGATTTTAGCAAAGAACAATGAGCTCTTAGCATGTCACCAAGAGGGCAAGTGGCACAAACAAGACTCATCTCGATAATTGGTGGTCTGGGTGCCCTTTCCGCATCCGTGAGGGCCTGCAAAATAAAGAATATTTAATTTTGATCGAGAACCGAAAATGTAACCGATAAGTAAAAGTCACAATTTCAACGATTTTCAAGATTCACAAGACCATCCACAATCACAAAAAAATAAAAAATAAAAAATTATAAGCATTCACAAGGTTTACTTGGGTTCAAGAAAGCACAAAATTACAAATATACTCCAAGCCCATATGACAATTCTATATTCTACAAAATATTCAAAATATACACGTAAAAAGTATCAAGGAAGGAGCATTTAATGAGCTTTACCAATCGCCAAAATATAATAAGTCGATCACTAAGGTTTTAATGAACTTAGCTCACCTTCAAACATAGTCTATAGACAATGAATTGGCTCTTGTAGGAGGTCCAAAAATCCAATCTTTGTAGTTTTAAAAGATAAGATCCAAATGATGATGGACTCAAGTAAATGGTTAAACTGTTAAAGTCAATGCTACTTACATTCTTTTAGTTATTAGAGTTATACAAGTTCACGTAACGCATGTACTATCAAAGGTGTAGACAACAACAAAGAATAATTCAAGAAGACAATTCGAGAAGAGAGCCAACCCGTTAACTTTAGGAAAAGACCAACACTTATGTTTATACCACATAATAGCAATGCGCCAATGCTTTTTCCTAAAGTATAAAAGGTGCCCATTGTTCACCTAGTAAGTCGGTGATTAACAATACTTCATACTTGAAACTAAAATACTTCACCTAATTTAAGCAACCATTGTTCACTTAGTATACACGGTAGTTCAAAGAAAAATCAAGTTAAATAACTAAATTCTTCCAATCAAGAAGAAACACACTTTTCTTAATCAAGGCCATCATTATGCTTAACATTGTTTACAGATATCACACTCCAATAATACCAATGGTGTTAGTACTAAAGAAAGCAAGTCACTAAAACACTCTTTTAAAAGGAGTAATGACCGTAATAGGTAATAAAATACTAATAATAAGTTTTTTGCAATTGATTACGAGTGGCCTTAAAACTTAACTAAATAATATAACTAACTTCAAAATGCAATGCCAAACACCCTTCAAGTACAAAGAAGATATATGTAAAGGTAAAAGTTGAGAGAGGTCATACCTTTAATTTATTTTGACTTTTGGGATATTGGAGATAAGGGGCCAATAGAAGCCTCTTCACTTGTCTTTTCTTTCAGTTCATCCGAGCGCTTGTTTAACCACAAATCTAAAAGTGAAGGCAATAACGCTTCGGTAGATCTTTCATCTTTGGGCAATTCCAAATTTCGAGATGTTGGAGGAGGTGAGATGTTGAGTCCCATTGAAACCGATTCCAGCTTTCAAAATTAAATAAATAAAGCGTAGTAAGAGATGAAGGAAGCATATGCAGAATTGACTTCCACTAGTCACATCTTCTTCTTCGCCGATCCACCATATAGCCATAGGTCAACGAGAAGGTGGGAAGTTTTGTGTGCCAAAGTTTGATATGGCCTTCTTCAAACCCCTATTGCTAAGAAAGCCAACTTAGAGGCCAAACTCCAAATGAATCAACATCCATACTTTTACAATTTGTGATTCTCGGATGTGTTAACGAGGTGAGATTCGCAAGTCTGCAGCAGAAATGACTTTATACTCGAATGCTTATCTATTGTCGGTTTGTGATGTGAATGAAACTAGTAAATTCATTTATTGAATTGAGATTTTTCCAACTATCCATGTGTTCACATCCTTCAATATGGAGGGACTTGAGCTTGTGCCCTCCTGTTGGGAAGGATGCAATCGAATCACAATCGTAGATAAACACTTCCTGAATGTTGTTTGGCAAATTGCAACGCTCAAGATTCTCACATTTCGACAAGTACAACATCCTAATAGGTGTTAGTTGGTTGCATCCATCCTCATCCTCCTCCTCTTTTTCTCCCAAACTCACCAATTTTGAACACTCATATACTTCCAACTTCCTTAAATTCACGAGAACCTTACTTGCCTTTGCTTCTGATTCCCACAAGTATCTTATTTCATCACACCCCCAGATACTTAATTCTTCAACTGCCCCAAGATAGTCCATAACACCTCTCCACACCTCATCACTAAGTCCCGAAATACTCGAAATACTTAACTTGGTGATCACTTTGAACACGAATCGACTTGTCAATACACCATCACCACAACTGTTGAGATGTAAAACCTCAATAAGGTAGTGCTTCAGTGAGACTTCAACCAAATTAGGACAATCCAATATTTCCAGCTCTTGAAGGCATGGAAACATTATCGCACCTCGACACCACTCTTGGTTGACCACACCTCCCACGCCTCATAAATCCAATTATCAAACTTTCAAGTTTAGGAAATGCAATACTGTCCCAAGGAACTCGAGCCCACAACTTTCACCTCGCTCGCACTTGAATATCCAACTTAAGTGATGGTAGTTGCCCAGTGGTGGTAGAAACGCATAATTTCTACCACCCCGAATTGAAGCACTAGTCAATCGATGAAATGAGGGATCCCCAATCCACTTTGGAAATACTTTACCTCCATATGACACAATTTTAGATCTTTCAAGTTATCACTATGAGGCTTGAGCGCATCGAGGACTTCCTTCTCAAGTTTTTCATTTCGAGAATCATCAAACACATCACTCCATCCCATGTGTAGCTCACTAACCCTCTTTTCTCGATAAGTTCACTTCAAGATACCCCTTGCGCTTTGCGCTTCTGCACCATCAATAGAAATCTCGCTTGGAGATTCTTTAAGTTCCTAAGCCAAGAAATAAAGAAGGCATTGTTTTCAACAAAAATGTTGTTGGAAAGAATTTGTAGGCTTTTCTCGCTAATCCTAAACGGCATCGTATTCCAAAGCAATGTATCCCGAATGTCAAAATGCCGCAAATTTTTAAGCTTTAAGAAGTTGTCAGCAACGTAGTCAAGTTATAACAACCCGAAACGATCAATGTTTGTAAGTTATTAAGATTGCGACACTTTGTGGCAAATGTGTGATACTAGTTTGAGATAAATTAAGATATCGCAAGTGCTTCATATTGTCGACACACTCGGTACCTCAACTATCTCCAATCTACTCAAACTTAGAACCCTTAACAATGGTAATCGGGAAGTGCATCAACCGAATTTTACTTGATAAGTTGAATATCTCGCTATTTCCCACCACATTGGGCATAGCTAAAAACGTTCTCAAACTATTAGCTCTTTCGAATGCCTTGAACTTGTTGTAAGTCATATATTCCTCACAAACAAATGACACATGGCGGTACTTTTTAAAAGCTTGCTTCCTAACATTCTTCTCCATAGCTATGTCTAACCTCACAAAAAATTATCCTGCAACAAATGTGGCTAAATCATTCATGAGGTCATGCATCACAAACAACGATTCTTCATGAGGCACATGTTGAAAAAAAGACCTTGACAACAACTCTTGAAAATATTCCTCACCCAAGCGTTCCATTGATTTTTCTGTAGATGAATTGTGCAAAACCCTTCCGCCATCCACAACAATATCAAGTCATCTTTCTCAAACACGTAGTCCTTGGGGATCAAGCAACATGCAAACAATTGCTTCGATGTGCGTAAAGATCATAGTAGCTTAGTCTAAGCTACTGGAACAATCGCCTCCGTCTTCTAACATCAATATCTCATCATTCAACAATGCTTCCAATCTTCTTCATCTGCTTTTGTTCGAGTAAACTTCAAGTGCTTTTAAAGCCAAAGGCAAGCCACCGCATTTTCTAACAATGCCTTCACCATGTGGTCTCAAGACCGGATGTAAATCAAAGTTCTTTACACCCAAAGCATATTGAGCAAATAAAGATAAAGCATCATCATGTGACGACTTCTTCGATCGTATGGATGATCGTAGCCCAACTTATTAAGCAAATGTTGCTTTCGAGTTGTGATGATTATTTTGCTTCCATGAGCCACTTCAAGAATGGGGCCGCTAATGTTTCCCGCCTTCCACTTTTCGGTCCATATATCATCCAAAACAAGGAGAAATCGTTTCCTGTAAGTTGATTCTTAAGAGTGCTTGAAGCAAATTTAGATCCGCAAATTTCTTATTTCCATCCCCACCTATAGATTGAAAGATGACTTTACTTATATTGAAGGTGTCAAAGTCATCAGAGACACAAACCCATGCCTTGAGATCAAAGTGATCCTTCACTTGCTGATCGTCATACAAAAGTCTAGCTAAAGTCGTTTTTCCTATGCCACCCATACCAACAATGGGCACGATGTCAAAGTTTTCATCACATTGTTCATCACTCAATAGCTTACGAAGCAATTCCTTCTTCTCAACTTCACGACCAACAATAATCTTTGAATTTACCAAAGAGGTCCGTAATTTCCATTTTGCTTTGTTTCCGCCATCTTTCACAATCAAACCAAGATTATTTTTTCATCTATGAGTTCTTGTAACTTTGGTGGTAATACTATTTAACTTGTCATCCATCCTAGTACTTGGTGAGAAACTTGTGCAACAAGTTGGAATGAGCTTTCTTACCTTGCTACTAGACTCGTTGGTAAACTCGTGATCCGTTGCTAAAGTATCTAGTGTATCGCCTATGTCGTAAACCAAATGTTGGAGACCATTTAACCACCGCTTAATGACTTCATCTTTGATTTCTTTCCGAGAAGCATCACTAAGAAGAGCTCGATCCGGGATAACTTCCTCTCCCATTTCTTCAGCTCGGTATGAGTTTCTTTGAATCGAGCAATCTTGTTCATGGATACAGATGTTAGCTTCTCAAAAACGATTGGGAGCAAGGCAGAAACAACGAGTTCAGCCATTATTATTGTAGTATATAGTTGATGACGTATAGTCTGGAGTCGGGTCATGAACCCGACTACAGCCCGATACTTTCAGGCCTGGTACGAACTGGGCCAATATTAATACATGTTTGGGCTCACGAAAGCCCAAACCCATATCTATTTACGGAATAGATATCCGATATCTTCTAAAACAAGAAGATAATCATTCCCAACCGACTTAGGCGGGATACGCCGAAGGTTGGGGAACACGGAACCAACAAGGATTCCGTGCGTATATAAAGGGAATCATATCCCTCGTTTAAGGTACGATCTCATAACCCTAAAACTCCTTAAACCCTAAACCGATTACTCACTCACGCCGAGGATAATCGGGAGACAATCCCACTGTAAGCCTAACGGTGTTTCTTGTCTCTTAGCGCGCAGGTCTCAAGCAGCAATTCTCAATTGGTACGAGAACCGAGCTCCAAATCGAGAACGCCCAACTTTTGTATCAACAAGTGGCGCCATCCGTGGGACCCTACACTAAGAACCGACACTAGAATGACAAAGCACTGCAATCGATCGCAATGACCTTATGGGAAGAAGTCGCAGAGTGGACTAATCCCTAGCGCACTGGGACAACCAACACGCTAAAAGGGATCAGTCAAGATTTGATCTTCCTCTGGTGGAACCGCACTCGGAACAACCCAAGCAACTACAACCACCACGAGTGGAGTAGACCCATCACAAGACCGCCTTTACTACTCCCTTCCAATCGCTAGAAACCGACCGACAAAGGTACCAGAGGCACCAGTAGGGATAAGGGTAAAGCGGCGAGAACAAACGCTCACCCTCGAGGGAGTTGCGCCGGAACTAGCACCAGAAGTTTTCGTATCCCAAAACTACGAAACATTAACTGCCCTCATGCAAGAGGAAGAAAAGAAAAGATCAGGTCGGAACTTGAAAGCCCGACTCAACTTCGATTCTGAATACGAGACTTCTCCACTGCGCCATCAGAAAGAAAAGCGCAGGAGAGATAGCGGCCGACCCCCAGTATTCAACAGAATAGGGAGAAGAATTGAGGATGATGAGACATCTCACTCGCACCACTGGAGTGATAGTGATAGAGAAGAACGGCGTACCAGTGTCTACACTAGATTGGGTAGCCGTAAAGCACGTGACAGACTGGAGTGAAAGCACTCCCCAAGCGAAAGTCCTTCAGATCCGGACTACGAGTCAGATTCTGGGGATAGCCGGCGCAAACGCCGTAAGAAGGAAAATTCCTCTACTGATAATTCCTCGGACAACGAGGACAGCGACACAGGACATTGGAAGTCTAGAAATAGACGCGATAGCCAAGAGGAAGACATGTCTCTCCGTGGCGCCGTCGAAAGTGGATGCGTTCACCGACGCATTAGTGATTTCTCCGAGAACAAGAAGAGACGATGCCTACTAATGTCAAGACCTATGATAGAACAGTGACCCGGACGATCACCTAAAATCTTTGAATTAGCCGCGACCATTGAAAACGGCCACAACCATCCCGGTGCCACATGTTTAATTCCACACGGTGGGAAGCGCGGAATCGGTTCAACAAACTCCCACGAAGGAGCGTGAATGGTTTTGAAGAGTTGAGAAAGGCGTTCCGCCTAAATTTTACTCAACGCAAAAGTGTGCTAAAATCTGTCGAACTCGCCAGGTAAAATGTAACCGTGGAGAATCCACGCGCGTTCATGGAACGCTTTAAAGATGAATGCATGCGGTTAAAGCATGCCTCAAGTCTTAAAGATCTCGTGCTTCATGAATGGGATTAATAACCCGTAACTCATCAAGAGGTTAAACGACAAGATCCCCGAGACCTTTGATGAACTCATGAAGCGCCTCGGTCTTTTGTCCAGGGAGAAGCCGCAATGATAGCAAAAGAACCATTCGAGTTACCGGTCACAGAACAACACGGGAGACAATCCAACGACCGAGGTAATAACCGTAATAGGAGCTATCGCAGCGGAGGAGCGGTAGAGACAGAGATAATGATGTATACTCCCCGATCAAAACACCAAAGGAAATACTCGCAGCAAGGTGCGAACTTCCCAAAACCACCGCAGATGCGCATACACGTAAGATCGACGACCGGGAATGGATACCGTGACTACCATGCTCAAAAGGGTCACACCACTAACGAGTGTGTCCACCGCGCCAACTCATCGACAAGATGGTCAAGGAGGCGATCGGACCACTTAGTTAAAAACATTAAAGAGGAAGAGATAAGCAAAGAATGGAAGCAAGAATGAGACACCCAAAGACAAGGTGACACAATCTACATGATACAGACGTGGCAACGAACCACTAGACAAAAGGTCGGCCAGAGTTTTCCGAAGGAGTGAAATCTCTTTCCTACTTTAATCATGGACAACGCAGCAGCAGAGCCCTCACCATTGAAATTAGTGCGGTGGTCACGACATACACCGCATGTACATCGATGGTGGGGCATCGGCAAATATCATGTATGAGCATTGTTTTAAAAGACTACGACCAAATCGTAGTCGGTTAAATCCGGTCAACACAACGCCACCGGGTTTACTGGTGAAAAGATATGGCCCATGGGCCAATCATGCGATTAGTCGTCGTTGGCAACGCAGCACTCTACGAAAACTGGATGGACTTCATGGTGATCAAATCCCCTCATCATACAATGGCATTATTGGGAGACCGGGATATCGACCATGCGCGCGATGCCATCAACAACAAGACGGGATGCTTAAATTCCCGGTGGAAGGTGGCATTGTCACTCTTTACAATGCCACGGTACCAAATGAGAGTGTAACACGGTTACATGCGGCGGAACCCATCCCGGCGGTGCGCGCCAAAGTCCCCAACTTGAAGGTCGCACCACCCGTAATACCCGCACCAAGAAATAACCATTGGAGGGTCATTGTCGGACAACGGCAAAGCGGTGTGTCGCGCCTCCTACAAAAGAACGTGGATATTTTCGCGTGGAGCCCAAACACATGATCGAGTACCACGCTCGATCACGAGCATAAACTTAGAATCCGACAAGGATACTCACCGATACGCCGAAGAAGCGTGGCGAAGCTCCGCAGGCGCAGTACCGCAGAGGTACACAAATTGGTAAATCACGGAATTATGCGTGAAGTCTATTACCACGATCGGCTTTCTAATCCAAGAATGGTCAAAAAGCGATGGTAGTGGCGAATGTGTGTAGACTTCACCGACCTTAATAAAGCATGCCCGCAGGATCGCTATCCATTACCGAGATAGATTGGAAAATAGAGTCCTTGTGTGGATACCCGTCAAGTGCTTTCTTGACGCTGCATGCGGATATCACCGATACAAATGGCTCAAGAGGACGAGGAAAAGACGGCTTTCCACACAAGCCAAGGCGTTCTCGTTACACAAAATGCCGCTTTGGTTTGAAGAATGCGGTGCCACCTATCGGTTGGTAGACAATGCCTTTGAAAAGCAAAGGGCCGCAACACGAAGTCTATGTGGATGACCGGTCATAAAAAGCCATACCGAAAAGGAACTTGTGCGACATAGAAGAAACATTCAAGACTCTACGAGAGATCAACATGAAGCTAAATCTAAGAAATGCACCTTCACGCTATCAAGGCATGTTTTTAGGTACCGATAGAACTCGATGGCATAAAACCTTTTCCGTAAAAGACAAAGCGTAATAGAACTTCCTCACCACGCACGGCGAAGGAAGTCCAATCCTCAATGGAAAACTGGCCGGCCTCAGCAGTTCTGTCTAAATCGCCAGAAAAGTCATTGCCTCTTTTCAAAACACTCAAGAAGTGTATCAAAAGGGTGACTTTAGATGGACAACGGAGGCGGAAGAAGCTTTCACCACACTCAAACAAAGATCTAGCAACGCCCCAACACTCGTGGCACCCCGACCGTGGAAGAGCGATCATGTATCTATCAAGAACTCATGGGGGGCGGTCGGTAGAAGGCTACTAACAGATAGGGACTCGGTGCAAACCCCTATCTATTTTGTCGACAAAGCGCCAAGAAGACGGAGATGAACTATAGTGCCATGGAAAAGTTGGTCTTGGCATTAGTGTTTGCCGCCAAGCGATCGCTACCGGTACTTCCAAGCGCACCGATAGCGGTAATCACGCATCAAGCCATCAGCGGATCATCTCCAAACCCGATCGTCCGGACGACTCCAAAAGTGGAGTGTGTTGCTAGGTGAACATAACATCTCTTATGCACCACGCACCGCAATAAAAGGACAAGTTCGCGCACTTCATCATTGAGAAGCCGACATCGACGGCACCGCACCAAGCGAGAAAGAGCTACAAGATCCGTGGATTTTGTTTACGACGGGTCCTCATGCGTGGGCTGGTTCGAGAGCGGCCTTATTCTCACAAATCCGGAGGAATGGAATTCACTTACGCATCGCGCTTTGAATTTACCTCGACAAACAATGAGGCGTAATATGAAGCCCTAATCATTTGGACTACGCATTGCGGCTCGAATGGGTGTACGTAACTTGGAAGCAAATGTGGACTCGCCTAGTGGCCAACCACGTGTGGGTGAATACGTGGCCAAAGAAGAGAATATGATTCAGTATCTTGAGAAGACTAAGACACTGATCAAAGGCTTTGACAGATTTACTATCAAGCAAGTCCCTAGAGGAGAAAACCGCAAGGCAGATGCACTAAGTAAGATCGCCTCGACAAGCTTCGCACACTTATCAAAGCAAGTGCTGGTGGAAACACTGAAAAGCAAATCAATATCGGAGATGGAAGTCTCCGTAGTCATAGAGGAAGATGGTCCTACATGGATGACACCGATTGCGGAATTCTTAAGCAACGGTACATTACCCCGAGAATGATGAAGTCATGAAATCTGGCGCCGCAGTGCAGAGATTCGAATGCGCGACAACATACCATATCGACGTTCTTTCCTCCAACCATGGCTCATTGCGTCGGCCCCCTACAAGCAAATTACGTCTTCGAGAAATTCATGAAGGTTCATGTAGCATGCACGCAGGACCACGGTCCGTTGTAGCACGCGCCATGCGATCGGGATACTCTCGCCAACCATGCATAAAGATGCACGGGACTTAATAAGGAAGTGCAATGATTGCCAAGTCCACGCACTGCTCGCGCCAACCACAAAGACGAGCTAACGCCAATCACGCGCCATGGCCATTCTACAAGTGGGGCATTGATATCGCAGTCCTTTTCCAATAGCGGCAGTGGTCTTAAGTTTCTCATAGTAGCTATAGACTACTTCACCAAGTGGATCGAGGCAAAAGCGTTGGCGACAATTACGGCAACTGTGTAAAACGCTTTGTGCGGGACAACATAGTATGCCGCTCGGATTACCGGAGAAATCATCTCGGATAATGGGAAACAATTTCGCGACAACCCTTCAAAGATTGGTGCGAAAGTTAAACATCACCCAACACTTGGCGTCGATTCACGCACCCACAAACCAATGGCTTAGTAGAGCGCGCAAACCGAAGCCCGGGCGAAGGATAAAAGCGCCACCGACAGCACAAAGGAAGGTGGGTCGAGGAGCTTCGCATGTCTTGTGGGCTCACCGCACCTCAATAAAACCAAAGACGGGGACACTCGATTTCTCCGGACCACCCTTCTTTTATTTCTCCGCTCACAAAACCGTAACAGATGATAAAAGGCGGACCGGGAGAAAATGTAAGTTTACCAAGGATTAAAATATCCTTGGATCGTTTATGTCTGGCGGGCGTGATATCCTCGAATACAACGACGTGTGATAAAATGATATGATCAAGAATGTACAAAAGCAGAATCGATTGACTAACACTAGGAATGTGAATAGTAATAGCTCATCACGCCTATGTCGTTAAAAACGCATAATCGAAACCTAAAACGCAAAGATATACAAACATACGTTACTAAACGTAAACGTATAAAAACAAAACGATTATAACTATAGTAGGGATTTGCATGTCTAGGCGACTTAAATGCAAATTAAATAAAATTAAGATATCTAACTATAATTTACAAATATATACAAAAGTTAAGAAAACTAAAAACTAAAACATATATGTATACATAATAATTACATAAATGCAACAGAAATAAAATAAGAAAAGGATTATAATTATACTAAGGAAATATAAAAATATCAAAATTTGAAGTCATTTTAATTCTATTTTTACAATTGTTTACCGATTAAAATCTAAAAAAAAGTACGTTTACTGAATTTTATGTAAACGTACAAAATAAAACGTGAATTCGGTCCAATACAACTCCCACAAATGTGAAAATTATATTTTTAGAATCCTAAAAGGATAAGAAAATTATTAGAAAATAAAAATAAATTTTTACACAATTAAATTAATTATTATTAATTAAAAATGAATTAAATGTATTAAAAATGAATTAAATAATAAGAAAATCTAAAATTAACTTAAATAAATGAAATAAAGAATTTGAAAAATCTAAAATATAATAAAATGAATTTAGAAACTGAAAATGTATTTTTTACATAATTATTCTATTTATTATTAATTATTTACTATTATAAATACACTTAAATACTAGAAAATATAAAATAACTTGGAAAAATAAAATTTAAACTTAGAAAAATCTAAAATATTATAAAACTAATTTTAAAACAGAAAATATATTTATTATACAATTATACTAATTATTAATAATTATTAACTATTATTAAGTATTAAAAACTATTATTAATTATTAAAAATACTAAACAGTAAAAGAAAAATCTCAAACTTTTTACAAAATTCTAAAATAAATAAAAGAAGCTAAGAAAAGTATAAAAATGGCAGCTTATGTACAAAAATAAGCTAATGGGCAAAAGCTCATAACTATAAGCTATCACTTAAGCTTCAAAAGGACTTCTTTTTGGCTTTTCTGTTTTCTGGACTTATTAAGTACTAATATTATACATATGTGATGACAAATAAGCTATACAAACCAAGAAATAAGCATAGCATGAGCTTATGAGCCCAACAGTTAAGCTTTTGGCTTGACCGTTGGAGCTAAAGCTCATGATAAGCTCAAAATAAGCTATCTGATAAAACAAAAGGTGAACTAAGGTATATACAAGTCGATGCAACAATATAAACAAGAAAAATGGACTGCTAAAGTGTGAGCTTATGGTTTAGACAATCAAGCTTTTGGCTTGACTTGGATGGAATTGAGGCCTCAAAGGACACGTAATAAGCTCCCACAGAAATAAAAGAGAAAAATATAAGTGTACAAGCTATATGAACAAGTATAGACAAGCAAATGCACTGGTATTCACCTATAAGCTAGTTATAAGCTCATAAGCTCATACGATTACCTTTGTATTACAGACACAGATGCACTGCATACCTTTTTAATGACAAAATAAGCTAAGAGATTAAGCTTATCATGGCAAAATAGGAATTGGGGTAGCAAGCTGAGCTGGTTGGCTTTCCAAAAAGCCAAAGCTCATCAAGTGGGACCCACTGATGAGCTTAATAAAGCTTATGAAGATGCTACGGACCACCGACTCATTTCAGTCGAGTCGGTGAATCTTGATTTTGGGACAAAACTAATACATGTTGCAGCCCTTATAAATGAGCCACAAGCTAGGATATAAGCACATGATCAAAAAGTTGGCTTGCTAGGCTTCCTAAAAAACCAAGCCACACAGGAAAGTGATCACTATTGAGCTTATGAGAGCTTGAAGGAAATGGTGTAAATGGACTGCATAAGCAGTCCATTGTTGTGAATGGGCAAACATCAAGCTCATTTGAACCTATCAAATAAGCTCTAATAAGCTCAACTTATACTGAGACATTGAGATGGACTGCTTAGCTTCTCACAAAGCCAAGAATCACAATCTCAAGCTCGATAAGGAGCTTATAAAAGCTTAGGTAACAAGACCCACTCAACTGCTTGCTTCAGTTGAGTGATCAAATGGGACAAAAGGATTTGGAGATTAAGCTAATCAAATAAGCTAAAATGGACAAATAAGCATACACATTACAACTAAGCTACAAAGGCAACACAAAGAAGCTAAGCACACAGTTAGATCAAATCCACAAGCTTTTGCAAGCTTGTGAACTTGACACCTAAACTGTGGTGCAGGGCATCATTTGTGAACAGGTACACAACTTAAGCTAGAAAATAAGCATTTAAAAAGCTAGATGAAAGTAAGCTATTATTTTTGTATTTTTATATAGCAACCAAACTTTAATAACCTAAGAGATTTTAAGCTAAAACACAATATTAAACTCACACTGAAAAGATCTATTTTATTCAAAAACGACCCAAATGAAAATTTGACTTTTAACAAAAACTCTAAAGTTGACTAATATGAACTTTAAACTGATTCTAAGCACTGATTATGTTGTTACAAGGTAGTATAAGACTGATTTGAGTAATTTGAACAACTTGTAAACACAAAATCATGATCCTAGATCTATAAAATCTAACAGTGAAGACAAAATTTGATCAAAAAGCTAATTTTGACTTTTGCTAAACAAAGACTGGTTTTCTTGGTTTCTATGAGTTAGATAGTACTAATAAGACACAGAACAAGCAATAACAATGACTCAAACAATACCTATAACAGTTTAATGAAACAAATCCAAACAACCTTAAAGTGACTGATTTGAAGTTTTACAAAGCAAAACACAAATTTAAACCATAAAACTGATGACAGACCTTGTATTATCCTATATTAGAACTAATGAAGCCTAAACAACAACCATAACAACCTTAAACTTTGAAATGACAATAATGCAGTTTTAACTGTCAAAATAAGATTTTTACAAAATACAAATTTAAAAGTACAACTAACTGTTTTTAAGGCTTAAACACATTTAACTATAGCTAATGAACATAAAGAAACAGAGATTAAAGCTAATTAACAATTACAACAGTGAAATGCAAAAATTTGAGAAAATGGCTTACAAATGAGAATAGGGCTGAGACATAGAACAAATGGACAAGGTTACACCTATTAGCTTCCCAATAAGCTCCTAATATCCATAGCACTCCAAATTCAACCCTTCTTCATCATCTTCTTCATTAACCCACTGTTTTTTATTTTCATTGATTTTCTTGAATTTTTTAGTATTTTCTGAATTTAAAGACTAGAATATGTTTAATGAATCTAAAAAGCTTTAAAACTTTGTCAAGAGCTTGTTTGAGCTTAAAGATCCAAATAAACAACCATTAAACTTGAAATTAAATAACATGGAAAATTAAAGGAATAGAGCAAAAACTTGAAACTGAAGTTAAACTGGAATTAAACTGAAAAGAAGGTTTCATTACACTACTTTAAGATAAAATACAACATTTGCAAGATTAAAAGACATTTAAACTAAGAAAAGCAGTAAAAACTATAACTACGTGACTAAGGCTTAAGGCCAGTGCCTTCTTCTTACGCTTTTCTTCATTCTTTATACCCAAACATCTCCCCACTTGTACTCTGATTGTTTCCCACCATATCTGAACCCTTGGATTGCTTTAAATAATCAGAACCATCCATTTTACTTTTTGGCGCCAAAATAGTCTTCAAAGCAGGTTTAATCATTAAATGGTTTGGTTGATTCAATTAAAGGTTTTGGAGTGTATAGGAGTTGGAGGGGACATGGTATGGGAGGGGGAGTTGAAAAATGGTGAAAACCAGTCATGGTTTTGGG
The DNA here is from genome assembly GCA_022545495.1 of Chrysanthemum lavandulifolium. Lineage (NCBI taxonomy): Eukaryota > Viridiplantae > Streptophyta > Magnoliopsida > Asterales > Asteraceae > Chrysanthemum > Chrysanthemum lavandulifolium. The sequence continues at coordinate 59,772,885 of CM040239.1, forward strand.
TATACAGACTTGGGAGAGACACTGCTACAGTACCCTGTTTTTGAGCGCGTTTTTGGTGGGTTTGACTTCTGTTGACCGAGCCTTAATAACACATGGGGGGTCAAAATGGATGTGGCTGGGTTCAAAATGGATTGTGGACTGGAGGTCAAGGGTCAAGGGTCAAAGCAGTTGGGTTTGGGCTTGTATTTGGATTGGATTTTGGGCCTTAGTGGATCCGGTTTGGTTAAGTTTAATAAACAAGGACCAAAAGTGCAAATTTCCCAAACCTCAAGGACTGAAAGTATCAACTATTCCAAACTTATAACAAGGACCATACTTGACAATCATTGATAAAACAAGGATCTTTTTTTGCATAAAATCCATTTTAAAACTTAAAAGGACCTTAATTGTCATTTTTGGATTTTGAGGGACTAAAAGTGTAATTTTCCCAAAAGTTATCAAAATGCTCCAAATTTTCAATCATGCATAGTACAAGGGTATTATTTGTAAAATTCCAAGTTTTGAATACCCAGGGACTATTTTTGCCAATTTTGTAACTCGAGGGTAAAATTACCATTTTGTGTAAACTTTATCCGTGGATGTTTTGTGAACATTTTGATTTCCCAAGGACTTAAGTTGACTTTTCATTCATTTAAAACATTTAGGGACTAGTTTTGACATTTTGTGTAACTCCAGGGACTGAAAATGACAATTGTTGTGAAATTGATCAATTTTTACTTGTTTTTCAATCTTTTGTACCTGAATCACATAAAAACACATTTAAATGATATTCATAACATTTTGAGAGTCATTTGTGTGTTTTTGGTTGTTTTTGTGGGTTTATATAATACAAATATATGTGTATTTAGACACATATCAACCCCCTTCTCTCTAGTCTACGGGACAGAAGCCGTTATACCAACTGAGATCGGCATGCCAACCATCCGCATGCGCGAGATCAATGTAACAACAAACAATGATGAAAGGCGTGTCGACTTGGATCTCGCTAGAAGAAAGACGCGAACGCGATCCATACGGGAGGCAAAGTCAAGTCAAAATGAAAGGATACTATGATGCCAAGGTGCGCGATGTTTCATTCGCACTGGTGACTTTGTCTACCGTGCCAATGAGGCAAGCCGCGCGAAGATACAGTAAGCTCGGACCAAAGTGGGAAGGACCCTATGAGGTTCTCAAGCAATAAGCACAGTGCAGACAGTTACGAGGCTTGGATGGTCGTGACCTCCCACGCATGGAACATCAAGAACCTCGAGAGGTGCTACACAGAGAAACAGCTACCAACTCAACAAGATCGACGCCTCCGCACTTCCAAAGGCTCAATAAACATTCATGTATTCAGTTTTTATTTTTCATATTTACTGCTTTCTTTGTTATTTCTTGATAAACTTGCAAGTATTAATAAAACGTCGCGGTTTCTAGCTAACTCCGCGACACATTTTAAGTTGTTATCTCCATATACTGTATGTCTTAACACTTTTTTATTTTCTTGCCCACGATGGCGTGCATGCACTACAAATAAACCCACGATGGTAAAAGGATAAGTTGACCTACTAATTAACTTGTTGAGTAAGAGGGTTGCAAACCCATCAATACTGGATCACGCATCCTTGTTAAACACCTTGTTCTCAAGACGTTGGAATAAGATATGTGCGCATCCCACGACGGTTGCGCAGCAATGCACACGTGCATGTTTAACAACTTAGGAACCAAGACACTTGCTTCCTTAATAAGATATTTACAGCACGCTGAATATCATATCATACACGATTATGACCAAATACTTTGGATTATTTCTCTAAGTATATTCTGATTTTCATACATGATTATGGATTTCCTACATTTGCACCGGCGTACACTGCAACATATACATCTTTTTACGGATAGTCAGACGGATATGTATACATTACAAATATCCACAGGCAACAAACAAAAAAGAAACTTTTATTCATAACTACGAGTTAGTACAAAAGATAGTCAACATGACAGCTACCAGCTACTACAACGCTTAAGTGATGAAGTCCCAACGTGACTCGTTGCTTCTTTAACCGCTAATACTGCATCCTGCGGCCACAAGAGCTGGTAATCGACAGGCACTCCATCAGACCTCGGCAAGTGCGCTGCACCAAGTCCACACAAGATAGCTTTACCTGCAATACCTTTCTTTTTAGCAAGACGGGTTGCATGCGCCTCCAAGACTTCCTTTAAAGGTACCTCCTTCTCCAAAGCGAAGGGATTCTGACTGTCCCTAGGACGCGCAAAGACAGGTACTTGCAGCTGCGACTCATGGGGTTTCAAATAGTAGTCTGGCTGTGTTTCGGCACCATGATCGGTGACGCCAAAAGTCAATCCCGTCATAATAACATTTATGGGATAATCTTGATCGCGCTCCAGCTCAGAAATCATTGGAAGCTCTAAGTCTTTCATTCTCTGCATGGCAGCGACCAAATGATCATATGACTCAGCGTCATAATTGGGTACCTTATCAAGGGGCGTCTCCAACAGTTTGGCTTCGTGTAGCTTTTCAATCGCCTCTGATTTACCACGCTCCAGAGCGCACTGCACAACCTCCCCAAAAGCATTAACCACCTCTGGCGATTCCAGGGTGCTAAGGGCAGCTAGGCGAAGACCATGGCCTATGAGCCACCTGCGCTCCGCAATTGTAGACATGAGCTGAGGATACAACTCCTCGTCATACTCGATGCTCATCTTGCGCAACTTAGCCTCCTCGCACTTCCAAAGACCGACTACAGTAGCTCAAGCTCCCCAATGCTGAAAAAACTTTCCTTACCCTGCTCCAAATGTTTTAGTGCCCAGCAGCATGCAGACTTATACCTGGCAGCATCAGAACGCTCTTGGTCTACTTGGCACATTAGCGCCATTTTGTCCTCGGCCTGTTTTTGAGCGTATGTGCTCAGGACCTTGGCCTCTGCATGGGCGCTATCTAGTTGTGCCCGGGTACTTGCCAGTTGCGCCTCCAGCAAAGAAATTGTCTGGTCTTTTTGGGACTCTTGGTTTTCCGCATCAGATACTCGGTCCTTCAGCTTCACAATTAACGAAGCCTGATGAGCGGAGACTTGAACCAATTCTTCAACTAATTGATCCAGGGGCACATCTGCATCAGCTTGGTTTTCATTATCCTGGCTCGGCGGCTCAGAATGCGCTGACTGTATAGGACTCGCCTTGGGAGGTGACTCTATGACCTGCTCCACCCTGCGATTGATCACCACCGCAATGTTAGAATTACAACTAGCACATTCACCAACTAACAGAAGGTTATACATATATGGTTTTACTTACTTTGGCTCCGCGTCATCAGCAGATGGGTGCGACGACGCCTCATCAGTGGAGGACAACTCCACAGTTTGAATCACGGGACGTTTCTTCCTGGAAGGGCCCGCACCATGATCTCCTCGGGTCCTTTTGCGACTAAGCGCAGCTTCTTCTTCTTCTTCCTCTTGTGATGAGCTACGACTCACGGCACCGATCGCGCCACTAGCGAAGTCACCTCAGGATTGGGACGGCTCTGCAGAGGCGTTGCCTCCACTGCAACGGAGGAACTGGTCCCTGTATCCCCCGCAGTCAGTTCTATGACACGCCCTGCAGTCGCAGCTAATATAGGCTCCTCGTCGTCCCTCAAAGGTCGTACTCCTGTTTTTGCGGCTACGGGCTTCGCTAGCTGAACGACGGTGAATAGATCCATCTCTGCGCAAGACAAAACACATATACAAACAGGTTATATAATGCGCAACAAAGACCGAAGATTGTGCTTACATTATTTAGACACAGAAGTACGGAGGAATAAGTACCCACCCTGGCCATTGGCGTCTAAAAAAATAGGGATCTCATCTTCGGGGCCAAAATAATTACGGCTGATTCCCATGTGCACCAAAAATCCCTCAGGATAAGCACTAATGGGGATGCGGTTCGCATTTATCAGTTCCGCATCCTCGACGTTATAAGACCCAGGCAATGGGTACTCATCCCTCTGTAATGCTCCCCGGGTATAAAACTCATAATTCCAAGGAAAACATGTATCATCTACCCAGAAGAAGTATTCCCTCCAATTCCTAAGGGCGTCTAATTTATCCGTATAGCACTGCAGTCTACCGGCGCGTTTTGAAAAAGACACCCACCCATGCGCCCACGTCGTGTGATAAAAGGCGCGGAATAGGTGGATGGTGGGGTTAATCCCCAGCAAACGGCAATTTACTTCAAAATTTGTAATTTTAGCCGCGCCGATACAGTGTAACTGCGATATGTGTAGCGTATAATAGTTTAACACATCGCACAGAAAGCGTGACAGGGGCACACGTTGATTCGCAAATTCGAATAACCGTGTGTATACACCCACTTTCCCTTCGGGGAAATCCGCAATCGTGGCTTGCGCATCCGGTACTACTGGATGCACATTCCCAGGTATAAAGTAATCTGAGGTAAATTCCATCAGATCCATTAAGGTGAGGTCGGAGGTAAAGTCAGACAACTGTTTCACCATGGTGTTATTATTTTTGATCAAGCGCACGCGCGGTTACCTTTGTGGTTGGTTAATTTCTGTCTTACAACTCTTCGTATGCTTTAGCAATGGTGGATGGAGTTTTTACTATGAGTTATCCGGTGAAAATGAAACGCCTAGTTATATGGTTTTTATCTTCCACACGATTGGTGACACGTGGATTCCACTACTCCTCTTTGTGTGGTTCAGATTGCTTGATGGGACGCGGGACAGTAACTTTCCCCCGATTAACGAGGCATTGACTATTCCCTTTGATGTCTCGATACATTGCACCTACGGCTAGGTGTATGGTTTCTTTCATACGTTTCGTAAGTTCTTTATTTTCGATTACGGTCATTAGTCTAGCACCCGCAGATTCGCATCGCGCATACTAGGCGGGGGACATGATGACGTATAGTGCGGGTCGGTCATGAACCCGACTACGACCGATACTTCGGGCCCGTACGAATCGGGCCAATATTAATACATGTTTGGGCTCACGAAAGCCCAAACCCATATCTATTCTGGAATAGATATCCGATATCTTCTAAAACAAGAAGATAATCATTCCCAACCGACTTAGGCGGGATACGCGAAGGTTGGGGAACACGAACCAACAAGGATTCCGTGCGTATATAAAGGAATCATATCCCTCGTTTAAGTGCGATCTCATAACCCTAAAACTCCTTAAACCCTAAACCGATTACTCACTCTCACGGGAGGATAATCGTGGAGACAATCCACGGTAAGCCTAACGGTGTTTCTTGTCTCTTAGTGCGCAGTCTCAGCGGCAATTCTCAATTGGTACGAGAACCGGAGCTCCAAATCGAGGCGTCCAACTTTTGTATCAACAAGTAGAGATTGGTATGGATAGAGTTGATCTCAACTTTTGTTAACAATGTTACAAGTCAACTGCTTATCATTGTTTAGGTACATCTTTGGTCCTTGTGGTTTGCGGGTATTTCACTTTTGTTCCAATTTTTCAAAAAGTTTGGGTTCAATCGGAAAGTGAAACACCGTTCCACTTTTAGTCCGGTTTAACGATTTCATTAAATTCCACAAAAGGTGTAGATTGGCGGGAACACTCTGACCCCGGGTGCCTTTTGGCACCACCATTGTCCACCCCACAAGGAATAGCTCAAGCAACTCTCCCGACCTAGTGGGCACAACTGGAGTGAGCACGAGCCAAGACTCGGACCCTGAGCTCTTATTCCACAAAGTCTCTCGGTGTGCCCATAGGTTTTGGGAGGTGGGTACCTATATGAAGCAAATGCCAGGATGGGACTTGAACTTGGGTCAATTGACTCAAGCACAAGTGCTCAACCATTGGACTAATGCTCCATTGATTAACGATTTCATTAAATATGTCACTCACGTGATAAACACGTGAGGACAATCTTGTATTCTTCTATTTTTACAAGGGTATACTCGTCTTTTCTCTTTCCGCTTAAAAATATCTTGTATTAATATAAGTCGATGGATGTCACTTCATATTCAATCATTATACTTAACCCTTTTATTTTCTCTCGAAATTAAACCCTAATTGAAAGATAAAAACCATCCAAATGTTGCTTTGTAATTGGTATTTGAGACGGATGGTAAAGCATTTGATCCATACAAGGTATACACTAAGTTATATTTTGTGTATGTTGGTGTTCAAATTATTATTATTATTATTATTATTATTATTATTATTATTATTATTATTATTATTATTTGAGAGGGGGTGGTTCATGATTTTTACATAATCATCATTGTTAAATGATTTGATTTAACAAAACATGAATTTATTACAACTAGAAATATCCCATCATTTTTCCTTAAGATCAACCATGAGGTGTCTTTACTAGCGCACCAAAACGTATCTAGAAAGGTGGAAAGGTAAATTAGTTTAAGACAAAAATACACCGTTGGTCCCTAAACTTGTTCTGCAGCATCGCGATGGGACAAAGTTAGGCGTTATCATCATTGGAGGTCCAAAACATGTGGTTTATATGTCAAACTCGTCCCTTGACCATTAACGCCGATGTCAACGTTCCGTTATACTCCGAAAAATCCGTTATCCTTTTCTTTGTTGAGGGTAGAATAGTCTTATTACCTTGATGTACTATAGCAGATGTCTTGTCCAATTTCCCGCCATTATGTAGAATATAACAAAGTTGTGTACTCATTGCTCATCCCAAAACTTGTTTTGGAAGCCTACCCAAAAAACCCTAATGCAATGTCAATCATCAAATCAAATAATCTAAGTAAGAAAATAACAAACACCAACCTTGGATTTACTCTATGGCGAATTAGAGAATATCCTTTCTTTGATGACCATGTAATTGAGGAAAAAGCTGCAATCAGGAGATATTGTAAGTGTTTTTGGTTATAGTCTATTACACTCATATGTTAGTACGATTGTTTAAGTTATTCCCCTTTAAGGTAACTTTATCGTAACATTATTTTTGTACATTTTTATATCAATGGTCAACGGGATCCTTTAGCATGAGGTTCCATTATGAAGGTACATTCAAATACTTTCCGGTAGAATATATCAAGGAGGAAAGAAATGTCTTGTTGATCATGTGGAAATAAAAGAGGTATCCGTTGATGAAATGGATGCTCTCATGACCCAAATCGGTTATAAGATTGGACAAAGCAATTAATTCTATTTTCTTAAGCCTGGTTGTACATTGGACGACGGATTGTTTAGTTTGCTTGAAGCTGCTAATGTTGAGTTGTTGAAAGATGTTGTCAAAGACCATAAGTTGATAGATGTGTATGTGGAAATAGGTAAGACAAGATTAGAGTTGTCTGAAATGTCCCCACAATCTATTAAGACTGTCTTTTGGGAGATGGATGAAGATAGGAGAAAAGTTGCTCTGCTTTGCTATTCAATCTTGTTGTAGACGATTGGTGTTAGATGATCTTGATAATGAACACGCACTAGATCCTTTTATGCAACTTACACAAGTGCCTATGGACCTCAATGATATTGGTGAATCTAGCAATTTGCCAAACATTAAGCTGTATTTTCCACCCTAGACACATCATTTGCTAGCCAACTGTTCATAACGGTGGCGTGCATTAGTACTTATTGATGAGGACAATGATATTAAGGAGCACGATAATCTTGAGGTTAATCTGTTCGAGTGACTCGGGGAAGCACTTAGAGAAAGTAGGAAGAGCACTAGTTGATGTCAATAATAGGTTTGAGGAGCCCGATGGTGATGTAAATCTGTTTCAATTGACTCAGAGGAAGCACTTAGAGAAAGTAGGAAGAGCACTAGATGATGTCAATAACAGGTTTGAGGAGCCTGATGTGGATGTAACTCTGTTTCAATTGACTCAGGATAATCATTTTGTAGGATGCGCATCTGTTTATGACAATAACATGGAACAGGATCCTGTTGTTGATGTTACTCTGTTACAAGTGAGTGACACTAGTGACTTAGGCAATGCAGTTGATGATTCAATTCAAGCAAATGAAGAGAATACTTGTCAGGAGAATGATGCACAACTTGCTATGGTCCAAGTAGGTCAGAGTAATGAGTTAGGTCAAGCAGGAACAACCAAGAATATAAGTGATGACATGCATTTGGAAAATGATATACCTATGATGGTTGATGATGTCTTTTGTAGTGAGTATGTTTCTTTCCGACATGCGAGACTTTGCAAATGGAGTCTATACCATATTCTTCTATTCAGTCGGGAGTTTCCTCTCGCAATGGATGTCAAAACTAAGGTAAGAGAGCATTCAATATAAACTAGGAGGGAGTTGTTTTTTTGTGAAGAATGACAAAACAAGAATAAGGGTCAGATGTAAGGGTTGTGTTCCACTTTCAAGCCCAAGTGAAGGTCCTGGACTGGATATAGGCCTATCTAGAAGTCCATTAACCAGAAGGGGTATAAATGCATCGCTTTCTGGCAAAAAGGACCATTCACAAATACTCTGCCCATGGCTATTGTTTGTCGGCAGGAATGGTGACATATAATGAGCAACACACTTGTTTGCAATCAAGGGCACTCGCAGCTTTTGACCTTAACTATATCTCAAAGCAAATTACAACACAAATTGAAACCAATCCATTGGTTCTGTCAAGTCATGCATAATCAACTTACCAACCAATACGAGCTTCAAGTGTCCTGCGAGAAGGTTTTAAGGGCCAAAACTTAGCAATAACATCCATCGGGGGTCAATTAAAGCTACAATTTACCATGTTGAGAGATTATGTTCAAGAGTTGCGAAGACAAACCCTAATAAAACAGTTGTGATGAATGTGGAGCGACACTGCGGATGAGGCTCTTCCAACGAGAGAATTCAAGAGAGTGTATGTTTGTTTAGGTGCATTGAAGGAAGGATTTAAAGTGTGTGGTAGATCGTTGTTGGGTGGGTGCTTTTCAATTCGTGGTCCTTTGAATGGTCAATCGATGACAATGTGGAATTGATAGCAACAATGGTATATACCCTTTAGCTTATGCTTTTGTTGAATCAGAAAACATAGGATCATGGACTTGGTTTCTTCATTGTTTATCCGATGATATAGCACTTGAGCCAATCTCAAGCATCACTTTTATTACTAACATGCAAAAGGTACTCCCTTAATCTGTTCATGAATTTAAGTCTCTCTATTTTGAAACAGACAGTAAACATATTTGATTTTGTGCAGGATATAAGTAGAGCTTTAGGAGATGTTTTTCCATATGCAGAACACAGATTCTGTATTAGAAGCATTCATGAGAAATTGAAACTTCAATGGAAAGGTAGGGCCTACAAAGAGCATCTGTGGAAATGTGCAACAACCTCAATTGTTGTACAGTTTCAGAAAGCTATGGCTGATTTCAAGAAATTTAATCAACCAGCCCATGATTGGTTAGTAAGATACCACCGATCCATTGGTCAAGGTCACATTTTTCATGTAAGCCATCTATCTGTTTGATTAATTTGTATTTGTTAATGCGGTATAAAAGTTATAATTAATACATGTTTATTATTGTTTATCTTTAGGAGAGCTACTTCGATGTGTTACTTAATAACATGTGTCAAGTGTTTCATGACAAAATAATTGAGGGTTTAAACAAACCAATTATTACGACCTTAGAATACATCGAGAATCTTGTATGAAGAGGATAATGCATGTTCTTTTGGTGATTGAGAAGAGTGATGGGCCACTAACACCAACCGCACAACACATGCTAGAGGTATTAAGAAAGAGGTCATTAAGTATAATGTTTTATGGAATGGGGAACTAAGTTTCGAGTTAGTGGACCATGGGGTGACCAATGTGTAGTTAATGTTGTACAAAAGTCTTGTACTTGCAGAAGATGGGAGATAACAAGTTTACCATATAAACATGTTGTTGCTACCAATTGGAATATGGCTTTAAATGGGAAACAAGTAGGAGCTGTAGAAACATGGGCTCATCCTTGTTACTATCATCTCACTTGGGAGGCAACCTACCATCACCATGTCGAGCCTATAACTAGCAGCGAACATTGGGAAAAATCAAGCGTGCCAACAACAATTGTTCCACGAAATCCGAAACAAAGCCACCTAGCTCAAGAGGTAGAAAAGAGTTAGGATAGCTCACGAAAGTGAAGAGATTGTGAAGAATGGTAAGCTATCAAGGGCTTGGAAGAGTGTTAAGTGTAGTATTTATGGCATTCTTGGACACAACCGAAAAACATGTCTAAGGTATGGTGTGGTGAAAGTAGTCGAACTTGCAATAAGGAAATGTCAACTAAGTGCCTACAAAAGCTGCGACAAAAAGACACATCCTAAAGGTAACAAAGTAGCAAACAACAAAGACACATCCTAAAGGTACATGTGTTGTTGAAATTCAAGTTAGTGCGAGTTCAAGGAAGTGGTGTTCAATCGAAAATCAAGATCAAGCAATGAAGATCCCATCATACATGATGCATCCTGTCTCAATCCCAAAGAACATCAAGATGAAGCAACGAAGATCCTAGGATACAAGATGAATCCTCTCTCAATCCCAAAGAACATCAAGATGAAGCAATTGCCGATCCCAACATGCATGAGCAATCCCCTCAATTCCACCAACATGATCAATCACGGTCGATTCTCACCGCAATCAAGTGATGTGCAAGCGGTTTATGCTTCAACCCACTGCTACATGAAGAATAACTAGGCGGTCGCTTTGGAAAGAATAATGGCCTCACCATAGGTCAATTACATTATGCTACTTAGCTAGACAATGTTTCATCTAGTTTATTTCCTATGGACAAGTTATGTACCCTAGAAACATATGTGTGTGTGTGTCTAACTGTAGTTCTCATGCTTTGAAAAGTATGCAATTTTACGCATTTGGAATTATATCCATTTGCATTAACTATGGAACCATATCATAAATGTGTGTTTTTATAGATTGGGTAAGCTTGATGTGTGAATAATTTGCATCAAAAGTAACCAAAGGTAAACAGAACCTCATAAGAATGTTGACAGTTACAAGTCAAACCTAAAGAAATTGCTAACCATCTGCATACCCATAAGGCATTGAAAGTCAAAAACAAACCAAACTGAATACTTCATAACAATGTTGACAATTAAAAGTCAACTTTAATCTTAACCATGTGCATAAAGCCATAAACATACGGTAAACCGATCATAATAACAAGATTCATAACCTTCTGGGACACAACGTTACTACAATTCAAGATAATGAACATTAACCATCCGCCTCATTACATAAAAGCTAAAACGTTATCCCAATGCATAAACAATCAAGAACAAAATCCAACCGAGTACCGATAAATCTTCCACTTCCACACATCACCTTGAGCGACTACTAATCTTGCCTCAAGTTCATTTCTCCTCTCAAAAGGCCGGTATGATCATTCTTGAGCGAGCACGGTTTCGGGATCATACCATCGTATCCACCGACAAGAAGACCCCTATTCATGATTATGACAAGTCATTAAACAACCACCATTGTTACAATGTACTTTCTTTGCTTGCAAAACAAACTAATATAATAAATATTAAGACGCACTTACTTCAACAGACAACCAAAGAATCGGCATACAGGTTGGCGAGAGGTCCATGATCTCGAATAATAACTTGCTTACCACACCAACAACGTACCATGTTGAAACGACTATCATTTTGTAGAAATTTGTTTTTGTAGGATAGTTTAGGGATGGATGATAGCGGCGACCAAACCATGTTACAGACATATAGTAGCTACAAACATTGTACAATGGTTTGTATTGAGTACGCTACAGTGAAAGACGGTTTTGCCCTCAACAACATAATATTGACATCGGCGTTAATGGTCAAGGGACGAGTTTGGCATATAAACCCCATGTTTTGGACCTCCAGCGATGATAACGCCCAACTTTGTCCCATCGCGATGCGCAGTAACTAGTTTAGGGACCAACGGTGTATTTTAGTCTTAGTTTAACTATTGATAGCATGTAGGACCTTCAACCCAATAAACTAAGGTCCACATGCTCTAAGTAAACCCAACACCACTACAACTTATGATATTTTGCATGGAAGCGGACTCCCGGTCACGCCGCACCTTTGCCAAAACAGCGTTACTCGGAACCTTTCCACGACCGTTATAACCATCGGACATGTGTCACTACCTCATTTGCTTAGAGGTAGTGTTGCGATCATGCATGGATCATTTCATGCATCTAGTGAGACCAAAGGAAGCACACCATGTGTCATTCTTTGTCTCACCCGTTGAATATCCACCATGTGGACTATCCTAGAAACATCGATGGACTCTCGAGGTGGCACGACACCCATCCTTATAAATAAAATGTTAATTCCAACAAATTGACCAACTTAACTTCAACACACACACACACACGAGTGAATTCACTCAATTCACTCCGGCTACTCCGAAGTGTTACCCACCGTGACTCGGTCACGTCTAAAGGTCCTACCGAACGTGGAAACCAAACCGGACAACCTCCTCGAACCCTTCAATACATACCGGAAAAACCTTTTCGATTAAGCGGAAAGTTTTCTAACCACCAAAAACCTTATTTCATCAAAACCTTCACGGTTTTTTGACCAAAACACTCGGAAAAACCTACTCAAAAAAATTGTTCCACTTTCAATCCAATTTTAATGATTTCATTAAATATGTCGCTCACGTGACAAACATGTGAGACAATCTTGTATTCTTCTATTTTTACAAGCGTATACTCGTCTTTTTCTCTTTCCCGCTTAAAAAAGGTCTTATATTAATATAAGTCAATGGCCGTCATTTCATATTCAATCATTATACTTAAGCATTGTATATTCCACATGAAATTCTAACCTAATTGAAAGATAAAAACCACCCAAATGTTGCTTTGTATTGGTATTTGAGACCGGATGGCAATGTATTTGATAGCGTATAGGACCTTGACCCAATAAACTAAGGTCCACTTGCTATAACTAAGCCCAACATCGGCTATAACTTATCATATTACACATGGAAAACGAACTCCCATGTCACACTCACACGCCTACCAAACACTCTCGTGCAACGGCGGTACTGGAACCTTTCTCACAACTATTATAACCATCGGACTTATTCGGACATGTGTCACTACCTCATTTGCTTAGAGGTAGTCTTGCAATCATGCATGGATCATTTCATGCATCTAGTGAGACCAAAGGAAGCACACCACGTGTCATTCTTTGTCTCACCTGTTGAATGTCCACCACGTGGACTATCCTAGAAACATCGATGGACTCTTGGGGTGGCACGAAACCATAGGACCATCCCTATAAATAAAGGTTAATTCCAACAAATTGACCAACTTAAATTCAACACACACACCGAGTGAATTCACACAATTCACTCCAGCTACTCCGGAAGTGTTACCCACTCGTGACTCGGTCACATCTAAGGTCCTTACCAAACGTGGGAAACCATAGCGGATGACCTCCTCCACCCTTCAATACATACCTTACTTAAACATGGCGCCATCCGTGTTATACGCAACAATATAGCCACAAAACCACCCTCCTATTCATCGGAAAACTTTTTCGATTAAGCGGAAAGTTTTCTAACCACCGGAAAACCTTATTTTATCAAAACCTTCATAGTTTTGACCAAAACACTCACAAAACCAACTCAAAATACAAAAATTCACACTCGATTCACGGAAAACACCAAATCTAAAACACATATCCGTTTCAAAAGCAAGAAATCATCATTTCATTTTAACAAAACCTCGCCTCGAAACTTCATTTAACAAGAATAGCGAACCACAAAATCAACAAATTTCATCACCACCACCTCTCGCCGATATAACCGGTCATCCCGAGGACATTACTTACATGGACGAAGGGCGTGAAACTTTAACACAAAACATTCACAACATCATATCTTAACCAACTCCGATGAACATAACCTCACTACCAGGTAGTCCACCACCAAACACCGCCAATATTTCAGGACAAAACGATAATTTCATAACACAACACACAGTAAGGTCGACTTCCTGAAGTCAACAATAACAATACTCAATTAAACCAGGAGTGCATGGCTTTCCTAGAAATGCTAATGCGTGAAAACCAGCAATCGGGTCAGGAAGGACCATAAACACACACTATAAACTCAAACTCACAACAACCTAACAAGCAGGGAAGGGATTGAGTGTTAGAAGAACTGAAAGAGCAATATAATAATGCACAACCAAGAATGAAACGTCATGCTGATGAGCACCGTAGGATGTAGAGTTTAATGAAGGTGAGTAGGTTTATCTTAAACTCCGTCCTTATAGACAACAATAAGTTTCCCAAAGGCGTAATGAAAAATTGGCACCAAAATATTAAAGCCCGTTCAAGGTCATTGCTCGTATTGGAAAGGTTGCTTATAAGCTTCAATTACTCGAAACAGCTTCTATTCATCCAGTTTTTCATGTGTCCCTCACAAAAAAAGCAATGGGGACGAATAATGCAACTTCAAAATTACCTGGTACACTGATTGAAGATATGGAAATTATTCAACAGGTGGAAGGAATTCGTGGAGGTGCTTGTGAAGCTGAAAGGGAAGTATTAATAAGATGGAAGGATTTGTATGGATTTGAATCTACTTGGGAGCCGTTTGTGACCATTAAAAAACAATTTCCTAAGTTTCACCTTGAATAGGTTGAGTAAGTATTAAAGAGCTCAACCCGTGTCATTGATCGATAAGATCTTAGATTAAATAGGTGGCACCAAGTATTTAGTATAATAACAGGAAGGTCAATTATCAGAGTTGGAGAAAGCAGATAAATCTATATTGAACCTGATTATTTAGGTTGCGATCATCGCTTTTCAAATTACATATCCAGACACCTACAGTTATAGATGTGGCAAACAATGAAATTTTGTAGCCTTTGAAAAGAATCAATTTTGCTCATGTTAGAATGTACCATCACCATAACTAAAGAATAATCATATACTAAATAATTGAAATCAATTAAACATAACATCTAGAGTACCCTTTTTTTTTTTTTTTTTTTTTTTGTTTAACCATGCTTCCCGATCTTTTGACCAACTAATCTAGAGTACAGATTGTTTCTTAAACTCTCTTTACACATCAGTCTCTTTTCTTTTTATCTTATGATATAAAATAAACATAACATCTATTTGTTTCTACATGTAGTTTGGAGCTAAGTTAGCATAATGAGAAATGGCAGTGAGTTAGCGTATTATTTGGGATTGGGTGATCACCGACCGTCATGGAAAGTACAAGTTTGTTAAAGTAGCTTAATAAGTTGATCAAGAGTGACATGAGAATTGTCATTTAAGACTTGAATGCATATATACCGTATATTATTGACCCACGTTTGGTTACCAATTTAGTGATGTGACCTTTGTTTCGGCCATCTACAAAGTTTTTACCTCTGAGAGGCTTGCATCGTGCCTGTTTGCGAATAATTGATTTTTTTTTACATCGTTAGTGTTATATGGAAATCTTTTTATAGACACATTGCAAATTCAAAGGGCAGTATTTCAGTATAATATATGTTTGTGTTCATAAACATGTATATATCATAATATCAAAACATTCGGATAATCATAAAAAATAAAAGAAATTTTTTTTCTTCAGTCCAACTGATCAAAAAACACAGCGGAATACTCAGATTTCAAATGCCACTTCGTAACATGAATATTATACAGTTATTTAACACGTAAAAAGAAACACAAAATGGTTTGACAATCATGTAGAAGACACCCTTAAAAGAATAACACGGCAAACCACATTTAAAGCAAGGGTTCCGGTAAGTCCTCCATAAAACATCCATGTACAACATTACCTCTTTCTAAAATTCAGGAGTTCCTACAAAATATTTCACAAATCACTCTACATGCTTAAAAGGGTAGAAACTCCTGGAAAATTTAGGATACAAACAACAATACGAAGAATATGCAAATTGGTACAGAGAAAGTGTACATAGTGTAACATATGCAAAAGAACCAGCTTCACTTTTCGATGCCCTGCTGTAGATATTGTATCAAATCATAGCCAGCAGTTGACCACTTGTCATATGCATCTGCACATATGTGGATCATAAAGTTTGCTGCTTCTCTCTCACTCATTTCTGGATGAAACCTCTTTCTTAAATTACCAATGGGGTCTCCTCTGCTGAAACAAGGTAATCCACTTTCTACCATCATTAATACCGTGTTTATGATCTCATCCATATAGCGACGAGCAGCAAGGTATCCCTTCACACATAAACTGAGAAAATACACATGTATATAAATGTAATCAGGAATCGATATATAGAAGACCCTGTGATAATATATTTGTTTTATTTTACATTTTTACTATTTGACCCGGACCGGTGACTTTTTTAAGGTACCATCAAAGCTAGACGTTTTGGTTAGATCACTTTTTGAGTTTTAAATATTGCCCCCATTTTAAGCTTCATATGATGACTACATCAACTATCGCATAGGCATTTCCCAAGAAACTCTTGGGAGAAGAAAAGGCTACCATTTAATGTTTAACTTGATGATCATTCACAAAATGTTGATAACCAGAAACTTTGACCCGTCCACACGTCTCATCCAGCCCCGAGGACAATATGTGGAACACAATGTTGAGCTTATGCTCCAGATCGACTCTCCGCGGTCCACTCGAGAGAGTGGCCATACTGGGAAACATGACCATATTCTTAAGCTAGACAAATGGGAGAAACGGGTTGAAAGTTGATAATAACCATATTAATTATATATGAAAAAATATTAACTGGAATAAAATTGTCTGCGGTCAACCAGACCTAGGCGGGTTTGACACATACGTCCAGTTCAATTGGCACAACTATTCAGTTGCTAAACAAATAACCTAGGGAGTGCCAATGGTTTACTCGTCTTTGGATGAGATTTCCCAGGCCTCGAGAAAGAAACATCTTGCTTTGGTCAGAGATGGGATGGAGACTGGTGAAAACGAAATTACTATTTTTTTTCTAGCAAGTTTTAAGGTTTTTCAACACAAGAATATAGGAAAAGAGGAACATATTATGCATACCTTACAAATAAAAACCAAGTTTCACTTTTCATCGCACCAGAAGGATCAAGCAACTGGCTCATCTCATGGCTCAGCTTAAAGTGAGCACTTTCAAACCGCATGTTTCCACCAGGTGACGTCTCTAAGATGAAACCAAAATCAATATGGACAAGCCGACCGGCACTGCATTTTACAAGTGTTTATGTTAATATATAGTAATTTACACCATGCCACATGATACGTAAGCTTCATTTCTGTAGTCACGAAGGTTACTAAGATCAAGATCTCACTATGGATTGTTTTGGTCTTTGCACGATCAGAAGATCCTACTCAAATTTCCAATTATTTTATACGTCTTGTAATGCATATTCAAAACAAATAATATGATACACTTATGAAAGAAGAAAAGCTTTAAACATGATAACAACAGGGAGATGCAACTCATCAGAACTTAAGAGTACTAAATAAGATAACTAATTATTCAGATTTGTAGGACGCTAAATTGTTGGAGTCAAACAATCTATAAACTTTCTTCTAAACTAACAGTTTTCAATTTAGTTTATTAGTTAGTTAATTAGAGAAAAGCAGGTTTGGATTGGGGTTCTTACGGTAAGATTGGGATTCTATGTAAGATCCTATACCTACAAAGATCCTACGAAGCATCGACATGTTTTTGTAAGGTAGGATCGTAAATCAATAAGATCTTACGATCAAGATCGTGATCGTGATCTTAACAACCATGGGTAGAACTACACAAAGCAGAGTACGTAAAAACATGCATATTATTTCTCAACAAGCTTCATTATTTTATACTTACCTATCGATTAATATATTTCCATTATGTCTATCCTTTGGCTGAAGCAACAAGCTAGCAACAGCATATCCAGCACTACTGATGATGAAATTGTGACGAGCAGCTTCAAAACTTGGAGAGCCAACTGCTCCAAAGTCCTGTTGAAACATCTCATATAAACCGCCATCAATTAAATCACCCATCTGGCTTCTACTGCGTGTATTTGGAACAACCTGCAGAGGGAAGGGTGAATAAGGTTTCTCAGTTGGCATGTTAAAATAAGCAAGACCATTATTGATTGATCAGAAAGATGTGCTTGTGAATGAATGATAATATACAACTGCTAATAAAATGAGAAACATGGTCTCATTAAGATGCGTGCAAGAAAAAACCAGCATCGCACACACTGCACTAATGCAGCTTAAAAACATATGTATTTGATTACCAGATACTTTAGTATTTTGACAGATGGCTCACCTCAATGATTCCTCTCTCCGGGTCAGTTGGAAGTACTCCATAAGGAAACAAATAGAGATCGAGCCCAACTGCTTCAAATATGTCTTTCAGAAGTGAAATAACCTGTAAAGCAAGTACGTCCTGTCGACAGTCGTCCCCAACCTGCATGAAGGACGTACATTCAACAAAAGTAATAGAAGAGAAGTTAATCGGCTGTGATTATTTTTTTATTGAGGTAACAAGATTGTCATAAGGACTGTAAACCCAACTGGCAATGCTTACCTTGAAAATACAAGCTTGGGGTTTTATATCATTAGGATCTCCATTTCGGTCAGCCACATCAAAGGTGATCATAATTGGCACTTTTGCAGCTGATTGTAAGGGTATCCCACTGTTGACCTGAATACCCTTGACAAGCTTATTAGGAGCTGTAGGTAGATAAAGGTCGTCGCCATCCAACTGAATCTTTTCCAATTCTCTGTAATTAAAGCATTAGAAAAATATCAAAATTAACCATTAACTTGATAAATATCGGGTAAAAACATACTAGCAATGTTGTAATAGCCACGTGCGACTAGGGTGTGCAAAGATCATTCCAGACCAACCAAACCGAACAGTTACCGGATATATGCGGCCTAGTTGTTGATCTTGTGCTTTTAAATTTTGTTCATATTCCTGATATTTTCTATAAATCTTTGAGTTTCAGACTTGAAACAAAATCGTTTAATATTTATATTTGTACTTTTGTAACTATAAAAACCTAACTTTTTAGGTTTACAGTCAGTTTTAGGAACCAACTAATTAAATCGGCCTGGTTTTTTAGATTGCATTATCATAAGTCCCCCGGTCTGGTTTGGCCCAGGTCTGTTCGAGTATATGGTCAGGAAAGTATACCTCCGTATACCAGCTCTTCTTTCTTCTTTTGGAAGCGGATAGAGAACGCCTGATATAGATGTAACTTTCTCAAAGAAATCAAATTCTCTGCGAAAAATGTCGCGAGCTTTGGGTGTGAAACCTTCGATGATCCGTTCTCTAACAAGAGGGAGTAGAGCCAGAAATGCTGTTGTCTGAAAGAAAAAAGGGACAGAAATTGGGTAGTGAGTCATAACCATACTCATATATGAACAAAGGAAAAACCATATCCGCATGATTCAAAAAGTGTAATCAAGAAGATGCTATATTCATACTAGTTTTAGCAATCATGTTCTTTTTTTTACAAAGGACAGAATATCCAATGGATAAAAGGATGTACCTTTGCTGAGACTGGTTCTTTCCCTTGTTCTGGTGCACAGTTCTCACCCTGCAATCAATAGTCAAGTTAGTACATGAAAGTCTAAACATATTTTTGATGTAATATATCATAAACCAAGGTAAAAATGTGCCGACCTGTAAATGCCAAATGAGAATATGAGCAAACACGTCACTCCTTTGAGCAGCTCTAATCAGGTACCCTTCAACTAATTTCTGTGGAAATGATGATTAGTAAATGTACAGTAAGGACATTCCAGCAATTAGGTCAGCTAGGTGGTGCAGTAAATGCCAAATCAACTGAAAGTCGCTTTGTGGTACTGAAAAGAGTAAACTAGCGATACCACATTTAAGGGTGCCAATTTCGACCCATTTACATATAACTGGGTCGATCTGGGTAACCAGGTCATGTGCTTTCTTAAGCAGGTCATATCAAATATATATAAACTTAAGAAAACGAAAAAATCAAATGGGCTGAAATCACCTAGCTCTAATTTCTGATGCAACCTAACGCTTTTTTTTTAATGATTATTAATACTGAAATAGTTGTCTTTTGTAATCAAAACTAGACCATTAATTTCTAATTAAAATGAGTAAACGAAGTGTTTCTGGGCAGGCTGCGCAAGCCAAAACCCCACCCAGATTAAAATTACTTGTTTCAACTTTTACACGTTTTGACCTGTTACATGCACCCGATATTTTTTAAACCGCATGAAGTAATATGTTTCTGAAATCAATAGGCAAAAACTGGACTTTGGTTTTGTGCACCTACTTCAGGCTCATTAGATATGAAATAACTTATATCAGCTTTTTAAAGATGAAAAAGTAAATTTATATAAAGTACAATATCTTTATCTAATAATACCCACCTCATCGTCATATCTTAAAGCCTGAATTAGCTGGGGCATGAAAAAGGTTACTCGGGATGGAGGATATGACTCCAATACCCTCAGAATATAGGCCATGATACGTGGGTGACCTTTGTATGCTGGAGTGAAATACTCCAGTGCATGTGCAATTGAACAAGCAGCCCAGTGTGTTAATTGTTGCAAAAGCGGAGAATCTTCTTCCACAGCTTTAGGAGTCACAAAGTATGACAAAGCCTCCGGTATGGTACGGATCTCCAATATATGCAACTGTGACAAAGAAAGAACTGATGTAACTAAGGATAATAAGATTTCTCATGTAGTCAGAATTTTAGAAATACAGAGAAGTGCGGAAGGTAATCATATAAACATCTGTAGTTCGGTACATAGATACCTGAACCAACTGAGTGAGTTCCGCCTTTAGAGATAAGTTTGTAGGAAATCTAGCACCCAAAGAGAATGCAATCCGAGGATCAACAGAAAATGCAGTTCTTGCATGCTCGGTCCATTTCTCCGAGTTAATCTTCAGCCTAGAAGATGTTTTCTCTCTGAGGATAGAATAGAAAATGGTTGTTATTTCGATTATTAGTTGTAAATGAAACAAAACTGGCAGAAATCAGCAGTTGCTATACTTACTTGGAGCCAAGAGGTTGTGCCCAAACATCAAGCCTTTCAGCTTCGTGCTGGCATAGCATTATAAGTAGCTGCTTCCTCTTCTCCCTACCGACAGCATTATTCTCGATTGATCCCCAAACAGGGTGATATGAATCCTTCTGAAGGTGACAAATGAAAATCCCGTGTTCAGAACAACCAATATTGAGTAAAAGTAACAGAAAATTGCAATATTGTTGTAGTGTAAACAAAAAAGCACAAAGAGGTATCTGGTGTTAATAAACACAAAATGAATGCTCAAACAATTAGTCTTACCATATTAAGCAATGCGTTCCCATTTTCCTGACCCTGTCCTTTGGAATCATTTTGAAAAGCATCCACTCGCTGACTTAACAGAAACTGGACAAAAGCATGTAAAGATTGAGCCTCACTGTGTGCAAAATTCCCATTATTTGTCTCATACCACTCAGGTTGATGGCAAAACCAGCCTAAGGAGGCCCTGCAGTCAAAAGTGAGTCAATGGAAAGATATGAATTAGATGATGGAGCAGCGGATGAGAGAGCATTGATACAAAATGGACAAACAACATAGTTTTAACTAGTGGTTTCTAAAAAAACAACCTAAAAGGGCATCTTTTCTAACTTTTTTTTCCCAAAATGGGATGACATAGTTTAACTAGTGATAACGCCATGTCCTTCGTTTTTCCTTAACAAATAAATAATAATACACATGACTGTCACAAGGGTCCATCCACAAACAGGATGACACATTTATAGAAGTTCGAAAAAAAAGATCCAAGTCTGGAGGATGATAGAGTAGAAAACTGTACTAACGGTAGAGTTGGTTCAGTAATTTGTTAGTTCTCTATACAGTTTTTGCTTGACCATTTGGTGAGTAGATGCATAGAAACAATATTAAAAAAAGAAAAAACAATATATTATAAATGACAAAAAGTAATAAATACAAAAATAATGAAATAGTAGAAGGCAAACAAAAGTGACCCGAAGTAAATCTGCAATTAAAATTAAAAAAATAAAGATGCACATGAAGGTAGTAGACAGTAGTACCTGTATATCCTGTCTTCTAGCAGCTGAAGTCCTAGCTTAAACTTGTGCAGGTTCCCCTGATACTGGCACGAGCATAACTTAAGTCCAAGCAGCATGACAGTGAAAAATGTACCAGTGGCAGCTGGATGTCGTGAAAATCTCCATGGAAATTTTGTAGTCCCTTGCAACATTCTGCCAAGAAGCAAGAGTTGCTCCACACTATTGTGTCGCACTACCTGTAAAAACAGTACTAGTCAGAGAAATTAGTTAACTTTTTAGTCCTTAGCCAATAGCAGCACTTTTTTTATTAATTATTAAGAACCATAGTCCACTGTTTCCACTGAGTAAATAATATCCAAAAAAGTAGTTATAAAAAGTCATAGGAACAAGACCATGTATACTATTTCCACTATTTCCTCTAGACTTGATTATCTCTGAGAAGATCTGCCTAAAGACAAAAAGCTAGTCACAAACTTAACCAATTATGTTGTATCAACAATTACTGAGTTATCTTTATGTCAACCACTTGCAAAGATAAATTCCTAGTAACGAAGCATGCAACAGATCTTTTAAAATCATTTCCATGCTCTCATGAGTTATCTTTACGTCAAACACATGTAGTTTGATTATCCAACTCTAACCAAATTAATTCTCCTACCAATCCCAGAGCCTTTCTACAAATAAAGATCTCCAATTTTAACGACCCTAGGTATAAACAACATTTTTCAGATATTCCCATTTTTACCCATACATCATTGTGTTTGACGTCCAATCGTCCATTTCAACATGCACACCTTTTTTTCTACCTGCCTATTACTTCCTGTTTGACTCCTGGAGGCCAATATTAAGACATGAATTATATAGCATGTTTTGCTTTCATCTTATAGATGATATAATGCGGTCTATTTCAATAAGTAAAGACTCTCCGCTTTTCACCACTAGAACCATGCACTTAGCCTTATAACTAAAACCCAAAAACTTAAGCAACGCGTTTGGCAATTCCACGTAACATTTTCTAGATAAAAAGAAACAAGGACCAAGCTATATGCATATAAGCCATGCATTTAAGAGCTAAACTTTCTAATTAGCAAGTCAACTTTCTCAAAAGCTCTTTTCACTTCTAATTCTAACTTTTCCTAGGACGAGCTACAATGATGAGCGTAGATAGATGCCAAACATAATCAAGTTTAGAAGGAGCACATGAGCACAAAGAAATGTAACCCCACATTCCTACTACAGTGCATTTAACATCAAAGTTGTGTAGATAAACTCACCTCAAAACGATCAATGAAAAATCCAAGCCATAGCCTATGTGCTAGAATCTCCTGAACCGGGTCCTTCTCGGGTGGTGCTTCTGGCTCACCAGGTGCGAGCTGGGGCCTTAACTTAGCTGCTGGTCCAAAAAACCTCACTTCAGATGCAAACAGTCCGCGTTTGGTATCAATGGTCCATAACCATGCATCAACAAGCTCTGCAAGGACTACAGAGCCCAATTGAGGAGCAGCCGAAACTAACCATGTCCAGATAAATATACCCGTCTCCATCGCATCGGGTGTAGAAATATAAGCTGGGCACCAGCAAAGAAGTCTGAGGAGCTGTGAAAAGCTCTCCACGCTGGGTTTTTTATCTGACGCCTGAAAATATTATTCAATGACTATTAGTAGATATTAAAAAGAAAACAATATTGTCAGTACCAAAACATACTAGATATGACCATTCTATACAACAAGATTTACGTAAATTAGTATTAGATATTCAAATTTATGTATTTAGACTAAATTTTACCAGATTTGAGAGGAGCAGTGCAGTTGCCTGAGAACAAGTTTCACGGAATGATGACTTGTCCACATTCCCACCTTTCTCTGCAGTAGAAACAAACTTTTGAAGAAGACGCACAAACTTACTAAGTAATATCTCACTAAACGATTGCTTTTGGGCGGGTTGGTTGTGGAAAAGATCCAGATATCAGTCTTGAAAGACCACCAGGTCCAGGAGCTGACGGCACCACCGGAATCATCTTCTGCACTCTCCATATTCTCATACAACCTTGTCATGCCAGCAATTTCTCCTGCATGATTACACTTGACTGTGGCGCTGACTATAGCGGTGCTAAGAACATCAATGTTGAAAGCCTCCAATAACTTGAGATTTCCACCTGATGCGGCTGCCGCAGATGCCATTACTGCAGGGATGTTGGCAGTTTTGTGCCAGTCCAACAATCAACTTTACCTGTACCTATCGTATCTCAGATAAAAGGGAAACAACATCTGTTGTAGGCTGTGCTTTTTGCCATGTGTTTGCTTTACAAAGTTGCTCCTGAAATCCATATGAATAAAGTTAGTCAAACAGGCCAACAAAGTTCCGTGATATAAAAACTTTAAAGGTAATATCCGAATTCAGATCCAAAATATTAAATTTGAGTATTTTAGCATAAATACAAGGGTTGTTTAAGCTTGTATTGTTCTATTAAAACAATTCGAAGTGGTTGGTGACTGTTTTTTAAGGCACAAGGTGCATCAGAAAGGACTTAGGTATAGGTGCATGGCTAGCATAAGAAATTAGGTACACACAGATGCATACATAAATATATATACACAGATGCATACATAAATACATACATACATAGGGGAAGTTTAAATCGAGAGCCAAAAAATTAGCAAGAACCAAGAGAACCAATCTAGACCATTCATTGTATTTCAATCTTTAAAAATTGAAATAACTCTGGTAGTTTGGTTAAAAAATTGAAAGTATTTTTGGTTTTGGTTTTGAAGTCTTCACATGTGGATTAACTATGTTTTGAAACTATACAAATGTCCGTGCATAATCTTAAAACATGGTTAATGTATGTATGCAAACTTCAAAACCAAAGTTACTTTCAAAAAACCAATACTTCAAAACATCTTCTGAAAATTCGAAATTAACGAATGGACAAGAATGGTTATTGCGGTTCTTAACCATTTTTAGTTCCCGATGAATCTTCCACTACATACATATGTCAGACATTTAACAAAGAAAAAAAATTGGCCTAGCAACATATCTCCAGTTCTCCACCATAAACTACAGGAAATTTAACATTAAAAATTAGTATAAAAAGTTTTAGTGTTTCCAGTCATAAAATAATTACCAACTAAATAACAATCATGTTGTATATACAGTAAACACCACGCCTTATCTATTACAGTAGATACAATAACCACACTTGTTAATGTTGTGCATAGCCATCATACCGTTGACGAATACGAAAAAAATCAGCAAAAAATATAACAAAAACATTCAAGAGCGGAGAATCAGAAACAAAAAACAAAAAAAATTAACAAACCTGAAGAAGACCCTGGCTAGTACAAGGAGCATGTGAAAGTGAAATGATAATCCATTCCCGCACAACCTTTTGATACAAAGAGCGAACAGAAACTATCAAAGCAGGATCATTAACAACGGCTGAAGGTGGGTTATTATTTACGTAAAAGAGGAGAGAATCCAGACAAGATGATTTCCACAAGATCTGCAGTCAATACCATACAGAAGTTCGCATAATTACTAAAATATAAGCAATTTAAAATATGTAAGCTGAGTATGGAGATAGAAAAATGTACTTTACCTGTGAAATCTCTCTCTCAATTGAGACAACAGATTAACAGATAAGTCGCGAATGTGTTCATCTCTCGATGACAAATTCTTTATGAGAAAACAAGCATGAACAGCCAGGGTTGACTCTCTGACCTCCATGGCATCTCCTGTCTCACATATTTGAGACTCCTGCACCCATTATGAGATTCGCTTACAAAATAAGGCATAAACAAAAATTATCTATAAATAAACATCATCCATGTAAGGAAGCTCTAGAAAATGACTGGCATGAAACAAAAATAAGAATTATATACAACAACTGATGCTAATCACAAAAAAAAAAAAGGTATCACATTAGCAACATATGATCAGCAGCATACAAAGCACTAAAAGAGTTGCCCCTACACGAATTATATGGCATCAGAATCCAAAACAATTCATATTTATAACACAAAGATCCATAGTGCAGCCACTTTAAACATCAAATCAGAGAACCAAAAAAGGGGATTTCACAATTTAGACCAATAAACGATCCCACAAAGTCGGTGTAACAAATGTTACAAAAGCACAGTGAACAATAATAAAGAAGCTTGAGAAAATTACCAGCCATGATAATGCTGTCTCAAAAGCACGGTGAACAATGGCTATTAAACATTGGGAGACAGCCGGCATAAGATTAGGGCTCTTAAGATACTCAAAAACACAACTGAAGGCACTCTTAGAAGCAGTAGAACTGGGAGCACAATTAAGGATGCCACCATTGCTGCTGAATCTTATAATTTCCAAATATGCAACCGCAAGAAGATAAGTTGCCTTCACCCCTGAACAATTTGAAGAAAAAGAATGAGAAAATCTTTCTCAAATTAAGGGTAAACCAAGCATCTAACCCAATACATCAAATACAAAAAAAATCCAAACAGATATTGGATGCAATTAATAAAAATCTGCAAAGAAAGAAGGTTAACAGTAATTCAACACTATATATGTGAGCATCACAGTGATACACTTGCTCCCCAAACATCAATTAGCAAATGGCTAAAACAGAAGTCTAGTAGTATATATTGAGTGAGAAAACAAGTTAATTATACCTGAAATTGTGCTCATTGCTCCAACCTCAACACGGCCACCTAATGCAGCAGAAAGGGCTGTTCTTTGGGTTACAGCAGCTTTCTCATTTCCACTTCCTCGGCGACTACCAGGATTATGAAGGGCATTAAGCTCTAACTCATCCTCTAGCCATTTTACAGAGCTAACAACCTGAACATAAGAATTAAAAAAACAAAAATCATGCTTCTGGTCCACGTCTTAAAGACCTAACAAACGCGATCGTTTTGAAGTATTAAATTTAGTATCCAAGTATTTACAAAGCAAATTTTACCCTAACTTAGTACTAGCTGAAAACTATTGATGACTATATTTAATGTTGCTAGTTAATGCTAACATACAAGGGTGGAGTCCCTTGAGATATCGCTGAACAGCTGAAGACCACTCAGGATTCCACATGTAAGGTCCACCCACAGCCTGAAGGGCGACAGCACTTGTGTTCCTCCATTGCTCAATGTCGTGGAATTTGGCTTCAATGAGATAGGAGACTTCACTACTGGAGGTGCCAAGCCAAATTCTGCTATGTAGAACAATAAGTTATGAAATAACTCCAGGAGTGAAGGTTCAACATCCCCCGTTGGGTCAAAATCAGACAATATGTCAGCCACAGCAGGAAGTAGAGGCCCAAGAAAATCAGCCCCGCTGCTGCAAAAGAATGAGAAAATACTTTAGGGTAACTGCAAAAATAAGTTTTGGAGCATTTGAATATAACAAATTACATCTCCTTGTAAACATAATTCAGATAATTTCATCATATTATGATACTTAACAACCTCGACTTTCCTAGTAGCATCTAAACTAATATATAAGCACTGCAATCCAACTCTTCCTGATGGTAAACAAATTAGTGCAGTTTACCCAGCATAAACAGCAGGATCCTAACTATCATAGTTATTATTGAATGTTTATCTAGTAACTTGGCATTAACTCAGTTGATATCTAATTAATAACACAGAATCCAAATAATTAAGTTATGGAGCGTACAAAGGAAATATGGATTAAAATACAGTCAATTTTGTTTATCATGACATACAGCAAACCACAAATTATACCTTCCACTTTTGGACTCAGCAGCCAAACCTACATCTGAGCATAAAGATAGAAGGCGATGACGAAAGTCCACTCGAAGTTTTCCATTTGCAAGGCCTTTAGCTATGGCTTGAAATCCTGCAGGAAGAGTCTTGAATGTAATTGAACCAGTGAGCATCTAAGGTAATTAATGTATAGAAGTCTTACTGAAGATGAATCTAAGAGAATTCATTGTTACTGTAATGCATTCAAAACCAACTTTTCCAATTATAGAAGGGAGTGTGCGTATCGTGTATATCAAGACAAGCCAAGTATGAGTGGCTAGTGCAATAAGAATAGTAGAATACAGTAGCCACAAGGTAATAGGTTACCTCAACACGTTCTGTATTGGCCTCTGCTGGCAAGGTCTTGCTTTCTGCAGATCCAATGCTCGAAAGTTTACTTAAGTAACTTCTTATCATTAGCACAACTGCTTCCCGGTATGACTTCTCAAAACCTAAACTCGCGATGCGAGAAACAGCATCAAGAAGCTGCAGTGTCTCAACAGAGAAAGTTTGAGAATGCCATAGTATATAAACAATTCAGTGAGCAAAAGATTCAATCAATAAAACTAAAAAATTTGTGGCCTGGTGTAAGCTGTCGCATTTCTTTTAAAAAAGGCTTTATAGTACAGATTGCAACATAAAAATATGTTGACTTGAAAAATACGTGACTTTTAAGCTGCAACCATATTTATAAAAAAAAATGATTTAGGGTATGTGTCATACTCGGAGACGCAATAAGCCAGGTCTTGAAGCATCACCCTCCTCCAAACTTTCAATAAATAGTGGCAATATAGTGTCTACTACTTCAGCTTTCTTAACTTGTACATTTAGCTCAGCAAGCAACCGGATGACATTGAGCTGTACGATAGGAACTGCCTGCTTCTCTTTAGCCTCCTGGAGTTTTGCATGTCAATCATAAATATATTCTAGTCACGAATCTGAAAATTCTATTCTATTCTAAAACTAAATCTTATATAACAAGATGATCCCTGAATAGACCGTCGTTCTGAAAGCTAAATTGTTATATTTTCCAACAATCAAATAGCTAATTACAACTCAAGGGACTTATTGGGCTAAGTGGTTCCCAAAAAAAAACGTAAAAAATATTTATAATAATATTTAAATACACGATAAAACTAACATATGTTTCGAAGGGTAGTTTATTATATAAAAGCAAATAAAGTTTATATAATAAACTATATGGAGACATGTTTATGATAGGGGTCATAGATGGGCACGGGTCTACAAGTGTCGCAATCAACAAGTTTAAGGGGGTTAACTGATTTTAACTAATTATAGAGGATCAAAGATCCCTCGTGAAATAACATGAGATGACAAAGTCTTTCAACAATCTAAGATCTTAATTAAATAGAAAGAAAACTAAAAAAAGAGTATAACCAACCTCTTCCTCATAGTCATTACGTTCACGGATACTTGTAGCTAACCCCATAATAAACGTATCAACCGGAGCTCGGTCCTTAGTCCATCCATATTCGATAATCTCACAGCTTGCCTTCAATACGCTTTCAAACATAGCTCCCTGGCTGCTTCCCCAAGTATCAGCCTACAAAATACATACATAAATCGATTAAACAAATCATAAGAAAAACTAAACTAACATATACAAGTTAAACCAAAATATACAAAATGATATATACCTGAGCACAGGTAGCGAGCACAAGCGGTTTAAACCGTATAAACAAAACCCGTAATAGGTGACCTCCGCGGGTAACAGCAATCTTAGAGATACCATCAAGCAACGAACTGAAAAGATCCTCACAAACTCGCAACTTACGCCAAACTGAATATACACAAGCTTCAGCAGCTTCTACTAACAAAGCCAAAGCTCCGTGCAACAATTTCTTCGACGATTTCCCATCTGAATCAAGTGATGCGAGACTCTTGATTTTCAAGTTAACCGCCGCTTTATAAACAGAGAGCTTAGTGTTAATTCTAGCTTTCAGTGACGAGCCTTGCTCCGTCCAATCACGCTTCCTTATCTGCCCAACATATACGCATTCATTCATATACTATCTTAAGTGTAGTATACCTCGGATTACAAGGCCAAATAATCAGCGATTACTCGCTACAAGGCAGTGACCGAGGTGAGTTGAGCTGTATCGGCCAATAAAATTGGTTTGGTCAAACTTCAGTCAACTCAGTCAAAACTCGGGTTGAATTATTTGAACAATTGTGTTATTGTTTTTATATCTAAAAATTATATGGTCCTATGAACATGTCATATATGTAATTTTGATATTTATATAAAAATTCTATTCCGAGTACTCGCTACAAAGTGGTCGACCGCTCTAGTACTTCCTAGGGAGATTAACAACAA
The DNA here is from genome assembly GCA_022545495.1 of Chrysanthemum lavandulifolium. Taxonomy (NCBI): domain Eukaryota; kingdom Viridiplantae; phylum Streptophyta; class Magnoliopsida; order Asterales; family Asteraceae; genus Chrysanthemum; species Chrysanthemum lavandulifolium. The sequence goes on from CM040239.1 coordinate 59,802,932, forward strand.
TATTATCTCTAACTACAAACAAAACATAACAGAACACGTAAACCGTAAATCAAATTATACCTTTAGAAACGACGAGATCGATTTAAGCTGATCCTTCGTAATAACGTGCACACGCTCCAAAAGCACGGGATCAATCTTCCCTCTCTCAACAATATGTCCAATCAACTTAAACGCAATCTCTTGTTTCTCGAGATTCTCAATCAACTCCTCTTCAAAATATCCAACCCCCCTCTTATCACCACCACCACCACCCACCCTCGAATTCACCTCCTCCACAATCCCATTCCCACCGCTCGTCCCCCCACCGCTAATCGGCGAACTCTGCGCCGAATTCGACGGCGAAAAACCACTCCCACTCCCAATCCTCAAACCACCTTCCACACCACTAATCAAAACCTCAACCACCTTCTCACTCCCATCCACATCCACTTTCGGAAAAAACTCCCCCACCGCACTCAAAAAAATCTTCGCAACCGCCACATCACCACATTCCCCCCCAACCGCACTCATCACAACTTCTCCAATACACCTACCTACCTCATTCCCAAACACCTCACTCACCTCACATATCTCAACCACATAACCAAAAAACTCTCTATAAAACTCGCTTATCGCGCCTAAACTAAACGATTTCGGCCAGTACGAGACCGCGAAAGTAACCGCAATCGACTTGACGTATTCCAAAACTATTAACTGTGGTTTGGGATCTGTGGAGATGTAGTGAGTGCCGCATTTCGAAACGAAGCGTGATGTGATTAGGATTGAGTTGAGATGAGAGCGTGTGATTGGTTGAGTGGTGTTTGGGTTAGGGCATCGGTTTAATAACCATTGGATTTTGTCTGGGAATTGAGTGGGGGTTTGGGCGATTAGATCGCACAGTTCTGTTAGTGGTTCCATTTGGATTGATTGGATTAGGTGTTCATTTTAGGGGTTTGATGATGAATTGGGGAAAGTGGTTGTTGTCAAGTATGATGTGAGTGGAATTGAATGTTTCTTTTGATTGAATTGAATCACTTTGTTTTGCAGTTTCTTCCTCTACCCAAAAACTTAAACTGTGTTTTTAGTTTTTAGGGCCTGTTTGGTTTGTGAGTATGAGGTGTAAGGAATGGTATCATTCACTTAGCTTAGTTGTTTGTTTAACAGATCGAGTATTTCAAAGATATCAAAACCCATAGAAACCATACCAGGCAAGAGAGGTGACTTTTATAAGTCATTCCCTCATTCTACTTCTCTCTCCTCACGTTTTTTCTTTTTTTCATTTATTCAAGTTACAAATGATTTGTTTGATGGTAAAACAAATGTTTTGGATGTACAAGTTCTTCATCATTAATTTATTAGATGCTGGTTCATAATCGTTTCCACTATTTATGATCGTTGCTGGAGATGGTTCAGTGTCATCAAAGCTGCTTCATCACTATCGTCGGACATGGATCAACGTCGGACCTGTTTCATTTTTGGGTGTGACCCCGTTAAGACGTCATCATCATTTAGATGCTATTTCATCACTTTGTCAGATCTCGAGATGATTCTAGCATTCTCCAAATTGGGGGAAGTTAAATTGATGTTGGTGATTAAGTGAGATGGGGCTTAATTGGTTTATAGAAATATATATGTTATTTGGTTCAGTTCATGGATGGATGTAGTAAGAATTTGGTTTGATATTTTGTTGTTGGGATTTCTCTTTCAAGTTGAACGTGATGGATGGAGTGATTTTGATGAAGAAGAAAATATCCAACAAAAAGAGTGTCAAATTTAATATCGAGTTTGTAAAGGTTTTGTTATTATTTTGTTGTTGGTATTGTAGTAAGAACAAAACACAAAGACAAAAGCGAAGACGAAAGAGAAGAAAGATATGGCTAATGGCTTGGCTTTATTTTTTTAATGGGAAGCAGTAGCCAACCTCAATTCATAAACCAAACATCCCATTTGAAACTATCACACCTTTTTAATTCCATTCCATTACAATACCAATACCGATAGTAATTCTGGCAAACAAACCAAACGGCACCTTAGTTTTCTTTTTCTCAAATGCTACTATTCAAAAACACAACTTTTTCTATTTTTTTCATTTTCTTCTTTAATTGATACTCAAGAACACTTGATTTGTGTATAGGTTGTAGTTGGATTTGGATTTGTATTATTTGGAATAACAATTGTGTTTATAGATTGGCCGAGGTTCTAAGCCTCGCGTTTTGCGGCAGGATTTTTGAATACAAAATTATTATGTAACTCATTGATAACCCCAAAGACTATTTTTGTAAATTGTGCGTTAGCGTTTCGTTGTAAAGTTACTGATGAAGGATTGACTTTGCAACAGATCTATAACATGAAGGACCAATTAAATAAAATCTGTGTTCGTGTATTTTTTTTTCTTCTTAAATATAGATAACGGACATTACTAACGATTGTTAATATAAAGATAACAGTCATTATTTAACGATCGTTAGTACTGTTCACTTCATCCCGTGTGTCTTTAGCAAAAAAAAAATCCTGTCAAAAGCAATCCTGGTAAATGTACTTTAGTAGTAATTAGTCATCAGATTTTGATTTGGGATAGATTTGAGAAAAAAAATAGTTTTTATGATATACCTTTTTTCGTCTCAATTTATTTATTCAATTTTGATTTTTTTAAATTCTTTCTTTTTCAACTTTCACTTCTTTTTTCTTTTTTTTTTTAATTTTATAATACTTGATAAACACTATACCAATGAAAATACATTTAGAACTCAATTTACTCATATATTGTGCATCAAATGTTATATAACAAAAAAGAAAATAACTAAAGTCGAAGTTGAAAAAATATACTTCAAAAAGTCAAAACTGAACAAATAAATTGGAACGGATGGAGTATAAAAATTAAAAATGTTATTTAAAGTTGAAAAATGTGTATATGTGTGAGAGAGATGAAAACAATGTGCGTAAGAAACGTGACAAAAACTCACATCTTTTGCTAACTTTGATTTTTTTAAGCCGGGTGACTTTTGAAATACAACCTCCAACCAAACTATAAAATTTGAAACTCAAAGCAAAACCATTGCCAAAAACCTCATAACAAATGCAACAAATGCACCTATGTTTGGTATGTATGTTTTGGTTATGGGGAATGACAATGAAAGTGATATACATTGTTTGTTTACACTATATGGGTTTGAGTTTTTGGATTGATATCTTAATATTGGATATCCATAATACCACTCAAAAGATGTATCTATCAAATATTGATTCTCTTTTATTTTTTCTGCCCAAAGTTCTCACCCAATTGGCCCATTTTCATGTGAGTTATTTATTTTGACACCTAAATCCAATTTATCGAACCAAATAACAACAATCATAATGATGCATTTAATGTAATCCATTGTCATTCCACATTATACATAAAGTCACACCGATTGTAATTTATGGTAGCATACCAAACGCACCCAGAATTGGATTTGAGATAGGTTTTGAAAATGACGAAGAGATAGAAAAGTATAATAATATTTATAAATTGTTTACATTACAAAATACTTATAAGATTAAAAGTTAAAAAGTTAATAGTTTTTATTAAAAAAAGATGATACATTCTTCCAGTGTTTTGAAACCCGGCTCAACTCACAAATCGGGTCCCAAGAAAAAACGGTTAACCGGTTGACCCACCGAGTTTTAAGTGACCGGGTCTCAAACCCGACCGGTTTTATTTTTTCATTTTTATAGAAAACCGGGTTGACTGGTTGAACCGATGGTCGAACCGGTTGAAAAAATAGTTTTTAATAGAAAATCGGGTTGGCCGGGTTGAACCGTAACTCCTATGACTCGACTCAGTCGATTAAAACCCCTGCTTTCAAAACATTGGATTTTCTCATTTTATGCCTAAAAGTCTTTTAATTAGAGGTGTCATACGCAATGTTTTAAAACCCGGCTTTTTTATTGACCCGACTGAGTCAACCGTTCGACCAGGTCAAACCGATTTCCTACCAATTCATTGTTTGAAGTTAGAAAGCTTCATGTGTTTAGTTAGAAAGTTTCATTTTTTTCAATCGATTCCAATAATGGATAGCTATTTTGTTAGTACTCCTAGTTTATGTTTTGTTTTCAAATATAAAAATGCAGATATCACAGTTGAATAACAATTATAAAATGTGTGTTTATTATATTTGTAATGATAGTCTTCTTTCAAGTCATTAAGCTTTAATTTAGGCACTAAACGTTTCTAGTACTATAGTTTCTTTACAAATTTCCCATAATAATTTATTAGTTAAAATACGAAAATGCGAAAAAGATGGTGATTCCTCGTATAGGAACATAAAAAAGGATTATTTTGAAAAGAAAAAAAGTGTAACCCGATCGAGTCTAATGAACCGGCTCAACGCGGGTCGACTAAAACCCGCCAGTTCAATCCGGGTCATAAACCTTTTAAAAACCGGCTACTTCCGGCCCGCTGACTAGACCGGTTCTACCGGCCGTGTCGAACCAGTTTCTAAAATATTGGTCATAATTTGATTGGATTGTGACAAATGTGGGCCAACTTCTTCGTCCTGTGAATTCAGGACATGCGGCGCTAGAAATGTTGTTAGTAAAACATTTAGGAGGCTATATAATTACTCTTTTTAAGATGTGATGGATTTTGTGTGCCTGGTACAACAAGTAATTAATACTACTAGCTATGTCATTACCTTATGGGGGTCACACTCTAACACAATATAGAAATCTTACATAATATATATATGTTGTTTATATTAATTATCACGATAAAAGCATACGAGAATTATACACTATTAATTTAGTTGTTTTATTTGTAATATGATTTTATTAATAAAATTGTTAAAGTTTCCTACGTAATTTACCATTTTGCACGTGAAGTTACTTGTTTGACATTTTACCCCAATGTCACCCATCTTCTTGTATACCAATATTTTGTTTTATGTTTGATAACACTTTTGACCATATGTACGAGGACCCAAACACTCATGTGACATTTAGGAAGCTTAGCTACGTGACGTTTTTATGCTAGAAAAGACACGAAGCAATTACTTACAATCTATCATTGAAAATATGATACATATTTTGTATATAAAGCTATTCAAAGATCTCTTATTTTATCAATATATCTTCAAAACATTATACGATGATGTGAATACTTGAAGTACAATTCATAAGTTTTCCTAATGCAACAATGGATTTCGTGCCACTAATCTATTTATATCTTCGATAATATGGAATTCTTCCGGTGTATTAGATGTTAACATGACCGAGAGGAAATAAGTTAATTTGCACTTGATATATCACGTCATGAATCAAGGGTCTTGCATCCTTGTTGTGCGATGGCTTGTGATGCAAGATCGCCAACTTCCGATATAATGGGTGCTTAGTAAAGTTTAAACTCAATTTTTATCTCTTCGTCTATAAGCTTTTCAAGCGACGGTACTAATATATAAATGCAAGAACCATTGCCAATTAGGACTATCGTTTAGTATTTTAAATATAAAGCTAGTTTGGCAACTAAAGTGTAGTATTTTAAACTGTGCGACATGTATGTGCGTAAGTAAGTGAAGAAACCATGTGATGACACGTATACATGAAAAGAAACACAAGGTGATAACGAACCGGTGGCGCAATGCCACTTTGATCGCGTAAAAATCCAAAATGCATTTGAATATTTCAGACGCTTAGTCGTTGTACTGGTACGCAAACTTGTGATGTGAAATACTTGACCAACGTAATGACTTTTCTTTTTCTCTCAATAACTATTTTAATCTAGCAAATGCATACAAAGATTAAAACAATATCAAAAGTGCGTGTTGAAAATAACTATCGATTTAGTATTAAGAAAATGTTTAGAGATAGTCATCTTATAAAACATGCATATGGTACAACATCACATATTCATTTTTGTTGTTTGCACATCACTTATTGTGGTGTTCATATCACCTCCCATTTATAAGGTTCTATAACACATATAACTTGTATTTCATCGTGCAAAATGTTAAAAGACTTTAGTTTGTGAATAACAAAAATAAATAATATAAAGATGCAATTAAGTCCATAAAATTTTAACCGTGCGTCGTCAACATCGTTAAATATTCAGTACTCTTAATAGTCGCCTGCTACTTGTTGTATATCTGTGAAAGTAATACCATTTATGTTAATACAAATAAGCCGTAAAAACGTTTATTTATATTTTACGATCTTCTAATGTTTTGTCGATAACAAACGTAAAATCATATTAACGAAACAAATAAAATACGAAATGGTTTGAACTAATAGTTTCTAACATATTCACATTTTCACATAAAACACTAAAACAAGTATAAGTGATTTTATGATTTAAGTAATACATATGTACAACAACTAGTGTTTACATATTTGGATTAAATATACATAACTAGTATGTAGTATATTGGGTAATATAAATGGGTAGAAACTTAAGTATCACAAACCCATTGGGCAAATACATTGAATGTAGTTAGTACAACCCAAAGCCCATAACCCATGGATCTTGACCCATAACCCATTGCATGACATAATGCTTATATCATACATGGATAATATCCATAACCCATGGATCAATCCATACCAGTGACTAAGTGCATTGCACTTAAAGATACATTGTATCTAGCCAAAGATCCATGGTTCAACCCATGACCCATGACCCATAACCAAAATACCCATGGGCAAAGAGAGCGCCCACGGATCCCCGGCTTTGTGCTAGCCGGATCCCAGTGGAAGGGATCCGTGGGATCCGGAAACAGTGAGGATTTTTCCTCTATAAATAGTGAGCCATTTCTTCATTATTTCTCACCCTTTCCAATACACTTTCTCCCCGAGTTAAATCTCACTAACCTTAGATCCAAGAGATCTTTGTAGTTTTGTTTTGTGTGATCTTCTAGGTTCCTCTTAAAGGCAAGATCACCACCTTTGAAGTCAAGCAAGCTCAAGTCCATGAGTTGCCATGCTTCCTCATCATCAAGGCTATTGAAGTCCTCTTGTTGATGATCTATTTCTTTCTTCAAAGAAGTGTAGTGTTGAAGACATTAGTGAAAGATGTCTCAGTGTCAAGACGAAGATATTAGTGAAGGGTATCTATCGCCATAGGATAAGCACTGTGAAAGGTGCTTAGAAGTCAAGACAAGAAGCATTAGTGAAAGGTGCTTAGAAGTCAAGACTTGAAGCATTAGTGAAAGGTGCTCAGTAAAGACACAAGACATTAGTGAAAGGTGTCTTGTAGATCTAGTCAAAGGCATTAGTGAAAGGTGCCTTAGATGTACATTCGATATGGTGTGTTTCGATGTACTAGATAGACTTAAGATATAACTTTTCACATACACATCAAACCATAACACAAGGTGGCGTATAAGATGGAATTCTAGAGAGAAAGTTAGAGGTTTAGGGAACTTAGTGAGAGAAAGTGAAAGATATTATTATGAGCTCCACTCTCTACCTTGGGAGGTAGAGAGTATTTATAGTCTTACATAAATCGCCACACTTTGGGGCATGGATCGGGCATCTGATGGGTAAAGACCGTCCGTCCTCCACGGTGTTACTTAACTAAATACTACTTAACTTAAAATAACTACGACTACGAGCTTTCTAACGATTACATATACTTGAGGTGACCGACTCTTTAATACCGGGAATTTCTAATTCCTAACAATCTCCCCCTAAGGGAGGTCACCTCAATCATGTACCAAAATTACATTGAATACAAATAGATAATACATTAAACATAGTTCTTGCATTCTTGATGTAGTCCTTTGTACTTGAGCTCGTAGTCATTGATTCTTCACAATGCATGTTTGGTTATTCCAAGTGGAGGTCTTTTCTTGATCCACGTGATGATAATTTTGAGCCATCATTTGAGATCATCGACAATCAACAATCTCGAGACTTCCATTGTGGTGTTGTGACTTTGGGACCGACATGCTCACATTACGGATCATGATATCTTCTCATCGAGTAGCGGAAGCATTTGTTGAATCATGATATTGGCGGCGTAGCGAAGCATGGAGTGAAAATATCGAGTCATTGATGCACTAATCATGATTTCTTTTGAGATGAATGTGTTAAGTGAGCATGCGGCTATGGATTGACCGCTTCATTACGATCATTTGCAAACATCGGGCGTACACATACAACGATTAGCAACAAATCGCACGAAAGTGTCTTTGATCACTTCGATGAATTGAGGTACACGGCCCACGGTTCCCGTTGATCGATACAAATCTTGCACTGTGATCGGTAGGATTCATAAGAATCTCCTTGACGGGGTTTCGCATTTGTTCTAGTTGTTCTCAAACCGGAACATCTCAAAGAAGACAACACGGTGAGTGAACGGTAATTTTAAGTCCAGATTGATGAAAAGAGATTTGAAAAACAATCGTGTATTGCTCAATAGAAATTGTTTTGCAATACAACGAAGGTTTTATTGAAAATCAATTATCAATCATAAAAATACCTTTTGGTTTGAAAAATGAGTACACGATCGATGTGCTAAAGAAAAGAGTTTATTAAGCACAAAGACCGGTTTTCAAAGGTATCCGTCAATCCATAACTGAACGAGGATTGATTCAAGAGATTGAATCGCCCATTGTTTACATTCGGTTGTCACATGGTTGATCTATATAATAGATCTCACATGCCACCTACCGAGGAGCTTGTTTGATGTTGGCTCGAAGGCTTTCCATCTTCATTGTGAATATGTAAACACATCACTCGGATGTTACGGCAATACCACAAGGATAATCGTGGGACTCAAGATATAATCTCTCTTTCCACATTGTGTGAAGCAGAGAGTCTTCATTGAAAGTGTCCTAATGAGATTTATTGATGATCTCGTGGCTCTAGACTCAATTTGTGCATATTTGGATCCTATAACGGAGACTAGGGAGAGGTCTCCTTCTTCAATATCAACCATCTCTAAGAGAAAGTCGATAGATAATGTCGGTTCCCGTGAGAATGAAACAAGCCCTTTTAAGAGGAACTTGAGTGGTTTGGAAAGTTGAAGTGCGGTCGTCCTTTGGGTCCATGACGTCTTGTCTTCAATACCGATGTTACCATCGATAGTATATGAATTGAACCGGTTTACGCCCTAAGGTTGAATAAATGGAGGGCTATTTGTTTTCACCCTTTTCTCATTCAATTCTTTTAATTCTTCAACCCCTTGATTGCTTACCAAGACTTCATAGCTAATACCTTGTTGGGTTTATTCGATTACTAGCTCGGTCTTAGTCGGCACTCTTCCCATATCTCATTTTTCTCCTTTTATCATCATACCTAAGGACTTCTACACTAACTAGTGGATTGTCCACTGGTAGATCCCTCCGTTCAGGCGGATCATGGGAACCAATACCTAACCTTATCATCCTTATATCACCGTACATAAAGTAAAGTTGGTCGGTCAATTTGGTATCGTTAAATGCGCCATTGGATCCAATTGAAAACCATTTAAAAAAATCAATTCGGATACTTGTGATATATTATCAAAGCATTTTGTACTGAATTGTTTTGATATTTTAAACGAGAACTCCCCTCAACATGTGCATCAAGTATTTGAAAATGTTTTGCACACGGAGGCAAGAGAAAGAATTAACTTCTTTGATTACCATTTTCTAAAGATATCAACATCACTTCCTCAACAAATCAAGTAGATATAGCATTTCCGGGAAGGATGAGGTTTCCATAAATTTGCTCCCCTCAATATGTGCCTCGAGGTTTGAAAAGAGTTTTGCACATACTAGAGGAACTGCACATGGGATAAATGATCACGTTTTAAATCAAAGGTTTTAAGATAGATGCTCCCCTCAACATGTGCATTGAAAAATTGAAATCGTTTGTCACATGTGGGCGGGATAGCATGTACATCCTTTTATAACCATTTACCTAATTATCGGTTTAAATCCAATTTAAATCACACATTCTCCCCGATCACAATTATCAAATCATTTGAAATTTGTGATCTCGTATGGATTAAATTGATTTGAAAGCTTTAAGGAGAATTGTGACTTGATTGTGAAAGCGTTTGAGCGATAAGGATCGGATTTTAAGACTTTAAACTCCATTTATAAAACATGCATGTATATCTTTTGAAAACAATTTTAATGCCAAATAACTTTTTAATTTAATTGAAATCATTCTCCCCTCAATCAATAGCGTAGGTTGTTGATTGAGAGATAAGATTTTGACAAATGAGTCGATGATTATCAAAAATAGAGATTGAGTTAATTTTTAAAGCATTTAGTTTTCAATGAGATAGGAGTTTATAGAATCGAGCATGGAATTTTGAAAACATGATAAAACATGGCTCTGTTCTTTCTTTAAAAACCGGGTTATTGCTGAAGATGACAATAAACCATTTTTTCTCTTTCTCCCAAAAATATATTTTGATTTTTTTTTTTTTTTTTTTTTTTTTTTTTTTTAATTCGAACAATATCTAAAGACCCGTGTCATTCTTTGAATGACAAAGACAAAGATCGTAGATATTATCGAATCGAGAGAAAATGACAAAAGACAATATTTTTGAAGATTTTTTTTTTTTTTTTTTTTTTTTATGGATTTTGAAGGTTTTATATTTTCTATTTGATTTTGAAGATTTTATAATTTTGTATTTTGATTTTCGAATAGATATATACAAGAGATAGATGAAGATAGACCTTTACTCCTCGTCTTCCTCACGAAGGCGTTTGAGAGTTTCGGTTGAAGGCTTTTCAAACCAAGGCGTGGAAGAATAAACTCAAACGTTCTCTTGGAAGAGCTTTGGTGAAGATGTCGACTAATTGATATTCGGACCTCACAAAATATAGTTCCACCACACCTTTTCAACTTGTTCCCCGATGAAATGATGTCGAATGTCGATATGCTTTGCTCTTGAGTGTTGAGCGTTGTTGCATGAGAGAGCAATAGCACTTTATTATCACGATGCGGAGGATTTTGTTGAATTCAAAGCCATAGTCGGATAATTGAGATCTCATCCATAAGATTTGAGCACAACAAGATGACATGGCTATGTATTCGACCTCTGTAGAGGAAATAGAAGTACTCATTTGCTTCTTTGAAGACCACTCACAAGCTTATCACCCAAAAGCGAGCACCTCTGGCGTGCTTGACGTGTATCTTGACAACTGCATGATCGGCATCTGCATAGGCCGTTAGTGACATACCGTGTCCTTGGTACCATAGTCCCATATTGATGGTTCCTTGGAATACCGAAAGACCCGTTTAAGCGCTTCAAGGTGCTTTTAGTAGGCTTAGCACGGTATCTAGCACACATGCACAGAGAACAAAATGTACGGTCTACTAGCGGTGAGATACATCGGGATCCAATCATACTCCGATATTTTGTTTGGTCAATCATGATCCACGAGAGGTCCTCATCTAGTTTGGTTCGGTCGATCATGGGGGTGTCAGCGGTCACATGAATCAAATCAAATTTCTTTAAAATCTACATTGCATATTTAGATTGATTTATGAAGATGCCTCGGGACTTTGTGAAATTTGTAATCCCAAGAAAAATGACATTTGTCCCATCATTGACATTTGAAACTTTGAACTCATTTCATTTGAAAACGATCACATTCCATTGGGTCGATCGAGTGAAAATAATATCATCAACATAAATTTGAACATGAGTTAAATGTTTGCGACTTCACGGTGAACAATGTAGGATCAATGCTCCTTTCTTGAATCCGGTTGATAAAAGAAACTTTGACGATGTATCATACCATGCCCTTGGAGCTTGCTTTAACCCGTAAAGAGCCTTCTTCAAGCGATAAGCGTGGTAGGATGCTCTTGATTCACAAATCCTTGGGTTGGGCGGCGTGAGCGACTTCTTTAAGATCTCCGTTCGAAATGCCGTCTTTACATCCATCGATATACCACCATGTTCTTACTTGCGGCATTAGCCAAAAGATTACGATTGCCTCGATTCGAGCAAGCTGGAGCAAATGATTCTTCAAAGTCTATACCCTCCTCTTGGCGATATCCTTTAGCAACCAATCGAGCCTTGTTTTCAACACATCACCATGCTCGTCAAGTTTTACTTTGAAGATCCATTTGAGAGCTATAATCATAGCGATCTGGGCGGTACTAACTCCCATACATCAAGGCGATCAAACTCATGAATTTCATCTTGCATAGCATTGAACCGACTATCTTCATTCATGGCGGTTTAACGTCTTTTGGTTCGATCTTAGATAGTGCGGAGTTGAAGAAGCACCATAAGGCATCGGTTGCAAGTTGCTTCCGGGTTGATCTGGGACGAGAGGATTACCAATGATGTTGTCTAATGGATGATCGTGAGTCCATTTTACGAGGTGTTCATGTGGCATTTGTTGAGGCGAGGTAGGCGAGTCGATGTCTCACGAAGAAGATGGTTCTGCGATGATTCGGGAGTAGCAAATATGTTTTCAAATGGAGCATCTTGAGAGTCGCATAGGGATTAACTTCATCATTGATGCGAAACATTTCCATGATGTACATTTGAAGAATGATGATTTGTTGATGAGGCGAAGGATCGTGATGGGTGCTTCTTGACTTACGGATATTGGCGATGGATTGACTTCATTCACGGAATCGAGCATCCTCTGTTGTAGGGATCGACACTTCATTAGTAGTGGACTCATCAGTTCATCAAACATTGGATCAAACAACTTCTTTACATCATCTTGGATGGAGGTACATATGGTGTTTCTTGAGAGGAGTTTGGAACAAGGGATGAGCCAATAGGATTTGTTATGAAGTGCGGGTCTGGTGGAGTGTCCGAGGAGCCATTTGACCGGTCGACTCATCAAGCGTAACGTGAATTGTTTCCATGATATTTCGGGTTCTTTTGTTGTAGATTCGGTATCCCTTTTGTTTGGTGCATATCCTACAAATACTCCAATGTCGACTTTAGCTCTAAGTTTGCCCAAGTCTTGACCCTCATTAGTTGGATAGCACAAGGCACCAAACACACGAAGGAAAGATAGATTGGGTTTCTGTTGTGGACAAGTTCATATGGAGTTTTTCCATGAATGGTGTGAATCGAGGAGCGATTTTGTGTGTAACATGCGGTGGCAATTGCTTGACCCGAGAGAAACATTGGAACCTTTGAGTAAATCGGCATTGTTCTAGCGGCTTCAACAAGAGTACGATTTAGTCTTTCAACTACACCGTTACATTGAGGGGTTCGTGGAACACTTCTTTGATGGTGATTCCAACGCTTTCATAGAATTCACTAAGTTGTTTGTTGACAAACTCGGTTCCATTATGCATTACGATAATTACGGCGGTTTTGTTTAGTCTAACTGCAATTGTTTGATGAGTTTGATGATGATATCGGGGTTTCATCCTTTGTCCTTAAGAACTTGACCGGTGAATCTAGAATAATCATCAACCACAACTAACACATATTTCTTCCCAAAGATATTACGCACCTCATTGGTCCATAAATCCATATGAATCATATGAAGAACTTACGTGACGAGTTAGAAGGTTTGGGTTTATGGGCATACTTCTTGCTTTTTCCCAATTGGCAAGTGAACAAAGATGATCCTTTTCATACTTTAGTCTAGGTAAACCTACAACTAAGTCCTTTACGGAAAGATCGTTGATGGTGCGAAGTTCAAGTGATTGAGGCGCGATGCCATAACCATGACTTTGTTTTGAAGCCTTTGATAACAAGCAGTTGGTGATGCTCTCATCATGTCATCGATAGAGATAGTGTAAAGGTTTGAGCCACGAGTTCCTTTCAGCAGTTCCTTTCCATTAAGATCTCTAACAAAGCGGTATGTTTTACGAAGGCTACTTCTAGATCCGAATCACGAATTGACCAGCGAGAGAGCAGTTATGACCTAAACCTTCCACATAATACACTCTAGAGATGACACTATCACCAACAACATAATCTCCATAACCCATAATAGCACCGAAATGATCATTACCAAATCTAACAGTCCGATGAATTTGCTCACGAAGTTCATGAGCCGTGACCGGTCTCCATCATATGCTTGGAGCGACTGAGTCCGGTACCACGAGCGATTTGAGCGATCTGCGGTTGAACACGAGACAAGAATGGATAAGCGGATAATTGGGATCCCCATGCAAGAATGGGTTCCATTTGGTTAGTAACAGCAGTTGGACCACCCACATCGAAATAGAAGCATTCATATCGAAAGTGAGGTAATAGAATCATTGTGAATAGATGCAATACTAGTGTGCGAATTAACCCTATTTACGGTGTGACCACTTCTTGGGGAATAGTTCTACCGGTGGGCATCCATTTTCTAGTGGGCATTATCGATTAGTCTTATGACCAGCGGTATCAATAAAACCTATTCTTTGAATGTTCTTCTGTGGGTTTCCATTGTTTTCTAACTTTCTTTCGCTTTTGCCTTTTAGCCTTTTTAGCATGAATTTTAGCATTAGCAATATTAACTGGACAATTAACATCATTAGGCGAACGGTAACACCACATTCATGATTAGAAGCGAATTCAAGCAAACATCGGTACAAGTTTTGCAAATAGTATCGAATTGAATTAATTACGATGCGCTTATAGCTAATACTAGAATCAACACGATTCGTTTTATTTGATTCAAACTTAAGGTTCCTAGATTGTTCTTCTACTTTCTTCCAGTGCACATTCTTAGCTTGAGAGGTCCTATCATTCCTTGTATTGTCTTGAGACTTTGACTGCTCCGCTTAATGTCATGATTACTCTATAGAGGAATGGGAACATTAGTTGGCTTAGCTACTCTTTGCATCACTGTTTAGATGTCTTGGGATCCGAACTACATGCAGGTGCACTAAGGTTCATTTTCTTAAAACTAGAGTCTTGTGATTTGTGCTCTAGAAGGCACACTTGAGTTCTCTTTCTTAGCATTGTGGATCTGGAATCGAGGCATTTACAGCACACAACTGTTCACTTTCAAAACATTTGGAATCGAATGCGTATCATACTTAGCTTTAGGCATTGAGCATGGAATCAAAGGATTAACTCTCTCACCTAATGACTTAGGGCATATTGTGATCAAGCATTCTAAGATTTCTTGACATCGTTTGGCATATAAGCACGCATGTCCAATTGCATTATCATGAGGTTTCTCTAGCTTATCCTCTTCAACAATCTCACGCAGACATTCTAGGCAATCCTTAAGGGATGAGAAGTATGTTTGAATGGCAAGTTTGTTGTTTCTTAGATGAGGGGACATATGTCACGGATAAAGCATGTTTATTACTAGGCGAACCTTAGATACAACATTCTCCTCATTGATCATTGGCATTTTCCTTTTACGACTCTTGATTCTCAATTTCCTTTTGCAATGAAGTTATTTGTTCGTTGTTTTTGTTACAGTGACTTTAATTGATTCAAACAACTCATTGAAATGACGTTTAACCTTTTCATTTTCTTCAAGAAAACTTTCGTTTTCCTTTTGTAAAGCATTTACTAGGTTTTGAAGATGAAACGTTTGAGAATTCGAGAATCTAAAGGAGGAGGCATTTGGGAGCTGTCATATTGTTCGTTTGGCCCTTTAAGCGAGAGATTTGGGCTTTCAACTTTCGATCGTGTTGGTGAGCTTGAATCATTCATCACGTTTGTTAATTTGAAAAGCGCATCAAACTCGGAGCATCGAAGATGTCTTGATATTTGAAGTTTTGACATTTTCTTTGAGATGTTGATATTTTAGTTGTAAATTAAAATACTCAACTTCTAGTTTAGAAAAGTGTTTAACCAACGTGTCGTGATCATCCGGTTCAATTTTCTCGTTTAGTTTAGAATTAGTTTTTCAAGCTCAATGACACGATCATGGGAGACTTTCGAGGCCACAGATAATTCATGAAATTTTGAAGCATTAATAGAGCAATTTGAGCGGTGAAAAACACATCTTGAGCAACACATTCGGTAATAAGATTCTCATTTAATGTATGCAAGTTCTTTCTCTCAATCTCATTATATTTTAGTGCGCTCATAATCACTAACTTGACAACCATTGCATCAAATTCCTTTTCCATACCCTTAATATCGACTTCTACCCCTTTTAAGACTCTCAAAGTGATCTTTTAGAAGTTTAAAGAAAGGCATGACCTCGATTAAATAACATTCTTTCATTTGTTCAAAACCTCTTTCACCTTGATTATACCGATGGGAGTGATCCTTTTCTTGCAAGTTTTTCAAAATCAACAAATAGTTGGTATATAACGTATTGGCTAATTAATGTCTTGCTTTTAGTGGCAATTGTTCTAGGTACAAGATGCATAGGTGTATTAGGAGGATACACGGTTGCTCTAGGCATTTTCGAAGGGAGGGTTTGTTTCTACAATATTTTCGACTTTACGCTTATCTAAATCCATTTTCGGAAGACTTGTTCGAAGTCAACAAAGTCGAGGCTTAAACTTGTTTAATGCAATCCAGTTTTCCTTTTGTAATCGTGAGGAGAGATAATTATTTTTTCTCTTTGCATTTAGGGTCATCTAGTTTTTGTTCATCCTTTCCTAGTGACTTCATCGATTTCTTATCTTCCTCGGTGCACTCAACGCAACTAGGTTTACGCCTAGGCTTAAAATTTCATCACCATCATAAATCACCTTATGAGCATTTCTAGCCTTTTGATTACCTCTGGATTTGGTTCCTCAACAAGGGAATGCTATGCTTATCGCTTAAGACTCGATGTTTGGTGACCATGTGAGCGGTTTGAATGGTGTTTCCTTGTATGTACAACTTGTTTTCAAGTTTGTTTTCAAAGTTTTAGATTAGAAAAATCTCTCAAGAGTTTTGATTCCTTTGCATTGAATTCTTGCTTAAGCATTTTCACATTTTCTTGAAGTTCTTGTTTTTGTTTAATTTGTTTTAGAAAGTTTTTCTTGCAAGGAATTTAATTCTTGTTTCAATACTTCTTCTCTAAACTTACTTTTTCTAATTCTTGTACTCACTTGGACATCCATTTCACGCTCACGGTGGTCAACTCAAATTTTGCACGTTGTTCATAAATAGCAACACGTTCCTTATAGGCATTTAGTTCGAAATTATGGAATCATCGAGAACACATGCGGTGTATTCATCAAAGACATAGTCATTGTTGATTGCGAAGATGCATCACTTGGTACAACTTCACTTTCACTTTGTTTCACGTATTGATCGTATGGGACAATATTGATATTACCCATATTTTCAATATTTGATTCAATAGTTTCGATTGGTTGTACTTTGTCATGCATCTGTTGCACATCGACATCATCGTATAGCTTTAATACCTCGAGATGAGTTTGTCCTTGGATAGGCCGACTTGTGGTGAAGAAGAGATCTTGGGAGAAACCATTGGAGAGATGCTAGCCATAAAGATTGTGTGTGCGATGGGTCCATCATCTACATCAGTCGTAAGCATCACGATCGGCGACTTGAAAGGCGTTCGATGATTGTGACCTATCTCACGAATAAATTGCTCATCCACATCGCATCATAAGTCTTGGCGTTACCCTCGGCAAAAAGCAGTAATTCCTCTTCATCCAACGCAACACCATTATCACGAGCTTGTGCGGTGACATCTTATCTCGAAGTGTCGGCGTGCATGGGCGCTTTGGAGATGTGCGGTTCCTTGCAATGTGTCCTCACCACCACGGTTGTAGCATTTGATCGCTTAGCTTGACCTTGGTTACCATTCCTTCCTCGATTACGATTGCCCACATAGCCTCTACCGGCACCACCCTTCCCCGATCATCTTGTCTTTCTGAGCTGGTTGCACCACGATCCTTCCATCTTTAACGATAGCTTGATTGTGTGGGTTAGATCTTGTTCTCAGTTGTTGTTGGTTTGTGGAAGAGAATTCATGTTTTGGCTAATCATAAGAGCTAGTTGATTAATGAAGCTTCCTACGTGTGCATCGACATCGACTTGTTTGTACATAGGATCGGGAATGAGTTTGTGATTACCATTACCCAAGGGTATGACTTGTGAAGCTTTGGTTTTGATTCCGATGTTTGAATAGAAGGCGGTTGAATCATTAGGCGAGCTTGTCTCTCACAGGTTAGTTTTGAGCGATTGAGAATCAATTTTTCAAACATGGCATGTCTCTCATTACGAAGGAGGAAGGCATAGAGTTGCTCATAGTTTGTGTTCTTCAATCCTTTAGTAAGCTTCACGGTAACAAACTTGTGCCATTCGAGATTCATATTGTTTACAAATTTTGAATTCAAGCTGAATGTTAGGCATAGTCATTCGATGTTCCTCATGTCATTAACTAACTTATGAAATCTCACATAGTACTCATAGACATTCTCATCGGTTTCATCTTGAAGTGCTCAAATTAGTCATAGAGTTGTGATTCTCATCTTCCATGGTTAATTACGAACACGAGAGAAGCATCTTTACATTATCCCATCTTGCTTTTGCATCGGTGTTATGATTGATCGACTTGTAGATGTCTTTAGGAAGACCTTGAAGAACAATGTTTGAAGCCACGATATCGCATCGAATCTCTTTTCTCCTTATCATCAAGCTCATCATACATCTTAGGTCTGTCCATTCCGTAAGCAGGAGTACCATCTTCATTAGTATCAAGTATGTCTCTAGTCGTCTCAACACGATATGGTCCTTCATCAATGGATTTGAGAATGTTGACACCATTTTCCTTTCCAAGGCAATACAATCGATTCGTTGAGCCCAAGAATCGTAGTCGATTCTGTCAAGCATTGGTGGGCGAGTATCCGAGCCATTTGCTTGAACATCCTCGACAACGATGGAGATGGCGGTGGGAGCAGTGGGAATGTTGGTAGACATGTTAACAGATTATCACGGATTTTATAACTCTATGATTAAGCCGGAAATAGATTCTTTCACGGGTTTTACTAAATCAAGAGAAACCGTAAACAATCACTCAAGTTGCTAGATGATAAAGTGCTAACTCGCTACCAACTAATGCACTAAGTCGCTAGAAATTAGTGCACTAAGTCGCTAACCCTTAACTCGCTACCGTCTAAGTCGCTAGAGTCCCAGTCGCCAGCGGAAAAGCAAGTCGCTAAGTAGTAACTCGCTCTGGACTAAGTCGCTAGCCAAATTTGTGCGATGATTAGCTACACAGTCGCTAGATATGCAAGTCGCTAAAGAGCAACTCGCTCTGGACTAAGTCGCTACCACAAGTCGCTAACCGTGGTGGAGATTCCACTACTTGTACTTTAACTCGCTAGCTCTAACTCGCTAGCTTTTATAGCTGTAAGTCGCTACAAAACTATGAAGTAAGTCGCTACCAAGAAAACAAGTCCGAGAGCTAAGTCGCTAGCTTGAAAAACAAAATAACCTTCACTTTTCAATCCAAAACAACCCAACCAAGATGATTCAAGCTTACCAAATGAAAACCTAAACACTTTTGATGATTCTAAACATAAAAGTACCAACAAAATTCAAACTTTAACACAAGAAATCAACCAAATGATGCAAAAACCACTAAACTTTTCAAACTCAAAACCACCTAAAACCACTATAAATCCAAAGATGTGCAAGATATGATCTAACCATGGCTCTTGATACCAATTGTAAGATATAACTTTTCACATACACATCAAACCATAACACAAGGTGGCGTATAAGATGGAATTCTAGAGAGAAAGTTAGAGGTTTAGGGAACTTAGTGAGAGAAAGTGAAAGATATTATTATGAGCTCCAACTCTACCTTGGGAGGTAGAGAGTATTTATAGTCTTACATAACTCGCCACACTTTGGGCTGTGGATCGGGCATCGGTGGGTAAAGACCGTCCGTCCTCCACGGTGTTACTTAACTAAATACTACTTAACTTAAAATAACTACGACTACGAGCTTTCTAACGATTACATATACTTGAGGTGACCGACTCTTTAATCTTGGAATTTCTAATTCCTAACAATATCCGAAATTTCGGATAGCTTACCAAGACACACATACACACCAAGACAATGGTGAACCGACTTGAAAATGACGATATTCAATGTCATAACCGCCTAAGGGTGGAGTGGCGATTGAGTTTTAGGTGTAGTGACTTTATGTTGTCGCTCACCACGAGAGTAATCGCAACCTTGTAAGTAACTCTATTAAAATCGCTCTACGTTATGTCGCTTTTGTTCATTTTTACTATATATCATTTTGGTTGTATGTAGTATGCTATTCACTTCACCGCCACCTCCACCTCCGATTTCGAGTAATGGTGAAGATGACGAGTCATCCTCGGATGACGATGATGAAGAAAATGAAGATGGCACGTCATTTGATGATGATGGTTTATCACAAATTTTTGTTGTTAATTTAACTAAATTAAGGTGCTTCGTATGATGCCATAAATCACAATCGGTATCGGTTTTGGTATAAGACGGGTCCCTCACCTATGATAGATTCATTACTCCCCTTTTGGACTCCTATGGAGTATGGACAATATCCATATTTCATTCCCATATAATGAGGGGCCCTCATCTTAACCAAACACTTAGAATCATTACCACTATCATTCCCTCATTCCCATAAGAGGATACCAAACACACCCAAGGGACTTGTCAATTACTAGTTATATCACAAATTTGGATATCCAAAATTTGTGATGATGGTTTTATGCTAGACCCATTATTTTATCTAAGTTTTAATAATTCGGATATCCGAAATTTCGGATAACTCACCAAGACACACACACACACACCAGGACAATGGTGAACCGACTTGAAAATGACGATATTCAATGTCATAACTGCCTAAGGGTGGAGTGGCAGTTGGGTTTTAGGTGTAGTGACTTTATGTTGCTGTCCATCACGAGAGGAACTGCAACCTTGTAAGTAACTCTACTAAAATCGTCTACTTTATGTCATTTTTTGTTCATTTTTTACTATATATCATTTTGGTTGTATGTAGTGTGCTATTCACTTCCACTGCCACCTCCACCGCCGGTTTCCAGTGATGGTGAAGATGACGAGTCATCCTCGGATGAAGATGATGAAGACAATGAAGATGGCACGTCATTTGATGATGATGGTTTATCACAATTTTTTGTTCTTAATTTAACTAAATTAAAGGACTTGTCAATTACTAGTTATATCACAATTTGGATATCCAAAATTTGCGATGATGGTTTTATGCTAGACCCATTATTTTATCTAAGTTTTAATAATTCGGATATCCGAAATTTCGGATAACTCACCAAGACAAACACATACACACCAAGACAATGGTGAACCGACTTGAAAATGACGATATTCAATGTCATAACTGCCTAAGGGTGGAGTGGCAGTTGTGTTTTAGGTGTGGTGACTTTATGTTGTTGTCCACCATGCGAGGAACTGCAACCTTGTAAGTAACTCTACTAAAATCGTCTACTTTATGTCATTTTTTGTTCATTTTTGACTATATATCATTTTGGTTGTATGTAGCGTGTTATTTACTTCCACTGCGACCTCCACCGCCGGTTTCCAGTGATGGTGAAGATGACGAGTCATCCTCGGATGAAGATGATAAAGACAACGAAGATGGCACGTCATTGATGATGATGGTTTATCACAAATTTTTGTTGTTAATTTAATTAAATTAGGGGACTTGTCAATTAATAGTTATTTTACAAAAAAATTGCGATTATGGTTTTATGCTAGACCCACTATTTTATCTAAGTTTTAGTAATTCGGATATCCGAAATTTCGGATAATGATTTTACATATCCAAATATACAAATATATATAATATTTGAAAAACTTTTGAAAAATTTGGTATTATCTATTTTGTAACATATTAGATCACCTATCGACATGTATTAATTTTGGTAAATAAATGATTTGTTGATTTATTGTATTAGATGTTTAATATGATAATCTTAACTTAGATTATGTATCTCAACTTAGAATATGTGTTCATATAAAAAAAAGTTGGCCGCCTTTATGTGCAGGAAGAAAAGTTGAGTACCTTGATTGAAAACAAATAATAAGTTGAGTGCCTTTTTGTGCCATTTGCCAATAAAAAATACTATTGTAGTAACAAAATAACTAAGATTATTACTTTTAGTCTTCAATAGAGGACTAGATACGATATCTTCAAAATATTAGCAATCTTCATGGCACTAGCAAACTTTTTGAGCCCAAGGCCCATATGAAAAAAACGAACCCGCAACAACAACTATAACATAAATAACCACCATATAAATATCTCCTAAACACTCGTTATACCAAAACCCAACCATATTCAACAACATACTTTCCTATAACACTATCAAGATCATAAAGCCATTCAACGACTAGTAAACTTCCGACTAACATGAGGTAACACATAACCAATTGCAAAACATTTTTGGTTCTAGATGAAACTCGCAGTTCATTCAATCCTAAACTGTGAGCTAACTTGTTAATCTATGATAGCCTTTTGTTAATTTTTGGTTCGTTGACTTGTTTTATCTAGAATGAGAACTTTCTCCACATACATTCTTTATTAACCTCACGCTTTTAAACTTCTTCTAAGATACATTTCGCTTCACTAAGCACCTTTTGCAGTTGTTTCACCCATACCCAGACTGCCGCTGGACCTTTTTGTCCATTAACATTAGACAACCTCTGAACCATATCTAAGTTGGCAAGAAGGATATTTAGATCGTCTTTGAAACCCCAAGCAAGGGCAAAACATGGTATGGTTAAAAAGCCTCTTTTCAATGTTGCATTGTCTCATAATTTCCTAAAGGGAAAAGCATAATTTTGGTGTCTTGTGAGCCCTTGAGGCGTGAACTATGATGGGGACAAGAGGAGGGACAAGCTAGCCATGTTTTGTGGCATTTGGTTGATGCAGTTTTACCGACTGTGTTTTAATATTTATAAGTCTCAAGATACCTATGGTTCTACCCTAATGCACTAACAGGCGATAAACTCGTCGTGTGTAGTGTAGTATTTAGTTAAACCGAGGTCTTCCCAAGAGCTATGTGTGTGGATTTACACTAAGTCTAGGTGTCACAGATTTTAATATGATTATGATGTGGAATTAACTAATAAAGCAAGTAAAGGCAAAGGTTGTGATCAATAGAGGAGAGTGGTGCTAACCTAGTTATTCATCCTAACTAGTAGTGTTCACGTCTAATTACTTCCAATTACTTCAGGTGGGGTCAAAGTCGAGAGGACAGCATTTGGTCAGTTCGTCCTAACCTATCAACAAAGGGTACCACTGGAGAAGTCAGGTGTCTCCTCATAAGTCCAGTTGTTCCTGGTCCCCTAAGCCAAGTCATTAAGTACCGCTACATGCTAGATTCATAATACTGAGTGCCCGGGTGCTAGCATCTTAAACACTCACCCTACTTCTTAAGTTCATCCAAACGGTAGGTGATCGGTTGGTCAAATTGCACAAGTAGAAAGGGTCGCCGCTTGGTTATATCTTACCCTTCCCATCTCGCCTACTCACTTATGGTCATTGGTCATATCTCCTAAGCAACTAGCCTCTGCCGCCATTCAAAACTACATCAAACAAGGGTAGCCACCAATAAACTATGCATGCATACACTTAGAAATAATTATACGGAAGCAATGTAAACGCAAACAAAACAATTATGAATCATAACTAGGCCAAGACCAAGAGGTGCTTAGCATCATATTAACCATAACAATCAATTCAATGTTTAATGTTACGAAATACATGAATTGAAAGTAAAGAAAAGATAAAAGCTAATGCTTATCGTAGGGAGTGATTTCTCCTCGGAGATAGCTCCGTATTCTCCTCTAGATCGCTTCGATCGCCAAAAACTTGATGCATGTTATACTTGACTGTGTTTTAATATTTATAAGTCTCATATACCTTGTCACCCTAATGCACTAACGGGCAGGTGTGCCTTGTCGTGTGTAGTGTAGTATTCGGTAAAACCGAGGTCGTCCCAAGAGCTATGTGTGTAGATTTATACTAAGTCTAGGTGTCATGATTTTAATATGATTTTGATATAGAATTAACTACTAAAGCAAATAAAGGAAAAGGATGTGATCAATAGAGGAGAGTGGTGCTAACCTACTTACTCATCCTAACTAGTAATGTTTACGCCTAATTACTTCCAATTACTTGTTGGGGTCAAAGTCGAGAGGACAACATTTGGTCGGCCTCGTCTCTAACCTATCGCCAAAGGGTACCACCGAGAAGTCGTGTCCCCTCATAAGTCCAGCTTGTTCCCGGTCCCTGCCAAGTCATTAAGTACCGCTACATGCTAGATTTATAATAGTGAGTGCCCTGGCTAGCAACTTAAACACTCACCCCTTACTTCTTAAGTTCATCCAAACGGTAGGTGATCACTGGTCAAATCGCACAAGTAGAAAGGGTCGTCGCTTGGTCATATCTTACCCTTCCGCCTCGCCTACTCACTTAGGGTCATTGGTCATATCTCCTAAGCAACTAGCCTCACCGCCATTCAAAACTACAAAACAAGGGTGGCTACCAATAAACTATGCATGCATACACTTAGAAATAATTATACGGAAGCAATGTAAACACAAACAAAATAATTAAGGTATATAACTAGGCCAAAGCACCAAGAGGTACTTAGTCACTATATTAACCATAACAATCAATTCAATGTTTAATGTTATGAAATACATGAATTGTAAGTAAAGAAAAGATAAAAAGCTAATGCTTATCGTAGGGAGTGATTTCTCCTGGAGATAGCTCCGTATTCTCCTCTAGATCTCGCCTTCGACTTCTTCTCACGCTCTCTCGATTGTTGTGTGAAATGGGATGATTTGAAATTCGGAAATCGTGGGGTATTTATAGGTTAGATCCGTTACTACAGACTATTAAAAGAGTTACGCCAGAACATATAATTCTTCGTAATTTGCACTAATAATGTTGGTTACTGGTAAACTCGGGAAGGAGTTACGCCATATCTTCAATAAATCTTGGTTACGTAGTAGTTGATGCATGAGTTACTAGGCGTAATTAGTAGTGGCGCGGAACCTCATTTGACCTAATATGGTTACGCATAATCTTGGATAGAGTTACCGTAATCTTCTTTTAAGTTGGTTTTCGAGCCATGCTTTAGTTACGGTAATGTAAGCGAGGAGTTACACCGTAACTTCTTCAAAGTGAGCATACTATGATAAATCTTCAATAAACTCTCCAATTCCGCCTCTTTAGCTCCAATGCTCGTAATTTACATGAAAGTGAAATATAAAGGACACCAAGCGTAAATCCATATAAATGATATAAATTACAAGCATTATCGGGAAATTAACACTTAATATTCGTGGATTATTTGATGTTATCATTGGTGCATACATGGTTATGGTTATGGTATTTCAAAGCAAGAAGGAAGATGTTGGACTTTCTCCTTATAGTGATCGGTTTTTCTAACTAAAATGGAGGGAAAAATACAATTTTTGAAAAGCCTACAAGTTAATATATAGTAGCAAAGGTGGTGAAGGGTGTTGGGGATATAGTGCATGCATGCGTGTAGGTTAATGCAAGTCTTGGATGATTTTCGGTAAACTTGCAAAACCGAATGCAAATAATTATAAAATCATGCTCATGAGAGTAATAATGTACTTGGTAGACAACTTAGTCTAGTGACGGAACGTTCAAAGATGTTACTCATTATGCGCGGAATAATAACCTAACGGTTATACAAAAAGTCAAATATTCGCCTATTTAGAATAAAACGTTCAAGTTATGAATAAACATTCATTTGAAATTGCAGTTGTCACAATTTACCATAGGCTTACATAAGTATCTATCTGTGTTAAACCTTTTACTATTCTTAGATACTTAAGGTGATGCTTGAAAGTGTTAATTCCTCCCATAAAAGAAGGTAATTGTTACGGTACATTATTCAATCTTCGAGTAGCTACATTTCTATTTTTAAACACTCGTCGATTAAAACTCCTTGAATTGTTTAGGTATACAGGTTTAGTAGTTTTAGTTAAAGACGTGCATTTCTCTTAGATGGGTGGGATCCAAAAGTGGCTGAAGTTCGGATTGTTGTAGGTAATTTCTCAAAAGTGAAGAATGGAGAAAAATATGTATGCACATAAAGTATCCAAATTGCGATCATATTTTTATAATCGTTTTGATCATATGAGTACGTATATAAGAATCTTAATATCGTAGAAGATTTCATAACTACGTGACATCATATTCATCAACGAGTAGTATACAAAATTTAATTTGAATGAGTGAAGGAATATAAATAACTTAAAAGTTTCGCTTATGTTAGAAAAGTTAGTGAGTCAACCTATCCAGAATATCTTGCCCCCATAATTAAAGTTCATTATTTTGTACTATCTCCGTCCCTAAATAAATGTCCACTTTGACTTTTTATGGTCTTTTTTGTTCAACTTTGAACTTAAATATTTTTATTTGTTTTATATAATACTTGATGCAAAATATATGAATGAATTGGTTTTTAAATATATTTTTAATTTTTTATTGATATAATTTTCATCAAGTATTATATAACAAAAACAAAATTATTTAAGATCAAAGCGGACATTTATTTAGAGACGGAGGGAGTATGATGTGCTCCGGTTGGTGCAAGTTTTAAAAATTTATAATCACGAATTAACCGTATAACCTATTAACACATACGAGCAAGTATACTCGTCCGCAATAGCAAAGTTTGGTAAGTCGAGATCGTCCCAAGGGATTTTTGTTTTGAAATAGATTTTATTAAAAAGTTTCTAACAAGAAAGCTTGTCAAGGCTTCCTCGAATAAGTGTTCTAGTGAAAATACGAATCAAGAATATAAATATATACTTGTGTGTAGTCTCATAGTCAACCATAGATAATGTTCATAAAGGTTTGGTGTATACTCTTAGTATGATGCACAAATCATAAGCAAATGATTCCCCAACCATGGTATTTGTTTGTAAAAATCATTCTAAGAACAAAAACATTTAGGTAATCCTTTCGGTCCTTATCCCAATGATTATCCTATAAAAATTCCATTTGTTTGCAACATGTTCTCATTAAATTTGTTCTTACGAATCTTTCGACCCTTCGTGATGAAAACGTTCCTAGTCTTGTTTTAATAAGCAAAACATGGTGGTTGTCAATCACCATATCCCCATACTAGTCTGTCACTACACTTTTGGAATAAAACACAAGAGAAATCCTTCGGTCCTTTTTCTTAAAACATGTTTTATTGACAAATCAATCCAAGACTAGTATTTTCCAACAAACTCATTTAAACAAGATCATATATACATGCATCACATTTTAAGAACATTATTATGATTAATCACATTCCAACACACAAGTATATCACAAACTACTCCATGAAAACAATCATATCTAAACACAAGTCATAACAAGGTAATTCAAACAATTCAAGAGAATAGATTTCCATAACAAAGTTCATAGAATACCTAAACTTTTGTGATTACAAGAATTAGAAATCGTGGAATGTAGCAACCACGCCTCCAATCACCTAGGATCACCGCACAACCCAAACTACCAAACAATGGACAAGAATGGTTCCTTCCTTGCTTCGGACGCTTCCAAGAACTACTAAGCTTTTGGGTTGAAATAATAGGGTAAGTATGAGTTTTGGTGTAAACTAATACTCTTTTGGTTGTGTCACCTTTAGTATACAAGTACTAGGTCCTTTAAATAGCCAAAGCACTTTCTTAATCGCCCAAAAACGTTCTCTCCAAGTTAATATCAAGAAATGATCGGACTCCAATGATTATGGGAGTTAAGACAACAATAAATGCGAATTGTGTAATCAGCGCGCGTAAACCGGATCGGTTTCTAGGCCGACCGAATCGATAATAACTTTGACCATCGCTTCACCGGATCCGGTTGCGGGTTGCGACCGATCGGTGGGTTTTGCTCATTTTGACTTTTTGTCGACTTTTCCTTTACGCTTCATTCTTTGCTTACGTTGATGATTTCCAAAGCAAACTTGATCTTTCTTTGTCAGATGCTTCAAATCACTACGCTTCCATATCATTGAGTCCACAAGCTTCCAATCTCAACTTCCTTCCTTTAGAATCTTCCAAATGTGCATAAAACTTCATTTCTTCATTATTCGCGATACCGGCTACATATACATACACAATACGCATATTTGCACTTTTGCAATGATTATGAGTAAATATAGCGAATATCATGCACAAAACCGACAATAACGCTACTAAAACATGTTCATTTTAGACGTTATCAAATTCCCCCACACTTAAGCTCTACTCGCCCTCGAGTAGGTCAAACATTTGCAAAGATTGATTTCAATGGTCCATAACACCATGGTTCCAGAAAAATGTAATAATTACCATAAAAGATAATTATTATTTTGCTTATAATATGTGAAAATCTTCTAAAAATGAACCAAACACTTTAGATAACATAACTAGGATACCTCACAAATGGCTTTAAGATTTCACTCAACACTCATATATTGGTGGGTATATGTATATCACTCAACGCCTAGTCATGATCAATGCTTTTACCATAAGCTTGTACAAGTATCAAAACAAAGAAAATAAATTCATCAAAGAGGTCTTTTATTCAAGTTATAATGATAAGGCTAAGGGTTCATAATAGGTATGGATAAGGCATGGGATAGTTTATGAAATTGGTTTAAAATAAAAATAAAATCAAGTCCAAACCTCCATGGTGCTAGTCATCATACAAACCACGATCCCGAAAAATGATTATTACTCCTCTTTTCATATCGATTCTCCGCAAATATGTATAACTCAATTTAGCTCATTGGCTAATCAATATCCCTCATATAGCTCCTTGGCTATAAAAATATATATATATATATATTTTTTAAGCTTCTCCTTCTTCATGTATCACAACTCCCCCACACTTTGTATAAGCATTACCACAAAAAATACAAATAAGAAGTATGCATCCTTCGTCTTTGTCGGAATGGCACACACGAATGGCAAAGTGTAGTTAACTCATAATCATCAAAAACAATCCAATCATTCCAAACAACTAGCAACAAACCATTAGACTTGATAAGGGTTGGCTAAAGTTTAAAGGTGTAAAATATTTTGTATTTTTCCGGATTTAACAAAATTGAAAAGGAATGGCTCGAGACGGTGTAACTAGGGGTATCTAGTGCTAAAATGAGCACTAACAAAATGGGTCCATGTGGGTGGTTAACTAACCGATGTGGTCACTAATATATCATTAGATGTAAAATGGAAGGCCATTTGGGTTATACCTAAGGTGCCTCTTATCACTTGAAAATATTTAGATCACTCGAAAGTGATTTTAACCGTAATGCATAACTAGTACAAGTTCTAGAATCGACATAATCACCGCACACTCATAGCAAATATAAAACAAAAGATGTGTTTTATACAAAAGAAACCTCACAAAAATGTGGGAAAAAGGCTATTATGCATGCTAGAAATGCTACCGAATCCAAAATGAATTACTTGATAATTTGGTTCAAATCTAAAAAATTTCAAAACCTCATTTTACCATTGAAATCCCAAATTATGTATTTTAATTATCAATAACGCGAAAACCATTAGACCATCAAGGAGAATTTCTTCTAATCACTTGCATCCAAAAGTTATCTAAAAAATAAAATGCGTATCATTTTCCTATTTTCTTCCTCCCCATACTTAAGTTTTGCATTGTCCTCAATGTAATGAAAATGAACTTCAAAGTAAAGAAAATGGGAAAAGATAGTTAAAAGATACCACGGATAAAATATGCAATAAGCACATTGGGTCATTAGCAAGCCCATGAGTTATCCAACTCGAAATATTTGACCATCAATAAGCTTCCAACATATCCATCCCGCAAACAAAAACCGCAACACGAAATGCACAAAACAAAACAAAACTACTAAAACTAGATAAAACCAAACAAAATACGCCAAATATCCTAAAGAAAATCGATCAAAAGATAGAAATAGTTTAAAACACATCATGACCATTGTTTTGAAACCATAATTCACGAATGATCCATAATCACCGTCATCCTCGCTCATTTCTTCTCCTTCTTCATCATCAAACTCATCATCATCACTTTCAATTCGTAGTTTTCGGTCTATGATTTGAGCGAACTCTCCTCTTTTCTTCTTGCCTCCAACTCCTCGATGAACTCATCATCATCACTTTCGACATCAAATTCATACAAACCAAGAGCTACACCAAAGTCGGCAACGGTAAGCATGATCCCTTCCACAAAGTCTAAACCAAATACAAATTTCCGTCTACATCAAATTCAACATCCACCTTTCTTTCAAAATACATGGTTGAAAAGAATTCCATACACCATTCTCGTAAACTTCTTCATTAACACCAATGCTCTTTCCCATGACAAATCATTGAACGAATCCCCATCTCCTGGATATACATAAGACGCTCGCATCATCCTTAACTCATCTTCACACTCACATTCGTTAAATAAATCCCAATCAATCACCCTTGGAACCAAACATTGCCTATGTTGTAACTTCGACAATCTTTCCCGAAAAGCATGTTTCTCCATCGGTGAGATTTTTGAATTTTAAATTAGCATTTGCTTCCTTCTTCACACTATACTTAACCTTCTTCTTCTCGCTCCTTTCACAAAACTTCGTAACAAGCGGGTTAATTGGAATTTCCTCCCACCGAGCTTCCTACAATAATTCTCTGAGAAATCACAAAATAAGACCATATAAGAGTGTTAGAACAAACAAGAAGGTTAGAGAACCCTCTAAGATACATTTCAAAATTTCACAAAAATCCACATTGAAACCACAACCGGATTCGGTTGTATCACCAACCGAATCGGTTTCATCTGTTGACACCAACCGCCGGTTGCAATGAGCAACCGAATCGGTTGTGATCGCATAAGGCATTTTGCCTTCAAATCCTCATAATCTCGAATTTCTAACGCTCAAACCACTCTTAGATCGCATTCTATCATCCTCAATGATTCCCACATCCTAGAATTACTCTATCTTGCTTCCAAATCATCAAACATCTAACATCTTAGAACTCATCCTATATTTTAAAATCATTAGTTCTAATAGTGTAGCATCCATCACTCTTAAAAACATATCATCCATCAAAATGAATCACCAATTGTAACTTATCTCATTTCATAAGCACAACCCAACTAATTCCGAAAAATCTTATCATCTAAAATCCATTCTATGGTGAATCAATCAATCAATCTCTTGTTGTAATGCACTCCTATATCAATTACTCACTCAATCTTAAAATATTACCACTTAATTCGAATTATAACAAAAACCCCCCAAATTGGTGACCTAATATTCAATTCGAATCAAATGTTCTAATAAAACCTTAATTGAGTTAATTGAATGTAATTGCTTACTTGCTTGGGTGCAATGATGTTATCCTACAATTCAAACAACTTCCAATCTGCTCTCTTGGATGAATATTTGCAAAACCCACCTGGAAAATTAGTGTGTGTGTGTGTTTTTGAAAAATGAAATTTTATATTTTGGTGCAACCGGTTCACTAAGGACACAACTGCTTCGGTATGCTTTTGCCAAATTTGCTTTTTACTTGTTTAACATGTTACTTAGGCATTTACCCTCCAAGCAACATTTTTTTTTCAAAAATTCTCGCTAAAGATTCACACAACATTCATTCACCAAATGAAATTTTGAACAATCATTCAATCCAAAAAAACTCAACTCATCATATAAATGAACTAATCCAAACTCAACTCAAAACTCATAGTCATAATGCATTTAAACAAATTACCTCAATCATAACATGAAAAATAAATAAGAAACAAAAATCCTAATGCATCAAATCAAAATAAAATAGTTCATGAAATTCAAGCAAATGATTGCTTGTTATTACGGTCTTTGCCTTTCCTTAAAATTCCTCAAAATACTCTTGTCTAAGAATATCCTCGCTTTGAAATTTTCCGGTCAACTCACGGAACGTTTCAAAAGTTTTGAATTTTCTCATAAATCTTCGTCCGTCCGGCATAATATATCAAACTTAACATGCCATGATCCATCTCCGGTTTGTCTCTTGTAAGTCCCCAACCCTTCGGTTTCCACTCCAAATTCTTAAGTTGCACGGTAAAGATCCTAAAAAGTCGGTCAACTTCTTGTAAACCAATATGTTTTTGAATGGGTTATAGAAAGCTTATCGCGAATGCACGCTCCATTTCGTCCTCTATATCGAAATAAGGTGGAGTTAAAGGTCCGTACATTGGATTACCGTGGACATCACGTCCCACTTCAAAACAAGTTAAATCATCATTCGCATCCATCCATTCCAAATCTTCCATACATTCTAAAATTGGTCCTCTTGGTTTTGGGTAGTATGTTTGCCTCGAATCCCATCGTCAATTGTCATGGTGCCTCTTCCCATGTCTATAATTGCTCCACAAGTTCGTAAAATGGCCTCCCAACAATAGCGGTAAACTCTTGTCCACCGGAATATCCAAGACAAGAAAATCGCCAAATACGGTTGATAGCCAATTTGCACTCTTACATTCTTAACTTCTCCCATTGCCTTTGCTTGAGTGTTATCCGCCATAGTGAGCTTAGAATGATTAGGTTGCGGATTACTTAGTCCCAAAGTTTTGAACAATGGATACGGCATCACGTTAACACTCGACCCGCGACGCCTAAAGCATAAACCGTGTAGTTCCATTTACTTTGATTGGCAACACAAAATTACCCGGATCCTTTTCTTTCCTTGGCATGCCTTTAAACAAAATTCGATCTCGATCCTCATCCGTGAGATTCTTATCTTCCAACCTAGCCCTCGCTAGCATCAATGCATCCAACTTCTTTCGGTAAAGCACATAATCTTGGAGAACTTCAATAACCGGTTTCTTTTCATTGAGCTCTAGAAATTTTTGTTCTAGATTTTCTAAGATAGCTTCTTTTTGGTTTTCGGTTAAGGGTTTGATAGTAGTGGTAGGTGACGATGGTGTGTAATCATTTTGGTGGTGGAGGTTGTTGTTGGGGTTAATTTATTTGATGATGGTTTCTTTCGGTTTGCTTTCCCATTTTAACCACTTCAACATTTTCTCTTCCATGTTTGCACAAACTTCCACTAGCATCTCGTTGACTCCTTTTCCTTCTTCCAACTCGGTTATATTAATCCGCATTTCTCCCATACCAAAATCTACTTGACACTTGGTCGTGACAAGAAAATCTCGACCAAAACACACATTAGGTTCATCCACATTTCCTTCTTCTAAAACAACAAAATCAGTTTCAAAGATATGTCCATGAATATTGACCTTCGATTTTTGACCATCTTTCTCCCATATGCTTCATAGTCCATACGAACATGACCGATTTCACAAGAACCTCTTCCAAGATATAATTCTCCATAAGCCATATTAAGTCAGTGCATCCCAAGCACGCACTCCTTCCACTTCACAAGGTGTTCCAAATCTCATCATCGGTGAATCATACACCGCTGATTGCTTGTGTAAACACTACCACTCTTTGTTTTTGGGTAGTTGAACCTTGTTTTCACATACTTCTTCCATATCACCCGTGTCAATTCCCAATTCTTTCTTTCTTTCCTCCAAAATTCCTCCAATCTTTTCTAATGAACTTCCGTATCCTTGAACATTTCATCCAAAGTACGAAGGTATTCCGAGATTCCGCTCAAACTATCCATGTTACTAGACAACTTAACAAAGCAAAACAAAACAAATCTCGAATGATTAGCGTTAAAGTTAGTAAAACAAGAACAAACTATAAAACATATAATAAAACAACTAAGACATCTAACAAAATTAAGAACTCAAATAAAAACTCAAAACCTAAAATGATAAAACTCAACACGTAAACTCCAACCGGATTCGGTTGGATCACCAACCGAATCGGTTGGTTGAAAATTTAGATGAATACTAACCGGATCAGGTTGCGGGTTGCGACCGATCGGTTTGATCGAAAATATATATATATATATATATATATATATATTTTTTTATAAAATAATCAATGCAAATTAAATGTCATAAAGGATGTACTAACTCTAGTTAATTAAATAAAACTCTTCATAAACTAATAATTAAATAACTTATTAAATCTAATTAAAACCAAAATTAAAACTAAAACTAAAACTAAATAAACTACCAATAAATTCTATCATGAAATAAACTATAACTGAAAAATAAAATTACTCCTAACCATTACCATCAACTATTAAAAATTAAAATTAATAAAACTAGATTAATAAATGACAAATGTAAAGAAAATAAAATAAGTAAAAACAATAAATCTAATAACTGATTAAACCACAAAATTACTCTAGAAATCAAAACATAATAAACTAAGAAGATAGATACTAAATTAAACAAAAATTTTCACAGAATGTCTAACCGGATTCGGTTGGCTAACCAACCTAATCGGTTAGTTTGTAACAAAACTTTTTTAGACTAATTTCAAAGAAAACTACGTAAAAATCCCGTGCGGCGCCAAAAACTTGATGTGCTCCGGTTGGTGCAAGTTTTAAAATTTATAATCACGAATTAACCGTATAACCTATTAACACATACGAGCAAGTATACTCGTCCATAATAGCAAAGTTTGGTAAGTCGAGATCGTCCCAAGGATTTTGTTTTGAAATAGATTTTATTAAAAGTTTCTAACAAGAAAGCTTGTCAAGGCTTCCTCGAATAAGTGTTCTAGTGAAAATACGAATCAAGAATATAAATATATACTTGTGTGTAGTCTCATAATCAACCATAGATAATGTTCATAAAGGTTTGGTGTATACTCTTAGTATGATGCACAAATCATAAGCAAATGATTCCCCAACCATGGTATTTGTTTGTAAAATCATTCTAAGAACAAAAACATTTAGGTAATCCTTCGGTCCTTATCCCAATGATTATCCTATAAAAATTCCATTTGTTTGCAACATGTTCTCATTAAATTTGTTCTTACGAATCTTTCGACCCTTCGTGATGAAAACGTTCCTAGTCTTGTTTTAATAAGCAAAACATGGTGGTTGTCAATCACCATATCCCCATACTAGTTTGTCACTACACTTTTTGGAATAAAACACAAGAGAAATCCTTTCGGTCCTTTTTCTTAAAACATGTTTTATTGATAAATCAATCCAAGACTAGTATTTTTCCAACAAACTCATTTAAACAAGATCATATATACATGCATCACATTTTAAGAACATTATTATGATTAATCACATTCCAACACACAAGTATATCACAAACTACTCCATGAAAACAATCATATCTAAACACAAGTCATAACAAGGTAATTCAAACAATTCAAGAGAATAGATTTCCATAACAAAGTTCATAGAATACCTAAACTTTTGTGATTACAAGAATTAGAAATCGTGGAATGTAGCAATCACGCGCCTCCAATCACCTAGGATCACCGCACAACTCCAAACTACCAAACAATGGACAAGAATGGTTCCTTCCTTGCTTCCGGACGCTTTCCAAGAACTACTAAGCTTTTGGGTTGAAATAATAGGGTAAGTATGAGTTTTGGTGTAAACTAATACTCTTTTGGTTGTGTCACCTTTAGTATACAAGTACTAGGTCCTTTAAATAGCCAAAGCACTTGCTTAATCGCCCAAAAACGTTCTTCCAAGTTAATATCAAGAAATGATCGGACTCCAATGATTATGGGGAGTTAAGACAACGATAAATGCGAATTGTGTAATCTGCAGCGCGAAACCGGATCGGTTTCTAGGCCGACCGAATCGATAATGACTTTGACCATCTGCCACCGGATCCGGTTGCGGGTTGCGACCGATCGGTGGGTTTTGCTCCTTTTGACTTTTTGTCGACTTTTCCCTTTACGCTTCATTCTTTGCTTACGTTGATGATTTCCAAAGCCAAACTTGATCTTTCTTTCTTGTAGATGCTTGAAATCACTACGCTTCCATATCATTGAGTCCACAAGCTTCCAATCTCAACTTCCTTCCTTTAGAATCTTCCAAATGTGCATAAAAACTTCATTTCTTCATTATTCGTGATACCGCTACATATACATACACAATACGCATCTTTGCACTTTTGCAACAGCTTATGAGTAAATATAGCGAATATCATGCACAAACCCACAATAACGCTACTAAAAACATGTTCATTTTAGACGTTATCGAGTACCTCAAAACTATTTTGTTCCAACAAATAAAACTCACACTTGCCATCTAATATATTAAGCGCTTCATTTAACCAAAACTAAACTTTTGAAATTTAAAAAAATTTTTTTTTTTTAAAAAATTTATTTGGAAAAAAGTCTTTGGAAATTAAAAAATTTGATTTTTCCATTTTTTGCCCAAAAAATTTTTAATTTTTAAAAGGGTTTATAAAGCAATTAAACCTTTTTTAAATTTTTCCCATTTTAATTTTTTTTTGTTTTTTTTGGGCTTTTCATTTTAAAAATATAATTTTTAAAATTATGAAAACCCATTTTAAAAATCTTTTTTCCCATTTTATTTTATTTTTGTTTAAAAACTTTTTTTAAATAAAAAAAGAAAAGAAATTTAAAAAAAACAAAAAATAATATTTAAAAAAAAGTTTTCTTTAAAATTGTTTTACGGTTTTGTAAAATTTTTTAAATTTTAAGGGCAAAAATTTATAAAAATTAAATTTTTCCCGTTTTCCCTTTTCAAACCATTTAAATTTTATTTAAATTTTTCAAAAAATTTAAAACCCAAAGCCTAATTTTTTTTTATTTTTTTTAAATTTAGTTTAAATTTTTAAAATTTTTTTAAAAAATAATTTTATTTTAAAAATTTAATAAAAAATTTTTAGTAAAAAAATTAAAATTTAAAAAAAAAAAATTAAAAAATTTTAAATAAAAAAAATTTTTTTTTCCCATTTTCTTTAAAATTTCCTTTAAAGGGTTTTTATTTCTAATTAAAATTTTAGTTTTAAAATTTAAAATTTTGGGTTTTCCCCCCCCTTTTTATTTTTTTAAAGGTTTCAAACCAATTAGAAAATTAAACAAATTTTTTTTAAAATTTTTTTTAATTTTAAATTTTTGTTAAACCCATTCTGGTTTTTAGGGTTTTAAATTTTATAAAAAAAGCCCCAAATAATTTGTTTAAAATTTCATAACTTAAAATTAGAAATTGGATTTCCCCTGGGAATTTTTCTTTTTAAAACCCTTTTTTAAAAAAATTTCCAAAAATTTACTTTAAAAATTTAATTTTAAAAAAAAACAAAAATTTTTTTTTAAATTTTAACCAAAAAAAATCCAAAATTCCTTTAATTTCTTTAAACACAATTTTTTAAAAAAACCCTTTAACAATTTTTTTGGCAAAATTTTTCCCAAATGGGGTTTTTTAATTTGAAAAAAAAATTTAAATTTTTTTTTATTAATTGGGAACTTTGAAACGAAATTTGGGGTTTACCCTTGGCCCCAAAAAAAGGCCCCATAAAATTTTTTTTCCCATTACTTTTTTTTTTTTTAAAATGGGGTTTTTCCCCTTAAATTTAAAAAAATTTTCCGTTTAATGGTTTTAATCAAAACTTTAAAAATTTTTAAAACAAAATTTAAATTTCCCTTATTTTTATTTGGGAAATTAAAATTTTAAAAACCCTGGGGAATTTTTAAAACCCTTAAATTTCCCAAATTTTTTAAAATTTTAAGAACAACAAAACAACTTTTTAACACTTAAATCTTTTAAAGAATGGGAAATTTTTTAAAAACCCAAAAGGGGAAAAAAAATTCTCCTGGGGATAAAAAAATTTAACATTTTAAAATCTTTTCTTTTAAACTTTAAATTTTTTATTTTTTTTAAAAATTTTTTAACTTTGTTAAAAAAAAATAAAATTTTTAAAAACAAATTTGAAAAATTTAAAACCCAATAATATGTTTTAAAAGGGGCCCCAAAAAAAGTTTACCCCAAATTTTCAGAAAATTATAAATTTTTAATCCAACCAAACCATTTTATTTTAAATTATTTAAAATTAAATTTGAGAAAATTTTTCTTTTAAAAAATGAAAACAAAAAGGTTAAAAATTAACCAAAAAAATGGAAAATTCCCAAACAAAATTTCATTCAAATTAACAATTGGTATTCCAATTTCCCACCAAAGGGTTTTAAAAATTTTAGTTTTAAAACCCAATGGGAAAATAAACCCCAAAAATTAAAAAAAAATTTAAATTTAACAAAAAGTTATTTTTTTTTTTCCCAAAAATTAATTTTGAAAAAAGGTTTTAAATTTAAAATTTTTGTTTAAAAAAAATTTTAAACCCAAAAAAAATTAAAACCAAAATAAATTTAAAAATGGAAGCACTTTTTGCTGTTTGGGTTTTTGGCACAAAAAATTTTTTTTTCCACTGGGTTTAAAAATTTTAAAAATTTTTAAAAAATTTTAAAAATAAATTTTCCAAAAGATTAATTTTTTTGGAAAAAATTTATGGGTTAATTGAGAAAAAAAAACTTTAAATTTCAACCAATTTTAAAAATTTAAACTTTGGGCCATTTTGGGAAAAAAATTTAATTTCCAAAGGGAGGAAACCCTTTTTTAAAGTTTCCATTCTTTTAAAGTTTTCCTTTTAAAAAAAATCAGAAAAAGTACTTTAAACCTTAACTGTTTAATTAAAAATTATTTTAAAAAAAATAATTAAATAAATTTTTTTTAAAGGGGACCCTTTTCATTTCCCTTCAATTTTAAATAATAATTTAAAATTTTTTAAATCCAATTATTTTTTACAATTTTAAAAAAAAACATTGAAGAAATTTTCTAAAAGAAAAAAAAGGTTCTTTTAAAATTTTTAAAAAAAAATAAATTAAAGTAAAAACTTTAATTTTAAAATTTTAAATTTAAAATTTTTTTTTTTATATTAATTTATTTTTAGAAAAATAAAAAATTTAAAATTAAAGGTTTCCCTAAAAAATTTTTTCTTTTAAAAAATTAATTTTGAAAACACCCAAAAAAAATTTTAAAAAATTCCCAAAGGAAAAACCTGAAAAGAAAAAATTTACCCAAAAGGAAATTTTTTGGGGGAAAAGTTTTTCCTAAAATTTCCATTTTGGAAAACAAAGGGCCCCTTTAAAACGGTTTTTAAAAATTTTTAAAAATTTTACAAAAATAAATTTTTTTGGGAAAATCAAAAAATTTTAGAAAAAAATTTTTTTTTGAAAAAAATTGAAACTGTTTTGGGTTAAAAAACCTTTGGGTTTAATTTCCAAAATTTTTAATTAATTTTTAAAAACTTTCCCCTTTTTTTTCCCAATTGTTTGGGGTTTTCCCTTTGGGTTTAAAAGTTGAAAAAAAAAATGGGTTTTTCAGGGAAATTTTCAAATAAATTTAAAAAATTTTTTTATTTTTAAAAATAAAAAATTAAAAAATTTTAAAGTTTCAATTCCTAATTTGTTTTTTTTTCGTTTTTTGTTTTCCAAATTTTAATTTTTCCCGGTTTTTTTTTAAAATAATTTAAAGAAAATTTTAAAGGAAATTTTTTGGAAAAAATTTTTTAAAAAAATTAAATAAATAAATTTAATGGTTAAAGCTTTTTTTAAAAATTTAAACGGGGTAAAAACCCATTTTTTTAAATCAAAAATTTAAATTTAAATTAAATTTTAAAAATTTACAAAAAGTTTTTGTTTATGTATTTTTTTGCATTTCCCAAAAAAATTTAACTCTAAAAAAAAAGTTATTTTAAAACTTTTATAAATTATAAATGAAAAGTTAAAATTTCCCTTTTTAAAGTTTAAATTTTCCCCTTTGTTTAGGGAAACTTTCAAAATTTAAAAATTTTTAAAATTAAATTTTTTATTTCCCAAATTAAAATTTAGGGTTTATTTTTCGAGCCCTTTTCCAGAATTTTTGGGGGTTTAAAAATTTAAAATTTAATTTTTTTTCAAATTTCCTTTGAATTTTGGGGTTTTTAAAAAACTTTCAAAAAATTTAAAATAAAGAATTATTAAAAAAAATTTTCTTTTATACAAACTTTTTTTTTTTTATTTTTTTAAATTTTTAATTTTTAAAAAATTTTTTTTGAAAAAATTTAATTTTTAAAAAAAAAAAACAAAATTTTTTTGAAACATTTGAAAAAAAAAGGGTTTGAAATTTTTTTTTTTCTAAATACCAAAGGTTTAAATTTGGTTACCCAAAGTTCAAAATACAAAATTTAAAAAAAATTGTTGGAAACAAATAAAAAATTTAAAATGGGAAAAATGAGAAAAAACTTTAAAGACCCCGGGATGAAAATTAACCTTTTAATTTAAAAATTTAAAATAATTTAGCAAAATTCCCAAAAAAAAAACCCTTTTTAATTTATCTAAAAAAAGCTTCCAAATTTTTAAAATAAACCCTTTTTTTTAATTTTAAATTTGCTAAAATTAAAAAAACCATTCAATTAACTGGAATCGAAGGTTAAAAAAATTTTCCCGGTTTAATTTTTCCCACAAAAAAAAAGATATTTAAAGAAAATCCATTGAAAAAAAAGGTCGTTTTTCAAACTTCCCCCTAAGAAAATTTCAATCGGGGTTTTTTTTTTTTGGGGCCCTGGGAAAAAAGGGGTTTACAAAAAATTTAAGAATACAAAGTTTTACAAAAAAAAACATTTAAAATTGGAAATTTCCAAAAAAATTTTTGTTTTTTTTCTTATTAAAATTTTTCCACTTTGTCCTAAATAATTTAAAAAAATTTTTGGCCTCCAAAAAAATTAAACCCCAGGGTTTTCCCGTGGTTTGGGGATTCAAAATTAAAATTTGGTATTTTGTGGGAAAAAATTAAATTTCCGGAGAAAGGAAATTTAAAAAAATTTTTCCAAGTATAGTTAAAAAAAGGGTTAAGGGTCGGGGAAAATTTTTTAAACCCAACCCTTCATTGTTCGCCTTTTAAAAATTGCCCCCGGTTTTCCACAGTTAGGTTTTTCAGGGGGAATTAAAAAGTTTTTTAAAAAATTAAAAAAAAAAATTTTCCGTTTTAAAAAATGTTTAATTAATTTATTTTGAAAAAAAACCAAAATTTGAGGTTTAAAAAAAAACCGGGAAAACAAGAGAAACCAAATGAAAGAACCCGAAAGTTATTCCAAAAAAGTTTTTTTTCTATTTCCAAAAAAAATTTTTTTTAATTTTTAATAAAAAAAAATTGGGCCATTTTTTAAAAATTTAAACTTTAAAAATTTAAAACCAAAATTTAAAAATTTGAAAAAGATTTTTCAAACTTTTTTTTTTTTTTAAAAAAACTTTTAAAATAAAATTTTAAAAAACCCCTTTTTATAAATTAAACTTTTCCCAAATTTTTTTTAAAAAATTAAAAATTTAAAATTTAAGGTTTTTTTGGGGAAAATTTGGTAATTTTTGGAAAAAGGGATTTGAAAAATTTTTAAAAGGAAAAAAAGTTTAAATTTGGGAATTTTTTAAAATTTTAAAATTTTTAATTTTTTTTAAACTTTTTAAATTTTCGGTTTTCAATTTAAAACCAAAAAAAACAAAATTCCAAAATTTTTTAAAAAAATTTTAACTTTTTAAATTTTTCAAAAAAATTTTTAAAAAACCTTTTTAAATAAAAAATTTTTAAAAATGGGTTTGAAAACAAAAGGCCCCAAAAGACAAATTTTTTTCCCTTTAAAGTTTTTTTTTTATTTTAATTTTTTTTTTTTTAAAAAAAATTTTGAATTTTAAATTTAAATAAATTTATAAAAAATTAAAAAAAGGGCGTTTAATTTAAACTTTATTTTAAAATTTAATTTTAGCATTTGGCAAAATTTTTTTAAAATTTTAAAAATTTTTTTTTAAAATCTAAAAGTTAAATTTAATTTTTTTCACAAAATTTAATTTCCCAAAAAAATCAATTTTTAAAAGTTTAAAAAAAAATTTTTTTAAGTTTTTAAAAAGAAATTTTAAAAATTTTTAAAAAATTTTTAAAGGCCAAAAATTTTTCATTTTTTTTAAATTTTATTTTTGGGGCTAAAAAATCAAAGGGCCCTTTGTAATTTCTTAAAAAAACCCTTTTTTTCTTTATTCTTTTTAAATTTTCTTTTAACTAAATCTTTTTTAACCCCTTTTAAAAAATTTTTTACAATTTTTTTAATTTTTTTTATTTTAAAAGGAGCCCAAAGGTTTGTATTTTTTTGGGAAAAGTTTTTTTTAAAAATTTAAATTTAAAATGCCCTTTTCAAAACCTAATTTATAATAAATTTTTAAAAATAAGGGGGAAAAAATTGGAAAATTTAAAAAATCTTTTTAAAAATTTAAAAATTAAAAAATAAAAAATTTAATTATTTACTTTCCATTAAAAAGAAAATTCCAAAAAAGAAAAAAAAAATTTTTCCCATTAAAAGGCTAAGAAACCAACCTTTAATCAAAAACCCTTTAAGAAAAAAAGGGAAATTTTAAAGGCAAAAAAACCCTTCCCTTTGCTTATTAAAAAAAATTTTAAAAAATTCCCTGAAAACATTAAAAATTAAAACATTTAAAAGGAAAAATTTAAAAATTCCAAAAGTTTTAAAATTTAAATTTAATAAAATTTTTAAAAATTTGAAAAAATTTTTTAAAAAAAAATTTTTGGGCAAAAAACAAAAGGGTTTGGATTTTAAAATTTTTAAAAATTTTTAAAATTTAAAAAAAAAAAATTTTAAAATAACATTTTTGAAAAAAAAATGGCACCCAAGGATAAAACCCCTTAAAACATTTAATCTTAAAAATTAAAACAAATTTTTTAAAACCCACAAAATTTTTGGAAATAAAAACCCAAAACCCAAAATTTAAAACAAATTCAAAAACCCAAAAAGGAAAAAAATTCAACAAAATTTATTTAAAAAAACATAATCTAAATAATATTATGAAAAAAAATAAACCCCAAAGGGATAATAAATTTTCAAAAAAAAAAAAAAATTTTAAAGAAAACCCCAAATATTCCCTGCCCAAATTTACTGCCCCTCTAAACCCTAAATAAATTTATTTTAAAATTTTTTAAAAAAATTAAATAAATTTACAAATTTATAAAAATTTAAAAAACAAATTTTACCCTATTTTTTAAAAGAAAATTTAAAATTTTAAAAAACCTTTTAAAAATAAAATTTCTTTCTTAAATTTAAAAAACAAAAATTAAATTAAAGGGATTTTAAAAAAAACAATTTAAAATTTTTTTTTAAAAAAAAATGAAAAACAAAAATTTTTTTTTTTATTTTAAAAAAATTTTTTTTAAAACCCCAATTTTTTTTAAAAAATTTTAGTTTGGGTTAAATCCCAAAAACCCAAATTTTTTAAAAAACCGGGTTTTTTTTCCCCTCTTTTTTTTTTCCACCAAAAATAATTTTTTTGGAAATTTTCAATTTTTTTCGATTTTTTTTTAAATTAAACTTTTTTACAAAATTTTTTTTTTTTCTTTTAAGTTTTAAGAAAAAGTTTGATTTTGTGTTTGGGAAAGAATAATTAAAATTTTTAAAGCCCAAATTTTTAAAAATTCCTAAAGGGCTACATGGGGCACGGGTTTTAATCATTAAACAACCAACAAAATGCCCAAATAGGAACAAAAGAACC
Organism: Chrysanthemum lavandulifolium; assembly: GCA_022545495.1. NCBI lineage: Eukaryota > Viridiplantae > Streptophyta > Magnoliopsida > Asterales > Asteraceae > Chrysanthemum > Chrysanthemum lavandulifolium. The sequence goes on from CM040239.1 coordinate 59,846,225, forward strand.
CACCATGGGCCCTTGTGAAGGTAGCTTTAAACCAAACCCAAACAAACCTTTAAAGATCCTCCCCTTTCAAAATCCCCCAAAAGGCCCAACCCTCACCCTAAAGTCATAAAATTGTATCAAATTTAACCATTTCCCCACCAGACTCCACTGACCCACCCAAATTTTACACGGATAAAACCCCAAACGAAACCCTTTAACAACTTTTGAAATGAAAAAAAACCGGGGTATTATTATTATTATTATTATTATTATTATTATTATTATTATTATTTATTTTATTATTATTATTATTATTATTATTATTATTATTATTATTATTATTATTATTATTATTATTATTATTTTATGTTTTTTTATTTATTTATTTTATTATTATTATTATTATTATTATTATTATTATTATAAACGATCATTTAATTATTATTATTATTATTATTTTTTTATAAACAACCATGTTATCAAGATTTAAAATTATTATTTATTTAAAATTGAATATAAATTATTATTTATTTAAATTTTTATTATGATTATAATTAAAATTATTATTTTTAAAATTAAATATAATTTATTTATAGCTTACTTTTTAATCTATACTTTAAAAATACAATTGTATTTTATATAAAAAATTATTTATTTAATATATTAGTTTATATAATATTGTTTAAAAAATTATTATTATTATTTGATAAGTAATTTATTTATTAAATAATATTTAGTTTATTAATCTTAAACTAAAATTAAATTTTAAATATTTTAATATAATTGTTTTTCTCATTTCATTCTTCCAACCAAACATGCGCTAGTATTTGCGATTTCAATTCAAGTCGATTTTAAATCCTAAGGATTTAATTTCTAACATTCCATTCTTTCATTCCAATTCCTTAAACATATTCCAATTCGTCAAAACATTTTTGAACCAAACAAGCCCTTATATTGTCAATTAAACTCCTCCATGTTCATATATTGAACATCGAGAGATTATTGTCTATGCTTGTCTTAGTGGTCTAACTAAACTAAAGATTCGCCTAGTATATGTTGAGTTTATGATATATAAAATACAATAAAACATAAAGACATCAAGAGTACACAACGGAAGACTTAAAGATCATAACAAATAAATAATTAACGAAAGTATGCGTAACGCATCTTGCGAATGTCGGATCCTTTGAGCAAAACAAAGAAGTGGTTTGAAGAGTTGTCCTCACGCTTCTACAACTCAAACCAATATGGTGTAAGAATAGTGTCTTACTACCACGTTCTTGTACACACGAATTAACCAACGAATCAGCGATTGCTAGATCTAACACAAGTCCTCGTTTAGGAAAAACGAAACCAAACTCCCTAACAATGGGTGTTCGGCGAAATAGGGACAAGAGAGAGAGAGGAGATCTAGGTTAATTCAATGCACAGTGATGAAAACCCTAACCTAACCTTGTTTATATAGTAGATGGAAAACTTTGGGAACAAGTTATGGATTGGGGCTCGAGAAGCCCTTGGCGGCCACCATGCAAAGCCCAAGAGAAACCCATAACTTTTTCAAGTCTTTCCATTACTAGTCCTTCTTTTCATTTAACTACGTTAGTCATTTTTCCGTTAAATACTTAACGATCGTTAACCGGACTTAATGTGCAATAATTAATCGTAAACATAAACATTAATTATTAACTTTAATTCTCATTCGCTAATGTGTGCAATCCGTGGTCACGAGTTCGAATCCGGACATTCACATGTTTGTAAATATATACATTTCCAACACTCCCACTCGGATATGTTTACAAACGTGAAATAACATTGGTTAGCGTCTAGCAACACGTCAATGCCCCGGTGACAACTCGTGTATGGTTTTCGGAGAAAACAAGTTTGATGATTCATCATCATATTCATCATTTTGTTTCTAATACCATGTTAATAAGAATATGGATCTCACTCATTTCTTAATTAACTATTACATTTTTCGCTTTATGTGATTGATCAAGATTACCAATTCTTACGAACATATTCCGAGAAGACCTTGGGCATGGCCATGCAAACATCTTAACAACCCTACGAGGCCCCCGGTAGTATTATACTTCAAAATAAATTTGAAGAAACAATCCCATTTTGACTACAAGCGAGGATTCATAAATTTCGCAACACTTAAAAACAACCCTTATAACTACCCGCCACGTATAGCGTTAGATTGCTTCACAAAATGCACTACATCCATGACCTATCTCGGTATCTCAAGTCGAGGATAAATATTCATGATATACTTAATGACAAAGATCCATAAAGTATCATCATGTGGGTGGGATAAGTCCTATACTCAATCCATTGAATATCATCGAAATTAGTCATGCTACATCAATATACTTTCAAGTATATTCTAACTAATACTCAGTTTGTCTTAATTCAATATCATTCCCATGTTATTGATCGACAACGGACTATTTAGAATAACTTAAGTTATTCAAGGATTTAAACATGAAATCTGGACACAATATTATAAATGAAATTAAACGATATCGTACTTTAATTCATTAATAATAATTGTTCAACATCCTTTATCCAAATACTAAATAGATCAATGCATGATAATACTAGTTAATGAATTTTGCCACAAGTCATGAAAATCATACTTGTTGACAAGGCATAATTTCACTAAACTTTGATCTATAGGAATTTTGAGAATACTTATTTCAAGAATTCAATAAGTGACTTTCTTGTATATGTTTACACATATCTTGATATTGTCATATCATTCCATAAGGTGTGATAACCCGAACCACCCTTTTATGACAATCATCTTTCAAAACTTTAAAGTTTTAAACTATTCTTTATTCTTTAATGTATAATGCAACTATGCTCTTAGTTGAACATAACTAGTCAACATGGTCATCATCAAGGATACCATGACTAGAATCGAGTGTCATCTCAATTATACTAGCATCATTGTGTACAACAATATGCTCTTTAAACATCCGTAAACTTGAACAGTTATAGTGTAATGTTGGTGCCTCGCCAAAACTCAAGTTTGTTGGCAATGACAATTATGAAATAATTGCCATATTTTCATCCATAGAATCTAGGAGCATCTCCGGGCTGTGGAATGTGATTCTAAATCCAAACATATTCCTTTTAAAATATTTATTACACTAACAACTTTCAATGTTGTCAAATCATCTTGTAATCAAGCATGACACAACAATCTTACAACATGATGTACATGATGAATCTTCAAGTTAGACTTTAAGATCTCATTATATATCCATCATGTTCTATTAGACTCATTTATTTACCGCATATGTTTATAGTAATAAACATATATTCCAAGGTTGTATGTTTTATTTCCAAATCTTACAAACGAAGTTTCATTACCAACTAAAACTTAATTTAGGTGGAATGTAGTTGCCCATACAACTTATAAGATTTAAAAAAATAATACTCCCACTAGCTTTCAGGAATACTTATGAGCTATCTTATTTTAATTATTAAATCTATCATGGATTTAATATTAAACATAAGAATAATCTCCTTGATGCATGCATATATCCATTCATGAATTCTTGCAGTCTGTACATATTCAAAGATTATTTGAATTCATAAAAACTCCTTTGCATTACTTATCGTCCTCGCAAAAGTAATTCCAGAACAAAGAGTTTTGATATTTATTGTCAAAATTTCATATCAATAAAACTAAGTATGACAATTATAATCTTTATACTTCTATTTAATGTATCTAGGAAAGAATATTTAATCATAGTTAATTACTTAATTATGATTAATATTATTATCACTAGATATGCATTAAATAGGTGTACAATATTGTCCATATGATTTCTACACAAAGATTTAAACCACTAGGGTTTCCATCCTTTGAAGAAACTCATTTTCATTATTAAGATAACCCAAGTATCTAAAGTTGATTATCTTTTTGGACAACATCTTTATATTCATAGTATGATTGATTTACCACAATTCAACATTTGGTAAATTTATCATTATGATTAACAGGCTTACCATGATCCTGTAACTCATATTCCTCAGCATATTAAATATCTGAGATATCCTTACGGATCTATGAATGACAATTCCATCATATTGAGGTCTATCATTTACATGTTTAGCCTCTCCATGATCTTTGCTAGTGCATTTTAGAAGATTATGTATTTTGTAATTTTAATCTTTCAAGATCTAAACAAAACTCCCACTTGCCTTTAACAATTTAAAGATTACCTTTAAATATCTTAGCAAGTAGAGCAACAATACATTGTTCTCTTTGGGATATTACAAAAACATTGATGAGTCTCGACTTTAGTTTGTTACAACTCACTTTACAAGTAGTTTAATAAATTCGAGAACTTAATTATAAGACTTAATGTGATTCAGCACATTCCATAAATAAATGGTGTCTTATCAATCTTCTAGGTTGGAGTCTTATTGAGTATATCCAATCTATACTCAATCTACTAACCTTGATAACGTTTTGGAAGAAACTATAGTTATCTTGAATCAAACAATGCCAATAGATTTTGATTCTTTTAACTGAACATACCATAAAACTATGGTATTTCCTTAGAATTAATATTGTAAGATTAATCTAACAATAAGATAACCATCTACTCTTTGGTTTATCATATTTACCAACAAAGTAAAACTTAATGGTACAATAGAATTACCAAGTCAATTGCATGTATTATAACACAAGTATTCTTGACCAAGTCAAAAGACATAACAGTTATAATCCCACTATACGTTATAAGTCATTGATCAACTCATTGACTCCATGCATATGTCTTAAAACATAGCAAGTTAACGTCTTACTTTATATTATAAGTCTTGTATTAAAAGACTTCATGTTTGTGACTTTACAAAATCATAAACATTTATAATTAAAGTAATTATGAACACCACCTCAAGTTTCAATTAATATTTCAAGTTAATATTTACTACATATATTTAAGTCATTCAACGAATACTTAAATTCAAAGTAGTATTAGATTACTTCATTTAATTATGTCATCCCATGAAAAGTTCAACGTAAGACACTACAAAATCATCCATGCTCGTTCTCACGACACGTGAATATTTTACCTTGGGCTATAATCTAGTTCACGTTTTCACGTAATATAAATTGTAACTACAAGTGTTTCTTAGACCTAAATATTTAAAGTAGTATTTGTTATCATCTTGACACATGTTCCTAATGTGGCAATCACACATATAAAATGTATAATTCCTATTGGGCGTTACTCTCTTACCTTGGGTCAAGAGAATCCATTTTAAATCATATTTATATGTGTTGTACCTTGCACACAATAAAGATTTCTCCCACTTGTGCATGGTACAACATCATGTAGCGTATAAACAACACGGTACACGCTCGTTTATGTGATTAATATGATTTGTGTCATAGATATAACAAGTAGATGTAGGACTATATTGTTTAGTAAGGAAACGCACATGACTCTCCTTAAAACATAAGTGCCAACAATTGGAAAGTAATTATATTTGAAGATAATCTAGGTTACTACACAGAAATAAGGCTTGTAGCTCCCACCGAATTAGAAATCAATAAACAACTTCTTATTCAAGAATGCAACACAAATGCTCCACCGAATGTGACAACATCGAAGTGTTGCATAACCGATGAAAACAACTTGCTTGCTTTTTACTTTCCTACACCTTTAAAGAACCATACGTAATCATTACTAAGGTACTAAAGGTGTATTCTACTCTGTGAATGATGGGTTATCCATCAATGTTATTAACTTGAAAAATTGGGTATGCAATTTCTTCCTTACTAGGTCTACCATCCCATGCGGTATGTAGCACCTTTTAAAGGCTAAAGCAAACCAACTAGATAAATTAAGCTAGTTTGCCTTTTACCAATTTTCACGGTAATTAGTCTAGTTTCTAATTTAGTAACTCATATACATGTTTTCCGGTTAACCAACATTCATGTTTGTTACAAAGGATTCATTCACCAAATGAGGGTAATGAAATCTTTATGGAAAATAAGATGTGCAATTCATTGCTATGAGTTACATTAGAATTTAGACAATTCAAACTTTCCTATTATACCTTTCTCATTCATGAAAAGGAATATGATTGAGTCTCATGCTTCTCCCATGGAAAGAGACTTCGTTTGTCTTTTCGGTAAATTATTCTCGATCAAACATTTGCTTGAAAGCGAGTGGATCAATTCTTGATCAAAGACTAAACCTCGTTACGGTTAAATGTTGCATTTATACATTCAAAAGAATTACAAAATTCAATTTTAGTATTTTCGATAATTAACCTTTTCAAGAAAATTAAATACCCATGTTTCATAAACATATAACCATTTAATTTTCATTTGAAAACTAGGATCAAATTGTCATAATTTCATCACGTCGGTTGATCCGCTAGTAATGAACCTTATACAAAGTGGTAGAGCTTTTGCTCAATTGCCAATTTCAATTGCAATTCCTAGATTTATGGGATTTACATATAGCTAATATCAATCGCCATGTAAACATGTTTTATCCCCATCTTATGCCTTGAGTTGTTAGTTCTCACTACAAAGCTCAATCAAGTTGTCCAACTTAAGAAACTGCAAAATCATCCATGCCCGTTCTCACGTCACGTGGATATTTTACCCGTTGATTCGATTTAAATCACGTTCTCACGCAAATAAAAGGTAATCTCGGTGTTTCGTTTCGCTTGGATGGCATACAACTTAAATTAAAGGGTAATGATTTTGATGTTAAATCAAATATGTACAAAGATGTCATGCATTCATCTTCGTAATATAGGTTTTATTAAAACATTTATATCTTGTTTTAATGTTTAAGTTTTCATCATCAAACTTTAATTGAGGTATTGGTTTCACCAATCAAGGAATTTAGTGTTAATTGTCATCCATTATACCGTACTTTTGCATAAGTGTAAACACTTAGTGTTTGGATAACTACCACCAAGTGGCGCATGGAATTAACACTAATTCGCCTAAGATGAGCTTGCACATTTAATGGCTTACTAAGTAGCTCCATTCGAACTACAGAGGGCGAGAGACTGTGCAGCTAAAGCACAACCTTAGACATCTTTTCGATTGTGACTGCGCGCACTTCTTTAATAACCCCTTTATAGTTCATTCTCATGGGTGGCCGTTCATCATTTGTACCAAAGTCATCAATCAATTAAATGATTATGATTACTATTCTTAAAAATACATGTTTCACCATTGTTTAGGTCGGTTTATTTTCTTGTAAAATACCCTTGTTACACATAACAAACAAGCAAGTATTTGAAAAAATAAACAAATAAACAATGAATGCATAACAAAAAAAAAAAAGTCATGCATATCAAATAGCCACATGCAAACGTTTTGATAAATCCTATTAATAACCAATTCTAGATCTCGCCAATATGCATATATTTAATTAAGACTTTCACCGTTTTCACCTATGTACAAGGTGAGCCACATGCATCGATTCATCGATTACGTAAGTCAAAATTAAATACATACCACATAGCACATAATTGATTAAATTAATAATTATTTGAGGTCTTCCCAATTTTAGATCTATCATAATTTAGTGTATATCACTTAAACAAGTAGAGCATTACATAAAATCGGATCCATGATAAAATATGCAGATAATTATCATGGACATAAAATTACACTTAACAATTAATGCAATTAAACAGAGTTACGCATATACACATAAAGTTGCATGCATCTTAGGGTTTATAATCTAATTAAAACTTTAGTTTACAAAACCCTAATTAGGGTACCAAAATAAACGCCCCCCTAAAATTAGGGTTTAGGTTTTGCAAACCCTAGATCTACGCATACAGATAATAACACAACATGTTTATTTTATTTATGTGTTTGATGATTAATTATTTGTTATACAAGCTCGTGATGCCTTTGTTGAGTTTATGATATATAAAATACAATAAAATATAAAGACATCAAGAGTACAGTAGGAAGACTTAAAGATCATAACAAATAAATAATTAACGAAAGTATGCGTAACGCACCTCTTGCGAATGTCGGATCCTTTGAGCAAAACAAAGAAGTGGTTTGAAGAGTTGTCACTCACTGCTCTACAACTCAAACCAATATGGTATAAGAATAGTGTCTTACTACCACGTTCTTGTACACACTTGAATTAACCAACGAATCAGCGATTGCTAGATCTAACACAAGTCCTCGTTTGGAAAACGAAACCAAACTCCCTAACAATGGGGTGTTCGGCGAAATAGGGACAAGAGAGATGAGAGGAGAGATCTAGGTTAATTCATGCACAAGTGATGAAAAACCCTAAACCAACCTTGTTTATATAGTAGATGGAAAACTTTGGGAACAAGTTATGGATTAGGGCTTGGAGAAGCCCCTTGGCCGCCACCATGCAAAGCCCAAGAGAAACCCATAACTTTTCAAGTCTTTCCATTACTAGTCCCTTCTCTTTTCATTTAACGGTCGTTAGTCATTTTTCCGTTAAATACTTAACGATCGTTAACCGGACTTAATGTGCAATAATTAATCGTAAACATAAACATTAATTATTAACTTTAATTCTCATTCGCTAATGTGTGCAATCCCGTGGTCACGAGTTCGAATCCGGACATTCACATGTTTGTAAATATATACATTTCCAACAGTATATACTTTAGAGTACCATCTTATTCATTTAAGATTTTAGCAATTTCCTCATTGACCATCTATCTTTATATCGATCGATTGGTAAAGTAACTTCAAAATGAATAGTAAATAAATAAAAAAAGGTTCAGAAGTGTTTATTTGAAAACAAAAGTTGCTACTGCCGGGCATAGAACACATGCAACATGGCGAATACTGAATCGGTGTAACTAATTTTATTATTTTTTATTTTATTTTTTGAACTTCGGTGTAACTAAAAAGGGTCACAAAATTTCTCTTGATTTTTTACTAATGTAATGTAAGTTGAATGTGGTAATCCAGTATCAATATAGCTTGTTGAGGCGTGGAACAAACAGAAATCATGTTTTACTGATTGACAGAAATATATCTGTAATCACAACAGCATACATTCATTGATTTATTTTACTTATTACAAACTATCCAACTAAGCAGATGGGATCCATGCAAGGTTATCAGCAGGTAGAAAATGGCACACCGGAGAGCTTCCAGGCTGGCCTCCAAGCACACGGAACACCACGTGGTCACGATCCCACATGGATGTGTCCATGTGGCAAATAACAATTAATCGACCCTCTCTCCATTTCCCCATAAAGCAATTTTAAACAATCTGTCGGTATGGCCCTTATGCCCATGGCAGAAATAAACCTTGTATGGGTAAGCCATGGCATGACAAGCCACTATTTTAGGGCATAGATCTCCAATGGCTTTTTCACAAAAGTATAGTTTTGAAAAAGGTATGATTGGAACTGAAAATCTTGGTGGTTAAAACCTTTGGTTTAACTTTACCCAAAACACCAAGTGTCATGTCCATCATGGACTCCAATGAGGTAGCACAAAACTTGACCTCGCTCTTGTCGGGCTTGTACTCACATTGATTGAGTGTGGTTTCCATGGCTTTGGCTTGTGGGGAATTGTTAGAGATTGAGAAGAATTCAAGAAGGTATGGGAGTTTTGATGACGAAAAAGGGATTGAATTGGCTTCGTCTTGAGAGAGTAGATGAGTAGGGTTCGAATTGTCATTTGCAGCAAAGTAAATCGGCATCTTTTTGCCAAGGTATAAATCACCAACTCTGAAAAACACGCTTAGAGCGGGATCCAGGCCATGAGGTCCATAATGATTTTCTTTCAGATTGCCACTATGTGTGTAGTCGTTTCCAACAGGTTTCTCGATGATTTCCCGCGCGTTGCTTCTAAGAGAGAACTTCAATTTGAAATGAACAAAATCATATGTTAAAAAGTTAGTAGCTCTTTTAAAACCTTATACTGAAATAATTAAAGAGATTGGTGGATATTTACCTGCAGTAACAATGGAGCATACAAGATGAAATAAGCCATTGTCATCTCCATAGGACTTTTAGTGCATTTGCTTCCTTCAACTTTCAAATATATAATTTAGCGATTTGGTTTAAATGCCACCATTATTTTTAGCAATCATAATAAAAGTCATATGAAGCAGTTAATATAGCATTAAAAGCATAGGCAAAGTAGTCTTAATATAGTATGTAATAAAATGACATTCACAAGATCACAACCACTTAAGTTGCAAAATACTAGAAATTTAAATAGTGAGTTATTATTATATCATACATTTTTTATGAACAGTAATATAATGTTAAAAGTTTAAAAGGCTTCATCCGTAGTAGAATATAAGTGCTTATCTTCTCCCAAAGATGTAAATAGGTGGAAACACCGTGATCACATGCATATTTTGATGCTAACCGGACTCCTCTTCAAGGATCGTCTCAGGCAATGATCACATGTTCTTATTGACTTAATTAGCTAGGAATTGGGATTGAACACATGCCATTTTCTTCAAGAAGCCCTCCTTGACTGGTCAACTAAGAGTCTGCGGTGAGGGACGGATATATAAAAGTTTAGAAAATTACATTTAATACTTTTTTTACTGACGGAATGCCATCTTTCAGATTTAGAAAGGGTTTTGCTAACATGTGCGTTAGACACATGTTAAATCAAAAACACATTTAATGAAAGTAATTATAGCTAAAATTACTTTAATTATATGCATTTTATGACTTAATCAATTTAAACTTTTCTTCTATATGTATTTTAGCATATGCCCTGTGGACATATAGAAAATTTGATTGTTTGAAATAAGAAATGCACTTATTCTAGGAAAATCAAAATAGCAATACAAAAATTTATTTGGAAACAAATGAGTATAAAAGTAAGAGTAAATTGCGAAATTCATTTATGTTGTTTTTTTCTGATGATCTCTAATTTGATCTTCATTTTGTTACGTTCCTTTAAAGTTCGCAACATATCATTATATTTCCTAGTGGAACATTTTTTGTTTTTATCAATATAAAAGAAGACTTAGGATCAAATGAGAAAAAATTTAAAATGATAATAATGAGAAATAACTATAACAATAAATAAAAGATGCATTAAAGATGCATCGATTTGAATTAAATGCATCTTTAATCTTTTAGATGCATCATTATATATATTATAGCAAAAAAATTTAGATGCATATATATTTTTAGATGCATTTCATCAAGTTAGGTGGATCCTATGTATTTTTTGTTCATGCGGGTCAAATTTGTTGCTAATATTACTTTGCGTCCTTTTCACTTCAAGATTATTTTCGAAACTAACTAAGATGCATATAAATGAATAGAGGCATCTAATTCAAGTCGTTGAATCTCGGATATGTGGTTATTATTATTTCTCATCTTTCTCGTTTTATGTTTTCTTCCGACCGATTCTACTATAAAGAAAGTTATAATTTAAAATGAAATAAATAACATATTGCACCAAAGGCCGCCTCCTGTCTAGCGGTATGGAGGTTTACCTTTCTAAGCAGCAGGTCTCAAGTTCGAGTCTTGTCTAGGCGATAGGGTTTCCTCCGCGTGCGTAAAGGAAGGGTGCCATTGCTTCCCTGGACCCAACCCTGTTGTATATGGGCTCATTCGCCTTACCTGCTAGAGCCATGTAGCCACAATTGCCGTTAAAAAAAAATAACATATTGCAAATTAATTGTGAAGTATTACGAATTATTACAAAAATAGTTAATGTTTCTTTCTCATGACTAAACTTTTCTTTTTTCTACTTTTGTATCCTTTAAATACACTTTCCTACACTAATTTTTGTCTCTCTTGACACAATTTAATTCTCCTTATTAAGTAACTACCAGGGTATCCGCGTGTTGCGACGGCTGATACTCTGTAATTAAAATTTTTGGCGCGCGAGTAATGTTTGCTGTTTATACGCAATTCTAATTATCACAAAGTGTCCTAATGGTTAAGCAGGAAGAGTTCTATATATCATTCAAACTTCGAACCTCACTAGATATATAGTTGAAGCTAATATGAGAAAGAGGTCAGAAACGGTCGCGAGAATATTTGAACGGCTAGACCGCGTACATCTGTGTCCATGACCCTCCCTCCTTGATGACCCGAATTGAACCAAGAAAGTACCATCAGCTTATTCATTTGTTTGCATTTTTTTACTAGTTATCTGCGTTTCCAATTAACCCAAAGGGTGTCAAAGTGTCTCTTTTATAGTTCAACTCTAAAAGAAAAAAAAAAAAGACACTTCAACAGCAAGATTAAAATAAACTGTGTTTTGTTTATTCATTCATATTGCTTATTTTGATTACAAGCCATTCACTTAAGCAGATGGAATCCATGCAAGGTTATCGGCAGGAAGAAAATGACACACGGATAACTGTGAGGCACACCACCAAGCACACGGAATGCTGCATGGTCATGATCCCACGTTGACGTATCCATGTGGCAAACAGCAACAGCGTCGACTCTTTCTCCATTCTCCCACCTAACGCAATCTTATACAACCTCTTGGAAGGACCCTTTGTCCCATGGCAGTAGTAAACCATATAAGGGTAAGCCATGGTATGACAAATCACCATTTAAGGAACATGAATTTCCAATGGCTTTTTCACAAAAGTATACATTTGGAAAAGGGTATGATTTGTACTCAAAATCTTGGTTGTTAAAACCTTTGGTTTGGCATTATTAAAAATACCACGAGTCTCGTCTAACGTAGACTCTAATGATGTGGCACAAAACTTGACCTCACCCTTTTCGGCCTCAAGTTCACAAAATTGAGTGTGCTTGCCATGTTTTTGGCTTGTGGGAATTGTTAGGGATTGACAAGAGTTCGAAAATGTATGGTAGCTTTGATGATGAGAATGGGATTAAATCGGCTTCTTGTCGAGTTAGTAGACGAGTAGAGTTGTCATTTGTAGCAAAATGAATCGGCATCTTCTTGCCAAGGTATAGATCATCGACTCTGAGAAACACGCTTAATCGGGGATCTAGGCAATCTTTTTTATCATGATCTTCTATGTGTTCGTCACAATATGTGTGATCATTTGTCACATATCTCCTGTTGATTTCTCGAGCATTGCTTCCAATAGAGAACTTCAAAGATAAAACAAATTCCAAAGTTATTCATTAAAAAGATATATATTTCAACTATATGTTAACAGTTTTTTCAACACAAAATCCATGGTTCAATCTTATATATGATGAAAAAGAGACATAAAAATCAAGATGAATGAATACTAACCTGAAAAAACAAAAGAGAAACCAAGATGAAAGAAGCGAAAGTCATCTCCATGCCCATGAGATTCTACTGCTCTTTTTTCTTTGATTTTCCACATATAACTATATATATTAGAGTTAATTAATAGATAAAGAAAATTGACCATTATTCCAAATTTAACTAATTTATCAAAAGCATATTAAAAGCATGACAGCTACTTACACGTAATATCATTTCTCACTTTCGCAAAAATCATTTAAAATAGCATAAGAAACATAGTAGTATTATAAAGCATTTAATAATACTAACTTATAATCAATTTAAATACAAAAAATACATAAAAGATAATAAATGTATATTGGTATTTTACACGGAAAATAAGTGTAATTAAGTTCCGCAATCAATTAGATTTGCAAAAGTAGAAGAAAAAGAAATAAATGAATGAATGTTACTTAAAGTATAACTTTAATTTATTTTTATTTTTTTAGAACATCAATTTTTACGGCCTATATACATCATCTATCTCAAAATTCAATCTCACATATCTTTAACGAGACTTGAACTCACAATCTTTAAGTTGATGGGCTAGTCACATACAACTCGACCAAAAAGCCTTTGATTAATTTCTTTTCATACATAACTCGGGCTTTGAATCTTTTATTTGCGGGTTATCTTTCTTTCTCATGATTCCTAACTGGCTGATTATTTCTACTATATAGTTTGTTTAATTAGGATAAAACGTTGTGTATCGAATTTTTTATACTACTGAATTTTAGTCCGATACGTTGTTCAAATTTTACTTGGTTATGCTTACTAGATATTAGTATGTTTGGCGCGGAACGGTGTGAAGCTTTTTAAAGCGGTGACCGGTGAGCAATAAGCATTTTGAATTTTAGCAGTCGTTTGGCAAAAGAGCGATGAACTTTGACTAATTTTTAAAAAGACTAATTTTTCAATGATTCTTTAAGAAGCGGTGAGCTGTAACTACTGTTCACAGCTAACAACTAATGCTCACTGCTACTTTTAACAAACACATCCATTATAATAAGATCAACATATAGTAACAAAGGTAACATTCATGAACCGTCGTGATGGAGCATACGCATTAATTATAAGAGAAAATTACCAAAAGAGGCCAATTTTTCAAGGTTAGTCCATTTTTAAGACTTTTTTTTCACCTCTTTCTCAAAAGAGCCATGCTCAACTGCTCAATGCTCAACTGCCCACCTGCTCAACTGCTCAAGTACAAAAGCTCCATTATTTTTATGACACGTGTCATTCCTTTTGACTGCTCGACTTGACTGCTCAACTACTCGACTTTGTTCGCTCAACCGCCGACTCCACCCAAATTTTGACACGTGTAATTCTTTTTGTACTTGAGCGGTTGAGCGGTGGCGATTGATTGAACGGTGAGCATGACTCTTTTGGAAAAGAGGTGAAAAAAAGTCTTAAAAATGGACTAACCTTAGAAAATTGGCCTCTTTTGGTAATTTTCTCTAATTATAATCACAAATTGAGCTAAAATACTGAGGTGATTTGTATAATATTAATTTTGAAGTACATAATTTATAATACTTTATAATGTATTTGAGACATTTATAATACATTATAATGTATTTAGGACTTCATATAAAAGGAAGTCTTAAAAATATAAACCTACACATGTTAGTATAATTAGTAATTCATATAATTAAGAAAAAAAGCATAATGTACAACACTTTAATACACATAATTTTCAGACGTAGAAGACAAGAAGAATAGCGTACACCACTTTAATGCACATATTAAAAAAACACACCACATTAATGCTATTTAATACAGTCAATTAATTAACAGATCAATAAATACAATTAATTAATACAGTTATTAAAACATCCATAACATAATAAATACAAATTATCAAGTATATTGTGCAATCAAATTAAACACAATTCCAACGTTAAATGTAACTAATACAAATAATATTCAAGCCCGAACGGGCAACATGCAAAATGGGCGCGGGCCAAGCGAACTCGAGCCGAGCGGAACAAGGAACAGCACCGGCTAAACGAAATTCTTAAAATCCGTAAATTTATTGTCAAAAAAACATAATAAACTAACATACATGATTCACTTGAAAATTTTATATCAGGGTACCATCCGCCGAAACGCGCGAGTACCCTCAATTAAATGTCACTAATACAAATAATAAAGCACATTATACAAATTTTAAAGCCGAGCAGACAGCGGGCAAAATGGACTTGAGCCCGAATAGACACATGCCAAACGGGCTCGAGCCCGAACATGCGCGGGCCAAACGGGCTCGAGCCGAACGAACACGGGCTAAATGAAATTCTTGATATCTATAAATTTATTGTAAAAAAAACATAATAAACTAAAATACATGATTCATCGGAAAATTTATTTAAAGGTACCCACTTTAACGCCTTGGTACCTACTAGTTTTCAAAATGGAAGGATTAAAATTTTAAGTAAAACACTTACCAATAATGAAAATGAAATTACGTGTCTTAAATTTGTAAACTTGTAACCTACTCTAATAAATACCTAATAAATGTTATTTTTAAATATTATTACAATGACAATAAATGTTATTATACATATTGTACAAACTGATAAACACACAAAGATTCATACAATTTATATGAAAACAAGTTGATGGTACATATAGTTTTAAAACCGATTGGATCAATGGGTTCAACCGTTTTAACCGAGAATCGAGTCACCGGTTCGGCTAGCCAATAAAGTCGCCCAAAAAGAACCCGAGAGGACCTTGAAACCGGTACAAACGGATTAATCGGGCGGACAGGGATCATTTTCTTTTTTCCACACAATCGACTTATCATTGTTATTTTGTTGGTTTCTGGACTTTAATCACAATGTACTTGAGGTCGCAACGTACGGCTACCCTGTTAGTTAATGTATAACATGTCAAACTGGTAACTGGTTTTTTTACAAGCCTTTGGGTTTTTGTTATTACTCCATCCGTCTCAAAATTATAGTTCACCGACAAAAAGCACCAGTTCTGAAGAATGCATTTATTTTGCTTTGATTTTTGTATGAGTAATATGAAGACATTTTACCATTCAACAATTTATTAATGCTTTCATTTAAGTTTGTAAGTAATAATGTTTTTTTTTTTTTAAAATTTTTTTAAAATTTTTTTTTAAAAATTTTGGGGAAAAAATTTTTTTTTTTAAAGAAAGGAATTTTTTTTTGGGGGAACAAAAATTTTTTTTTAACTTTTTTTTGGGGGTTTTTTCCCCCTTTTAAAATCCCTTTTTTTTTGGGGGGTTTTTGGGGACCCAAAATTTTTTTAAAAAAAAAATTTTTTTTTTTTTTTCCCCAAAAAATTTTTGGGGGAAAAAATTTTAAAAAAAAAAATTAAAAAATTTTTGGGTTTTTTTTTTTTTTTTAAAAAAAAAAGGGGGGAAAAAAAATTTTAAATTTTTAAAAAATTTTTTAAATTGATTTAAAAGTTTTGGAAAAAAACCCAGAAAATTTTTTTGGGGGGGGCCCCCCAAAAATTTTTTTTTTAATTTTTTTAAAAACAAAAAAAAAAAGGGGGGATTTTTAAAAAGGGGCCCAATTTGGGGTTTTTTTTTTTTAAAAAAAGGGGGGGGGGTTTTTTAAAATTTTTTTTTTTTTTTTAAAAAAAAAAATTTTTTTTTAATTTTGCCTTTTAAAAAAAATTTTTTTTTTTTTTGTTTTTTTTTTTTGGGAAAAAAAGGGTTTAAATTTTTTTTTTTTTTATTTTTTTTAAAAAAAATTTTTTTTTAAAAAAATTTCTTTTTAAATTTTTTTTAAAAAAAAACCCTTTTTCCTTTAAAAATTTTTTCAAAAGGGAATTTTTTGGGTTTTTTAGGGGGAAAAATTTTTAAAAAAAGGAAAAAAAATGGGGTTTAATTTTTTAAAAAAAACCCCTTTTTTAAAAAAAAAAAATTTTTTAAAAAAAAAAGGGGGGGAAAAAATTTTGGGTTTTCGGGCGGGTTTTTTCCCCCAAAAAAAATTTTTTTAAAACCCAAAAAATTTTTTTTTTTCCCGGGGTTTTAAAAAATTTTCCCCGGGGGTTTAAGGGAAAAATTTTTTAAAAAATTTTTTTTTTTTGAATTAAAAAGGTTTAAAAAAAAAGGTTTGGGGGGGGGTTTTTTTTTTTTTTAATTTTTGGGGGGAAAAAAAAAAAAAATTTTTTTAAAAAAAAATTTTTTGATTTTTTTAAAGGGGGGGAAAAAAATTTTTTTTTTTAAAAATAAAAATTTCCAAAAAAAACCCCCTTTTTGTTTTTTGGGGGTTTAAATTTTAAAAAAAGGGGGAAAAAAAAAAAAAACCCCCAAAATTTTTTTTTTAAAAAAAAAAAATTTTTTTTAAAATTTTCCCCCAAAAAAAAACAAATTTTTTGGGGTTTAAAAAAACAAAAAGTGTCCCTTTTTGGGGGTTTTTTTTTTTGGTTTTAAAAAAAAATTAAATTTTTTCCCCCCAAAAAAACCATTTCAAAATTTTCCCCAAAAAAAAACCCCTTTTTGAAAATTTTGGGCCCCAAAACTTTTTTTTTAAAAAAAATTTTTTTTTTTCCCCCTTCCAAATTTGAAAAAACCCCCAACCCCTTTTTTTTTACTGCCCCAAAAAAAGGGAAAAAATTTTCCCACTCTTTTTCCAAAAATTTTGTTTGAAAAAAATTTTTTAAAAAAAATTTAAAATTTTTTAAATTTTTTTTTAAAAAAAAAAATTTTTTATTTTTTTTTAATTTAATTAATTTTTTTTTAAACCAAAATTTAAATTTTTCAAAAAAAATTTTTTTTAAATTTTAATTTTTTTTTCCCAATTCCCTTTAAAAAAAAAAAAAAAAAAAAAAATTTTTTTTTTTTTTTTTTTTAAAAAATTTTTTTTTTTAATTAAAAGGTTTTTTTGGTTAAAAAATTAAAAACGGGTCCATAATGGTTTGAAAAAAATATATTTATTTTAATATTCATTTAATTCTAATTATTAAGAATGATTTCTTAAATAAAATTTTTGATAAAAAATATTAAGCATGTTTAACGGGATTTAAAATCTAAATTTATTTATCTAAATGTTTTAAAAATAAATTTTCCCAAAGTTTAAAATCAATTTAAACTAAAAGAACTCTAAAATTGAAAATTGGATCGGGGGAAGGTTTAAATTGTTTAAAACCGAAAAGGTTTTATGTATTTAAATCTCCTCCCCATGTGCCAAACGATTTCTTTTCCACAATTTAATGGGGCATTTATAAAAAATTGAAAATTATTTGTTTCAAGGGTTTTTTATTTCTTCCTGTTTTTGTTTTATTTAATATGGTTTTTGGAATTGTTATTTGTATTGGATAAATAGGGTTAGGGAAAAGATTAAAAGGGTTTTTAAATTTTTGGGCCTTTTATTTGAAGGTTTTTGGGGTTAAGGTTTTTAAAAAATTGTGTTTGAAAATCGGCTAATTTCTTTGATTAGTTATTTTTTAAAGGTTTTAAAATTATTTTTTTGGAATGGAATTTCGGGTTGGGCAAGCACAAATCCAAAATTGGGACCTGTTCGTTTAAAAAACATTTGTTTTTATAAAATTTATTACTGGCCCAAAAGTGGTTTTGGGAAAATTGTTTTTAAACAAAATTTAAAGATTTTTATTAGCAAGTGCCCCGACTTTGGGTTCCTTGTCCATGGCGAATGTCTTAGTTAAAAATACATTGTAAACGGCAAAATAATTTGGTAAATATAGGTTTTGAAAAGATTTTCACACCAAAGTATAGATTGTTGACAATGTCCCCAAAAAAATTTACAATTGTTAAATATGCACGAAACTGGCTATATTTCCCACATGTTTCCAAACAACCTAATTTTAAAATGAAATGACCCCAACCAATTGTCCACCAAAAGGATACCCGAAATTATCCAACCCTCCTTCATAAATTAAACCCAAAAATACTTAATTGGCATGAGGAACAAGAATGAAATTAATTTATATACTTGGACTAATAAAATTGTTTATTCTCCCGGTTTGAAAATGTATTTTTCCGCTTGAAAACTACTTAAATTGACAGACGTGAATAACAAATGATAATTCCCCGATATTAGAATGATTAATTGTAATAAAATTGAATTTATCATGAATTCATGAATTTTATACCACTTGTGAATTTTTAAAAAAACATTTTTGAAAAATCTTTTTCTTCCTTTTAAATTATTAATGTATTTACATTAAAGAACCCGAAAATTTATATTTATTAAGGAATTAAATTTTGTAAAAAATTTATTGAAATTTCCATGAAAGGTCGGTCTAAAACTGGAAAAAGGTCACAGGAAAGAATAACGGTTTTGGGGCTTGATCTTACTCAAAGTTTTGAATAGTTTACCTGGGTCTGAACTGGAAAATGGAGGTTAATATGATTATGAAAATAAGTTTAAATGTTTTTGGGAAATTTTAAAATAATTAATTCATTACAATCCCTAAACAAAATGGACTTTTGGAAAATATATTTAATTCTTGTTTAGAAGCAACTTTAAAAAAATTTAATATTGGAAAAGGGTTAACTTTCTCTTTGTTTTCCAAAATTCCATTAAAAAAAGTTTTCTTTAAAAAATTACGAAATTATTGAAATTTAATTTAACCAAAAAATTTTTCCAAAAGGTCCAATTTGTTAAATTACAAACTTTTTTGCAAGGAATAATTTACAAAACTTATTTTGCCTTAAAAATAAGAATTGGAAATTTTTAAAATTTTTGGCCAACTTAAAAAAAATTTTCTTAGTTTTAACCCAATCAGGTTTGTTTAAATATTTTTCAAATATCTAGGCCAAAAATTTTATTCCCTTCATTTTCCTTTTAAAATAAGGAAGACCCTTTTGAAATTGTAAAAATTTTCCCAAACCATTCAACCCTTAAAAACCCAATTTTTAATTACCAACATTTTAAGGTGATGGTTTTAGCAAAAAATTAAAACAAATAAATTTGGTAATTATTTATATAAAATTTTAAAACCTTAAAAATGGTATAAAATACAAACGCATGTTTTAGTCTAAAAAAGAAATGAAATAATTGAAAATAATAAAGATAAATGTTATATTTGAATTTATACAAGGACCAATACCCAGGTTTTATTTCAAAACCTATACGGTGTATTTGAAAATAATTGTTTGAAAATTTTATGATACCCCATGATCCTTGGGTTGGGTTTTGGAAAAAACAAGAATTTGACTTTAGAAATAATAAATGAATTAAGGGTTTTTTAAATATTGATACTTTAAAATATTTAAACCTCAATTATTGTGAAAATTTTCTTTTAATAATTTTTTTCAAAAATGAAATAATTACTTGGTTCGAAGATTGGGAAATTGTAACCTTTGAAATTATATTGTTAAAAATTTTTCACTGAATAAAATTTTTGATATAAAATTTAAAAATCATTTTTAAAATTTTAAATAAAAATTTAAATTTAAAAAATTTTTAAAATAAATAAACAATTTTTAAAAATAAATTTAAAAACTTAAAATTATTTTTTATAACCTTAGGTTAAAAAATTATAATAATTTTGGGTAATGGATAAGTTCAAAAAAATTAATCAATAATTTATTTAATTGAAAATTATTTTAAGAAAATCAAAAATCAAATAATTGATACAAGATTTAAGAAATGTTTAACTTAGTTAATAAATGTCCTCGTAATGTTAATTCACAAAAACCCTTGGTTTAATTTAATTTAAAACCAGTTCACAAAATTAAATAAAAATGGTAATGGAGAATAAAATAAATTGTTTGCCCAACCAAAAAATTTAAATTCGCCTTTTCCCCTGTGGGAAAAGAAAATTTTAGCTTGGCTTCCCTTTCCCAAAAATTAAATTTGAAATTCCAGAATTCACTATGCAATCGTTTTTTAATTTTCCTAATTTCCCGGTTTCCCAAATTGGTTTACCGGGTTAATTTTTAAGGAAAAAGTGAGCCAAGTTTTTTTTGAAAATAAATTTTTCGTGCTAATTATGAAAGATCGCGATAAGTGGGACCCTAAAATTTTGAAGGAAGTACCTTTAATTTCCGTTTAAATTTCCGGCGAACTTTCAAATACTTTTCGAATTTGAAATTCCAAGGTTTCTAACATCCGAATTTTTCCCGCCGGCGTTTACACTCGGTTTGAATTTTTTGGGTTTCCCGTACCCGAGTAGTTGTGATTAATAAAACGGTGTGAAACCATAATTTAATGGGCCGCTTTTATCGGTTTAAATTTTTATAATCACAATGGCTGGTTAGAACCATTTAAAAAACCACAATTTTGTATTTCCAAGTTTGAATTGTTTTCACTACCACGGTTTTGGATAATTTTGGCCATCCAATTTGGTTCCAAATGAATTTGTAATGATTTAATTTGAATGAATCATATTTTGCAAATGTAGAAACTCCATTAGATATTTTTAATAAAGTTAGGGTTGTTCCAGGAAAAGTCTCTAATTGGTATAAATTGGGGTTTTAAGAATAACGAAATATAAAACCTCCATGCTTAGGAATTTTAACAAAGTATTAATTTTCCCTTTATTGTAATTTAGTTGTTGGAGTAACCAGGTTTGAATTATTTATTTAACAAGGGCATGGAACCGGGATTTCCGTTTCATTTGGCCACCAATAAAGTTTCTTAGCCAACTTTATGAATGGGTAATAGAATATTTGATTAGTATGCATTCAATTGATGATAAAATTACCCTTTATTTGAAATAATACTATTCTCTTTCGCCATTTATTTCCAAATAAACTTTTATTGGTCGGTTTTCCCTTGGTGTATTGGAATATTTTTAGGTAAATAAATGTCATTTAATTCATTGAAGTGCTAAAACTCAATTTTGTAATTAGGGCAAAAACAAAAACCTCAAAGTAAAAGTGAAAATATCCAAAAAGTTTTTATGGTTTTAAATCAAAATCCAAAACAAGAAAAATAAGTTTATAATTAGGCCTTTAGTCCCCAATTTTTTAAAAAATTTGGTAAACATAAATCAAAAAAGCAAAAACTTTGGCCTGGAAAAATTGCAAAACAAACCCTTTAAAGAAAATCACTTTAAAAGTCCCCAACTTTAAAATTCAAATTGTCCTTTGGTTTTAAAAATGGTTTAAAAAATAAATTTCTATTATAAATGACAAAATTGGTCCTTATATAATTTTAAAATTCGTTTTCCCTTAAGTTTCAAAATTGAAAAGGCCCTCATTTAAAAATTGGAAATTCAATGGTCCTTTTAAATGAAACCAATTTGAACCTTGTTTAATTTGAGGGGTTTGGTTTTCAATTTTAAAATTCAAATTTCCTTAGGCTTGTTTAATCCAAAACCGGATTTTTTTAAAAAAAACCCAAACCCGATTTTTAAAATTTGAAAACCCCCTTTTAATACCCCACCCAACCAAAGGGGTTTCCCCCAACCTTTCCACCCATTTTCCCCCAAGGGAAACCCCCCTCCCCCACCGGCATTTCTTAAAACCCTTTAATTTTCAAAATATTTATAAGATGAAATTTTAAAAAAAAATTTTAGGGAAAATCAATAACCAAGTTAAAAGTCTATAAAGAAGAATAAAGAAAAAAATATGTAGAAGGTTTATTTTTAATGTGAGGTTGAATTAATTTCCAATTATTTTAAATTTTCAATTTTTAAAGTAATTATAATTTAAAAAACTTTTAATAAAATTTAATTTCCTTCAATTTTGTTTGCTTTTAAGAAAAGGAAAAGTTGATGTTTAAATTGAAAATTTTTATTGTTTATTAATACTTTTTATTTGAAATATTACAAAAATTTTTAAATTACTTGTCAACAAAAGTAACAATTAATAATATTTAAATGGGTAATAAATTATTGGATTATTATTTGTATTTGGTAAATTTGTTTAGGGTTCTTTGTATTTAAATAGGGTAAGGATTAAATATATTGATAATTTTATTAAATCTTCTTGAATTGATATTTACTTATTTTATTTAAAATTTTTTATTATATTTATAAATTTTTACATTTTTTAACCCTTTTAAATAAAATAATTATTTAATTCTTAATGGATTTTATAATGGTTTGGAAGTATTGATCCATGGGTAAAATTTAATATAGTTTTTTAATTATTTAGGTTTAATGTATTGCCACTGCATTTGAACTAAAGTAAAATTAATTAAATGTTTTTACTTATCTTGAATTCTCTAATTTTGATTTAGGTTTAAATAGGGAATTTGATTATTGTACTATTTCACATAATTGTTAAAATTAGGATAAATTTTTAGAAATTTTTTCTCTTCAAAAAATTAAAAAACCTTTAAAATTTTTGATTTCTGAATTTTAATAAAACCAGGCTTCTTTCAAGTTTTGGCTTTAAAAATCCGTTTATTTTCCTTTTAAAACCCTTGTTAAATCGCCCCGCCCAAATTTCCTTGCCCTCCATTGGTACGGAAATTTTTTCCCTTAAATAAGTATTGGCCGAGAATTGGTAGTAATTTGGTGGTCTTAGTTTAAATCTTTTCATTTGGCTTAAGACTTTGCCAAATTTAATGCAAAGGGTAATTTCGTTAAAATTACACTCGGATCCAATTTGCATTGAAAATTTTTAAAATGTTTGCTAACCGCCCTTTCAGGTGCCTTGGTCTTCTTATTTAATCTTTTTGGGTTCCTCACCATTTTCCTAACTTGAATTTTATAAACTTGAATAATTTTTGATTTTCCTTTTATTTTTAAATTTTGTTGAATTTTCATTTTAAATTTTTTCCTTTTTAAAATTTTATTACAAATTCGAAAAATTTAAAAATTGTTTTCTTTTCCTTTAAATTTAAAAAAAAAATTTCCATTTTTTTGTTTAAATAGATTTTTAATTTTAAAGTTTTAAATGAATTAATTAATTAAAAATAATAAAAAGTGTAAAATAATTTTCTTTTAAAATAATTTTATAAATTTTTAATTTTTAAGTCTAATTTTATTTTTGTTTATTTTAATCAATTTTTATTATTAAATGTAAAAAGTTTTAATTTAATAAAAATAAATGTTATTAATTTTAATTTTAAAAATTTTTTTTTTTAGGATTCCAAAATTCATTTCATTTTTACCTTTTAAAAAAAACTCGCTTTTTTGGTTTCGTTTTTTTTCAAACCGTTTTCTTTAAACGTTCATCTTTAAAAAGTGATAGGTTTATTTAAATTAATCAACTTTTAATTTTCAATTTCTTTGCCCCAATTTACAAAACTTTTCTTTAGGAAAATAACTCAAAACCTTCCTACACCTTGGATTTTCGCATCCTGTTTAAACCCTTTCCTCCGGGATTCAACCCGGTCCATATTTTGATTTAATTGCATTTTCAAAGTTTTAAGTTTTTAGGTTCCTTCCGTGGACTTTAAAATGTTTGGGGAGGAATAAATTTTTCCTTGGGGGAGTTTTTTAACGTTTGAATTTTCCCCAATAACTTTTGTAAATTTTGTAAAGTTAACAAAATAAAAGCATTCATTTTCCTAAATGTTCAACAAAAATATTTTCATTTTTTAAATTAAGTTTTCAAAACCAAAAATATTTTTTAATTATTTTAACTTTTTTTTATCATATTTGATTTAACCTTTATTTATGGAATTTTGTAAAAAACGGGAAAAAAATTCTTTTATCAAAAGCAAAATTGTTTTCTAATTTTAAAATTTTAGGTCGAAACCCCTACAAAACCGGTCTTCCTAAAATCTAAAGTCCAAACCTTATCCAAAATTAACCCATTGCCTATCTCTAAAATTGTCCTAACTTTAATTTAGGAGAAGAAATATAATTTTCCTCAAAAATTTGGCCTAATTTGTTTAAGAACCACGAGACCTAAAATTGGGGAAATTGCTTCCAACCATTGTCCCACCTGGATTTTTAAAATTTTTATCTTAAAGTTTCATACCAGGGTTTTGGATTCTTTGAATAACCACCCTATAATCCAAATAGTGTTTTCCTTTTTTTTTACCCTTTTTGGACCAATTTTTTAGTGTTTTAAATTTAAAATGATTTCTAAGGGTTGTTTGTTTTGGGTTTGGGAAATTATTTGATTAACCTTTCCAACATTTCAACCCTAAATTTTTCATTAACCAAGCCCGATTTCTTATATAAAACATAATTCTTAATTTTTTGGATCCTAAAATTTTTAAACCAAACATTTGAACATTTTCCTATTGGAACATGAAATACCATTGATTCACCCCGGGAAAAGTTTTTTGTTGGAAAATTATCCCACAGATTTAAAAAGGCCACCTTGTAACTTCGACTATCCAATAGACCAACCCCACTGAAATTAAAATTTAAAAACCCAAAAGACCACTGACTTTGGGGGAAAAACAATTGATAAAATTTCTAATGTTCCTTTTTGTATATTTGGGGTTTGATGTTAAATTTCAACCTTGGTTTTGAAAATCTACCCCAAATGGTTTCAAAATTCAAAGGGTCCATGGAAGAATTGCTTAAAGGGCTAAAATAAATTCCCTTCTTTTAAAAATATTGGAATTTGGGGATCTAGTTAATTTGTTTATTTTCCCATTGATAAACTTTATCCTCTTTTTAAAGATTATAAGTTATTTGTTCCCCAAATTTGGTTATTTAACAAGGATCAAACCCAGTCCCCCTTCTAAAAAATGGGGGACTTTATGCAAAAGGTCAAATTCAAAATCTAGTGTTAACCGCCCAATCCGGAGATCCGGAACTTTACCTATTTGGATCCCCCCTTTGGTGTTCAAAATTATTTGGTTTCTCCATTTTAGCAATTGTTCTTATAGACTTGAAATTTGGGCAACTTTCACATTTTTGTTATTTCTGAGGACTGGAAACTTCCATCTTCCATTTTTCGGAAATGATGTGATTTTTTTCCCCCGGGAAATTAAATCCCTTTATAATTTTTACTTCTCCCCTTGGTCAATAAAGAACACCTTTTAAGATTAGTTTTCAAATTCTATTTGTTTAAATTACTGGTTTCTAAAATCCAATCTTTCAGGTGTTACCCCAATGGAAAAAGGTTACAAATTATTATTAATGATTTTTAGGCCCAACCATAATCATATTCCACGGGTATGATATTTTTGATCAGCTAAAGTCTTTGTGTTCCAAGGAAATGTTTACCAGGCTTCTTATATAAAATTCCTACCCGTATGTCTTTCAAAGGCAAAGATGGATTATATGTCTGTTCTTTGTAATTATATTAGTCAATTTTTTTATATTTTTTTCTTTTCTTCAATATTGTGATTTGTTTTTTTCCTGGAATGGGACCTATTTTGCCCTTTCATTTTAATTTTTCCCATTAATACTATTTGGAATTTTTTTTAATGTTTATCAAAATTTTAATGAAAGTTAGTTTTCCCCATTCCCTTTAAAAATTTTAAAATGTAACTCTTCAAAAAATAGTTTGGGTTTTAACCCCCCCATTGGGGAATCCCCTGTTGTATTGTTTAAAAAGTGAAAATTGTAAAAAAAAAATAAAAAAAAAAAAAAAAAGAAATAAGTTGGAACCTTGGCTGAATGATTTTTTTTAAATTCCTAATCCTCTTTGAATAGAGGACAATTTTTTTTTGGGGAAATTTTAAAATTTGACAAAATGTTTTTAGCCCTTTTAAAGGCCAAATTTAAAATTTTTTAGTGGGTACTATGTCTAAAACCCAAAGGAAAAGTTAAAACCTGGTTCTAACCCAAAAGGTTTGGTAAAGTAATAAACCCTTGTTTCAATTTGAAAATTTTATGGTTTATTGTTTTTAATTGTAAGAGTTGGCAAAATTTATCTTTGGGGGAGGGAAATCCATTTGGTTCAACCAAAGATAATTTTAAAATTTTTAAGATTTGTCCGAAGAAACGGTTAAAAAAAAAAACTTAAAGGGGTTTTTTAAAAATTTTTTTCTTTCCATTTTTATTTTAAATTTAAAATTTTTTTTTAAAATAAAATTAAAATTTTTTAAAATTTGTTTTGAAATTTGGTGGAGTGATTTTGAAAATTTTTTACATGCCCAAAAATAAAATTTTTGATTTAAGGGTGGGCCCGGAATTTTTTTTTTTATCTCCCCTTTTTTTTAAAATGTTAATTTGGGAATTTTTTTGATTTAAAATTATTACCTTTTTGCAAAATTTTTTTTGGAAAAACTTTTTTTTTTTGGCCTTAAGAAAATTTTTATTTTTTTCATTTTTTTAAAATTTTTATTTTATTGAAAAACCCAATTTTTTTGGGAACTTTTTGGGTTGTTTTATTATCTTGTCCCATTTTTTTTTTAAAAAAAATTTTCCCCGGTTGGCTTTTTTTTGGGGTATTGAAACTTGAACCCCTTTTTCCCTTTGGAGTTTAAAAGGGTTTTTTTTAAAAAAGGGGGATAACCCGGGTTTAAAAATTATTTTTGGATTTTAAAAATTTGAATTTTTGATGTTTTGGTTTTAAATTTTTTTTTTTCTTTTTTTTTAGTTTTTTTATTTTTTTTTTAAATTTTCTAGTTTTTTTTCGTTTAAAAATTAAAATTTTTTTTGGGAAAATAAATTTTTATAATATTGGAAATTTTTTTAAAAAATTTTCTTTTAAATTTGGGTTGTTTAAGGAACATGGGAAAATTTTTTTTTTAAAAGATTGTTAAATTTAAATCTTACCTAAGGAAGGGTTTACTTTTTTTTTTTTTTATTTTTTGAATTAAGGGGTTTTCCCAGGGGGAAAAAAGGGTTTTAAACCCATTTTCTTAAAAAAAAAGGGGGGGTTTTTAAAAAATCCAAAATTTTATTTTCCCATTTTGGAATTTTAAATTGGTTTTTTTTAAAAATTTTTTTAAACAATTTGGGATAAAAAGTTTAAAAGGGTTTTAAAACGGGAAAAAAAAGGCTTGGTTTGAAATTTTTTTGTCTTTTTTAAAAGGGGTTTGGTTTTTTTTTTAAAAAATTTTTGTAGGGCTTGGGAATTTATTTTTAAATTTGTTTTAGGTATTTTGGGTGGGATTTTTAGGGGGTTTTTAAATTTTTAAATTTTTTTTGAAAAAAGGTTTGTTTTAATTTTCCCTGACTTTTTTGACCCTGGTTACTTTTAAAATTTTTATAATTTTGGTTGTTTTTATCCTTGGGAAAGATTCCTTTAAAAGGTTTTTTGGGGTTGATTTTTTTTGCCCTTTTTTGTTTCCTAGGCTTGTCTTATTTTTAAAACTTCCCCTTTTTTGGGGCGGGGCCCTTTTCCCATTTTTTTTGGGAAAAATGAAGTTTGGGTTTAAAAATTTTAAAAAAGTTTTCTTTTTACCCCAAAAATAAATTTTTTCCCTTTTTCCAAAATTTTAATTTTCTTCAATTTTAAATTAAAAAGAAACCTTTTAATTTCTTTGTTTCCAAAAATCCCCTCCCCCAAACCTTTTCAAAATTTCCCAAGGGGTTTCTTTTTCAAATTTTTGGGAAAATTTGACCTTTGGCTTTAAATTACAAAAAAGTTTAAAAATATTTAATTCCAAAATTTCCCTTATAATAAACAAAAATTTTGGGGTGGAATTTTAAAAAATTTGGAATAAATTTGATAAAAATTTTCCTTTAAATTTTTCCCATTTTTAAAAGGAAAGGTAAAATTTGAAAAGGGATTAAATTATGGGTTTTAAATTTATTCCCAAAGGGTTTAAAATTGATTCTTCAAAAAAAATTTGGAAAACCTTGGTTTTAATTTGAAACCTTTGGTTTTGAAAAATATTCCCAATTTTAGTTTATAACATTTTGAATTTTTAAAAAATTTAAGGGGAACCCTTAATTTAAAACTTTAAATGGTTAGTTCTTTTTTAAAATTTGGGTTTAATTTTTTGGGTTTTTTAAACTAAAATAAATTTAAGGGTTAAATTTAAAAAATTTAAATTTTAAAAATTTTTTTAAATGATCAAAGGGGAAAATTTTTAAAAATTTAAGGGAATTTTAAACGAATTTTAAAAAATTACCCTTTTGGGAAAAGTTTTTTTAAAAAATTAAAATCGAAAATTTTTAATTATAACCCAAAGAGGGTTTATTAAAGGAAATTTTTTAACCCTTGGGAAGTTTAAAAACTTTAAAAAATCCTTAAATAAAAATTTTGTTTTTGGTTAAAGCCCCTTTTTGAAAACTTAATTTTGTTAAAAATTTTTTAAAACTTTAAAAAAAAAATTTTGGGAAAAATATTTCTTAAATTTTTGAAAAAAAAAAAAATTTTTCCCAAAAACTTAAATTTATGGAATTTGTTTTTAAAAATTTTAAATTAAACCATAAAAAAAACCCCAAAAATTACCAAATGAAAATTCAAATTACATTTTAAAAAATGTATAAATAAAAAAACCTTTAAAAGGAGGGTCCCCAAAAAACAAATGAAATTGTTTTGAAATTTTTTTAAAATTTAAAAGGGAAACAAATTCTTTTAAATTTAAAAAAATTTTTTTGGGAAAAAATTTTAAATTAAACCTTCTTTAAGGGAATTAAATTTTTTTGGGTTTAAAAAGGTTGGTTTTTTTGGAAATGGGTAAAAATTTAAAGGTTTAAAACTTTCTTGGGTAAACTTGAATTAAAGGGGTTATTTTAAAAATGTTTTTTTTAAAGGAAAGTTTAAAATTTTTCCTTGTTTAAAAAAAAATTTTATAAAATTAAAATTTTTTTAAAAAACCAAATTTAAAATTTTTTAAAATTTAAAATCGAAATTTTTTAATTAAATTAAATTTTGGGATTTTATTTTTTAAAAAAAATAAACTAAAACCTTTTTACGGGAAAGTTTCAATTTTTAAAATTTTAAAAATTTAGCATTTTTCGGTTTTTTCTAATTTATTAATTTTTAAAACAACCTTCCCCCAAAAAATTTTTAAAGGGATCCCAAAAAATTTAAAATTTAAATGGGGATTTTATTTAAAATTTAACCCCTTTAATTTAAAATAAATTTAAACCCCCCCAAATTTTAGAATTTAAATTTTCCATTATGAAACCCTCTTACAACCAAAAAAAAACATATAATGGTTTCCAAGGGTTTTTTTCCCTCATAATTTATGGAAAATTGTTTTTCCCTTTTGATTAAAAAAACCTTTTTGGGAAAGGAAAAAATTAATTTTCAAAAGATTTAAAAATTAATTTTTTAAAAAATTAATTTTAAAAAATATTTTTAAAAAAAACCAAAATTTTTTTAAATTTTTTAAAATCAAAAAAACTTTGTAATGGGAAAACATTGGGCCAAATTAAAAATTTTAATTGAAAAAGGGTTTAAAACAAAAATTAAATTTATTTTAAATTTTCAAAAAAAGTTTGGGGAAATTTGTTTAATTAAACCAAAATTTTTGAAAAAAGAAATTTTAGGATTTGGGTTTTAAAATTTTTCCTTATGGGTTTAAAATTAAAAAACAAAAACCCCAAAAAATTTTTAAAATAATTTAAATTTGTTTTCCCCAAATTAAAAAATTTGAAATTGGGGAAAAAAATTTAAAAAGATTTTAAATTTCCCGAAATTTAAAAGGAAATTTTTGCCCCCTCATTAAGATTTAAATTTTAAATACCCTTAAAATTGGGAAAAACCCCATTTGGGAAAAATGAAACCCCTTTTATTTGAAAATCCATTTTTATGGGCAAATTGGGGGTTTTTGTTAAATTTAAAAAATTTTTTAAAAAATATTGGCAATTTTTGGGGTAAATTTTTGGGGAAAAATTAAAACCAAAATTAATTGCCCAAAAAAAATTTTTGAAAAGGGGCCATTTAAAATTTAGGGTAAAATTTTTGAAAATTTAGCGGGGAATTTTAAAAAAAAAAAAATTTTTAATTTTTAATTTACAACGCCCAAGCTTCATTTTGACTCGTACAAAATAAGCAATACATCTTTGAAATTTCGAGAAAATTATAGTTTTAAATGCGCCAACTTGAAAAATTCATAACTTCTTCGTTATAGCTCGTTTAATCCGTTCAAGCGGTCACGGTTTCGTTTTAAAGTATATTTTCTAAATATCTAGGCCAAAATTTTTATCTCTTGTCGGATTTTCCAGATTTTGAAAATAAGGACAGACCCTTTTGCAAACTTGTCGAAATGAGTTTTTCTCGCGCCAAACCTATTCTAACCCATTCAAAACAACTCGAAGCTATTCTAATCCTACCATACACCTTCTTAAGGTGTCATGGTTTCTAGACATCACCAAAAATAATATATAACAAGGAGTAATTATAGGATGAATTATTTATATATAACACTTAAAACCTTAAAAGTGGTATAAACATCACATAACTTGCATGTTTTACTTGTGCATAATAAAATGAACATAGAAATGAATATGAAAAATAATAATATGTATGAAATGCTTACTAGTAATTGATGAGGTTTATGGACAATGGATTTTCCTAATCACCCTAGGTTTTATTTCAAAACCTATACAAAGTGATACTAGATTGTAAAATAACCTTGTCTTGAAAATTTTATGATGATCCTCCTATGATCCTTGTGGCTGCCGGTTTTAGAGAGAAAAGAGAGCAAGAGAGTTTGATCTTGTATTTTGCAAATGAAGTAAATGAATTATGTTGGGTTTTAGTATAATACTTGTATACTTTAGAAGATATTTAGCAAAGCAACTCAATGACTCACCCCTTGTGTCGACAAGGGGTGTTTGTCATTTCTTAATATATATATTTTTTTTCCTTAAAAATGTTTAAGTATAATTACTTGTAAGTTACTTGAAGACTTGTGGTAAATTGTGTACACATTGTAACATGGCAATTTAGTTACGCCGTAGAGATTATTTCGGAGGGATAAGTATGAGATGAAGAAGGATTACGGCGTAACTCGGATAATTAGTTACGCCG
This sequence comes from Chrysanthemum lavandulifolium, assembly GCA_022545495.1. Classification (NCBI taxonomy): domain Eukaryota; kingdom Viridiplantae; phylum Streptophyta; class Magnoliopsida; order Asterales; family Asteraceae; genus Chrysanthemum; species Chrysanthemum lavandulifolium. The sequence goes on from CM040239.1 coordinate 59,878,132, forward strand.
TAATTAATTACTTGGGCGCAAAGTTTCGAGGTCCAGGGATTAAATGCGGCAAGTTTATTCGAAGTTTATTGAGTACAAGGACTTGTTATAAAAGTAACAAGAGCGATGAGGGACTAAAAGCGTCAAATAGAACAAATTAGTTTCAAGAAATTCCAATGATAAGAAAAACTACGAAGTTACTATATTCTTATATAGTTACGGCGTAACTATATAAATAGTTACGGCGTAACTTTAGTTACGACGTAACTAATTTATTTAATTACGCCGTAACCATGTCGGGCCTATAAATCTGACCCTAAATCGCATTTTCCAGTATCTCTCTTCACCCTCTCCGGGGTCGATTAGGGCACCACTCGGGGCATTTTCCAGTCGAAGCCGGTTTGAAGGAAGAATTCACTGATCATCATCATTATTAGCTCTACATCAAGTAATTTGTATCAAACATTATGTTCAATTCAATTTATGATTTATTCATTTTGTTGGTATGATTTATTATATGTTTGGCTAAGCACCACAGTCTTGGCCTAGTTATGATTCTTTAATTGTTTTGTTTGCATTTACTTTACTTCCATACAATTATTTCTAAGTGTATGCATGCATAGTTTATTGGTAGCCACCCTTGGTTGGTAGTTTTGAATGGCGGTGAGGCCAATTGCCTAGGAGATATGACCAACCGACCCTAGGTGAGCGGATTGAGACGGGAAGGGTAAGATATGACCAATGGCGACCCTTTCTACTTGTGCGATTTGACCAAGCGATCACCTATCGTTTGGATGAACTTAAGAATTAGGGGTGAGTGTCTAAGTTCCTAACGGTCGGGCACTCACTATTATAAATCTAGCATGTAGCGGTACTTAATGACTCGGCAGGGGGACCGGGAACAACAGGACTTATGATGGTGCTTTGATTTCTCTGTGGTGGCATCTTTCTTTGATAGGTTAGGCGAATTGACCAAATGTTGTCCTCTCGACTTTGACCCCACAAGTAATTGGAAGTAAGTAGAGCGTAGACATTACTAGCTAGGAGGAATAACTAGGTTAGCACCACTCTCCTTCATTGATCACATCTCTTGCCTTTATCTGCTTTCCTTTATTTCCTTGTTTTATTAGTTAATTTTATTATTTCAATCTTAAAAGCAATTAAAATCGTGACATAGACTTAAGTTAATTTCCGATCCTCGTAGCTCTTGGGACGACCTCGGTTTTACCGAATACTACACTACACACGACCGGTACCCCGTTAGTGCACTAGGGTAGACCATAGGTATAACGAGACACTATAAATTTAAGACACAGTCGGTAAAACACGCATCAAGTTTTTGGCGCATTGTTGGGAGCTATTTAGGATTTTAATTTAAGTTTTTCTTTTATTTTCTTTTATTTTTGTTTTTAGTTTTCTTTTCTCTTCTTTTACGCTTTTGTTTGTTTTTGATATTTCGAGGATATGGAAGATTGATTTTGACATGCTCACTATGGAAGAATATATTGCGTTGACTCGAGATAACCAAAGATCGGGCGTGGTATGCCCAATTGAATGATGACATCGAGTTTGAGATCATTGCCGGTTCATGGGGAACTTAGACAAAAGCTTTTGCGGGAACTAATGATGAAGATGCCCACCTGCATGTGCGAAGAGTATTGGAGATCGCGGATCTTTTCCACACTCGGGAGTCACTCAAGATGCATTAATGCTTAGAGTGTTCCCAATTACACTCAGTTGCGTGCGAGAAGATGGATGAAGATGCTTCCTGCTGGGTCGATCAATACATGGAATCTTTTGGATAAAGCATTTATTAGAAGAAATTATCCTCCTTCAAAGATTGCCAAGAAGATGGAAGAAATAAGGAGTTTCAGACAGAAGATGGATGAAACGCTAGATGAAGGCTTAGGAAAGATTTAATGCCCTTCTTTCAGATGCCCAACGCATGATATCAACAACCATCAAATGGTCCTTATTTTCTACGAAGGTTTAAACATCCCGTCCGCCAAATGCTCGACTCTCAAGGACCTATTCCTACAATGCCACTGCACAGCCCTTAGATCAATTGAAATGATGGCTGACCATTCACGAAATTGGTATGATGGAGCAACCACTTGGGTAACAAATAGCAAAGGCTTGGATGACATTGGTGACATCACCAAGCAGATTGATGGACTTGGATGTGATATGAATATGGTTAAGGAAGACATTCATGCTATACAAGAGCATTCTCTCCGAGGAAGAGCATAAAGAATATGAAGCGGTCAAATACGTTGAGTCATTGGAGGAAGCCGTCAAGAAATTCTCGGATAATTTAAAAGGATGCACGACTCGAATGACGAAATGATTAGGGAATTCAAGGAGGCGCGGACTGAATTTAAAAAGCTTGAGCTAAGAGGAAAAGCTTGGAGGCTAAGCTTGAAGAATTAAACCAAAAGGTCTGGAAAGTAAAAGAATGCGGTTGGAACTATCAAAGCAACGATGGGAAAGATGAAAGAAGTCAACAAGGAGCGGTTCCTCGTGATTTACCTTATATCGGACCCTATGTACCACCTATCCCATTTCCGGGGCGTTTGAAGGTTGCGTGAAAAGAAGAAGAAACAAGCGACGATCAATTGAAGAAAATGGAAGCAAAGAACTTACAGTGATGAAGCAACGCCACAAGCTAATGAGGAATCAACCACAACACAAAATGGTATTACTTCTAACTCTTCTTTTATTCCTAACAATCTTGCTTGTTTTTCTATTCGGGATCTTTGAAATTATGGATGAAATCGTGCAACCTATCACATCACCCGATAATGGTTATGTAGCTTCGGCTAATGAACCAATTCTAGTTGATCTTGCAAAGGAATTAGAAGACAAAATCTTGGACACCTCGATGATTAACAAGGAGACATATGAGCCAATTAATCGGCCACATCACGAGGTGAACCAATCATCAATGCCATCAACTAAAGCGGGTAAGGTATGGAGGAAATGACATCTCCTTTCGGTATGATCATAATTTATCATTTCCCCATCCGTAGCAAATTCACACCCTCATGGTGTTTATTGCTATTTTCACCCACTTGATTTCAAGTGAGGGATGAACACCTTTTACGTAGTAAATAAGGGTGGAGTCAAGCTCGTGACTCGAACAAAAACAAGCGCTTAGTGGGAGGCACCCATGCCTATCTTTTCTTTTCATTTTATTAGTATAGTTGGGTTTTGTGTTTTCTAACCATTTTGCGAGGCGAGGAAGTAATTCTGCTGCGGTTCTTGATCGACGGAGTTATGGCGTAACTCATCTTAGTGATTGTGTAACCAACTTTTTAGCGGCGAAATTCTTGGCGCATTAATAATTACGGTAATACCATCTCCGTGGTTACGCCGTAACCACTCGCTTCTGACTTATGTCGGGTTTTGCTAGTTCTGGCGTAACTCCTCATAAAATTCTGACGTAACCTTCCTCTGCTTTAATTCTTTCATTTTAAAACACAATAACCTTGTATTAGTATTTTAAATGAACTTTGTGGGTGTGTTCCTGTAAACCCTCACGAGACTTCACTCGTCCACTTGGGACACCAAGTGGTTTAAAAACTTGTTGCATCGCTAAATGCAACCGTGATTCCTCTGAAAGTGAGTTAGGTTTTCATTTTCTTTTTATACTTGTTGTTTTCTAGTATGATGCGTTTGGTTGTCTTAAGTGAATTCGGGTTATTAAAGTTTGCTCATAAATCTCAAAGCGGGACACGTTTACTCGTGAGTCTTGATCATGCCGAGCAAATCCGGGAGTTTTCTGTTCCAATTCTAACCCTTCTTATCTTTCATTTATATGCTTAAGTATGACCCAGTGGGGAAGGGATTAGACATAGACACCAGCTTGATTTTACTTGCCCTTATTTTTCTAGTTTTTGATGAAAAGTGTTTCATTAATAAAATTTTGACATGTTTTCATTACTTAGCTGGATTAATCTAGGTGAGCACACCTACCCTATATTTCCATTGTGTGAGGATAAGCCTTTCCGTTTTCCCTTATACATAATTCCATAAAATGAGTGTGTCGGTGGTGTAGTAGACTTTAGAACTTGGCCTTGTATATCTTTTGAGACCATTATCATGAGCATTACTGAGGTAACTTGGTGTGATCGGTGCGACTAGGATATAAGGCAATTTTAGGATTAAACCCAAATAGCCCATATATGTATGTGTGTATATTGACTTTTCACATCGATTAGTCAATCCCCTGTTAAACCCTTTTTTTGCACTCACCATTAGTGCAAGATACCCTAGATACACCCTTCAGAGCCTTTCCTTTCATTTTGTTCACCCAATATATGTTTCGTTACACCCATCGCCTAGCCTACCGTGTAGTTTCCTTATGTCCATGGTCCGGGCGATGTTGGTTAATTTTGGTTCCACTAGTGAAAGTCGCGGGTTTTGAATAAAGGGTTTTGGAAGAAAATCGGGTTTAGATGATAGTTGATCTCAAGTGGGGGGATGCTTTTTATGTTCGTATCGTTTTATATTCATGTATACCTTGTCTTGCATCAAAAAAAAAAAAAGCAAGAGTTTAAAAGTTGTTTATTGCATGCAAGCATAAATGTTTATGTATATTGTGTAGTGTTTCTCGCCTTGTTCAACTAGGCGCAAATTTTTACAAATCCGTTTTGTCTTACGGATAAAATTAGAAACCGAACATTTCTATCTCGCCTTTCAAATTTTAATCAATATTAGTACAATGGGGACATTGTACATTTCAAGTGGGGGATGGGAGATAGAAATGGTTGATTTTGGTTTTTTGATATGTGCTAAAATTACCCAAATTTTAAATTTTTTATATAGCACATTCTTTTTCATTGATGATGAAGGCCGAGTTAATGCATCTTATTTGCCTAGATTATGGAGTTTATGAGGCACCACATTACATTTCTATATGCATTGTATTGGATTATTGAAGACCCTTGACTCTTGACCCTCGATTTTTGCTATGGGATTGAATCGACTAGTGGTGGGGTATTGTGGACTTAGGAATCTATTTGTTTCGTGTCTTTTATTTACACCCATTAAAATTTCCCATGCCTTATCCTACCCTTAGTCATGAATCGAGTTTAGGTGAGGCGAGCAATCATTGGTGTCTTGGCCATGGATTTGGTCATGTATCATTGGTTTTGTCCCCTCGCCGTAGCTCGTTAGTAATGACAAAATAACCCCATAAGCCTATGTTGTGTCAACCCATTGCCTTTTAGAATAGCTGCATCTATAGACTCTAGTGGTGGAGATTAGTATCTTTGCCAAGCCTATGATAGAATACTCGCCATGGTGAGCGGTTGGTGATCACCCAAAAATATTAAACACGTGAATTATGAGAGAGTGTGATTTCAATTCCATTTTGTGAGGTGCTCGGTTTGGAATTTTCTAGCTTAGGTGATTTTAGACTCATAACTTCCAATTAATCACAGGAGATATCTTTTAAGAATTATTTAAAGGGTCTACTTGAGGACAAGTAGGATTCAAGTGGGGATATTTGATAACATCAAATTAGCACGATCTTTATATATCAAATTCCGTGTTTATGGCCTCATTTGCATTAATATGGTACTTAATTCTTTCATATTCGTTCATATTTGCATTTCGGGATAAATGAGGCGTTGGAGCGGAAAAGAAGTGATAAAAGGCCAAGTATATGTTACGAAGATTGATTTACGAGGGCCTTTGGATTTTATGTGAAGATTACGCAGTAACTAGCTAATAAGGTTACGGCGTAAATATGAGCTTTGAAGGATACGGCGTAACCAATTCTTATGGTTACGTCGTAATTATTTTCTTGAAGGTTACGGTAACATGGCAATTTAATTCGCCGTAGAGATAATTTCGGATGGATAAGTATGAGATGACGAAGGATTACGGCGTAACTCGGATAATTAGTTCGTAGTAATTAATTACTTGGGCGCAAAGTTTTGAGGTCCGAGGATTAAATCATTTATTCATTTCGAGGACCAAGTTTATTCGAAGTTTATTGAGTATTCACTTCAAGGACTTGTTATAAAAGTAACAAGAGCGATGAGGGCCAAAAGCGTCAACTAGAGCAAATTAGTTTCAAGAAATTTTGATGATGGCAGAAAAAAGTACGAAGTTGCTAATTCTTATATAGTTACTGGCGTAACTATATTACGGCGTAACTTTAATTCTGACGTAATTAATTTATTTAATTACGCCGTAACCATGTCGGGCCTATAAATACAACCCTAAATCGCATTTTTAGTATCTCTCTTCACCCTCTCCTCCCGGTCGATTAGGCACCACTCGGGGCATTTTCCGGTCAAAGCCGGTTTGAAGGAAGAATTCACTCATGATCATCATCATTATTAGCTCTACATCAAGTAATTTGTATCAAACATTATGTTCAATTCAATTTATGATTTATTCATTTTGTTGGTATGATTTATTATATGTTTGGCTAAGCACCACAGTGCTTGGCCTAGTTATGATTCTTTAATTGTTTTGTTTGCGTTTACTTTACTTCCGTACAATTATTTCTAAGTGTATGCATGCATAGTTTATTGGTAGCCACCCTTGGTTGGGTAGTTTTGAATGGCGGTGAGGCCAATTGCCTAGGAGATATGACCAGTGACCCTAGGTGAGCGGTGAGAGGCGGGAAGGGTAAGATATGACCAATGGCGACCCTTTCTACTTGTGCGATTTGACCAATCATCACTATCGTTTGGATGAACTTAAGAATTAGGGGTGAGTGTCTAAGTTCCTAACGGCCGGGCACTCACTATTATAAATCTAGCATGTAGCGGTGTAATGACTCGGCTTAGGGGACCGGGAACAACAGGACTTATGATGGTGCTTTGATTTCTCTGTGGTGGCATCTTTCTTGATAGGTTAGGCGAATTGACCAAATCTTGTCCTCTCGACTTTGACCCCACAAAGTAATTGGAAGTAAGTGAGCGTAGACATAACTAGCTAGGAGGATTAACTAGGTTAGCACCACTCTCCTTCATTGATCACATCTCTTGCCTTTATACGCTTTCTTTTATTTCCTTGTTTTATTAGTTAATTTATTATTTCAATCTTAAAAGCAATTAAAATCGTGACATAGACTTAAGTTAATTTCCGATCCACGTAGCTCTTGGGACGACCTCGGTTTTACCAATACTACACTACACACGACCGGGTACCTTGCCCGTTAGTGCATTAGGGTAGAACCATAGGTATAACGAGACATATAAATATTAAGACACAGTCGATAAAACACGCATCACAAAAATTCTTTTCTCTAGCACATCGATCGTGTATTAATATTTCAAAAATAAAAAGGTATTTATGATTGATAATTGATTTTCCTTAAAACCTTCGTTGTATTGTAAAACACTTTATTAAGCGATTACGGTTGTTTTTCAAATCTCTTTTCATCACGATTGTTTTTTTCAAATCTCTTTTCATCAATCGGTGAATCTCAAATTATTGGTTCACTCACTCGTGTTGTCTTCTTTGAGGCGTTACGGTTTGAGAGCATTTAGAGCATGCGATTGTTTTTTTCAAATCTCTTTTCATCAATCGGTGAATCTCAAATTCATTGGTTCACTCACTCCGTGTTGTCTTCTTTGAGGCGTTACGGTTTGAGAGCGACTAGAGCATTGCGAAACCACATCAAGGAGATTCTTGAATTATACACGATCACATGCGGTGCTTGTCTTGATCAGCGGGGCACCGTGGGCCATGTACCTCGATTCAACGAAAGTGATCAAAGACACTTTCGTGCGCTTTATTGCTAAATGTTGCATTCGGTACACCCGCGTTTGCGGTTGATCGAATGGAGAGGTCAATCCATAGCGCATGCTCACACAATACATTCATTTCTAAAGAAATCATGATTCGTGCATCAACAACTCGATATTTTCGCTTCATGCTTTTGCTACTGCTTCTTTGCAAATATCATGAATCAACTAAAGCTTCATTACTCGATAAAGAAGACATCATGATCCGAATGTGAGCATGTCGGTCCATCTGTCACAACATCATATGAGGGCAACACAACAAAGGGTGATCACGAGATTAATCGGGCGATGATCTCAAAGGCGGCTCAAAACTCATCAAAATGTGGATCACTCTATAACCTCCACTTAATGTAAAAAGTAGTTGGACTATGAAGAAATCACCACGAAATCACAAAGTCTGAATATTATGATGAATTGAAGTTTACGAGCTCAAGACTGAAGATTAAATAGAATGCTATGATGCAAAATTGTAAATCATGAGGTGACCTCCTTGGGGAGATTGTTAGGAATTGGAAATTCTATAGTGAAGCATCGGTCACCCGAATATAATCTAGCTTAAGTTAGCTCGTAGACATATCGTTTATTACGTTATTTAGTTATTAGCATAGTATAGTCTAGTGCAACAACGTGGAGGAAGGACGGGTCTTTACCCATTGTATGCACGATCCACAACCCGAAGGAGGCGTAATACTTTGTATAAATAGCCCTCTCCCAGAGGAGAGGTTGGATGTTCATTGGAATCTAACCTTCCATGTGTTTCTCTCACTAGAATATCCCACTTTCTCTCTAAAACCATATATTCATACGCCCATATTTATTATGTATTGATGTGTTTGTGAAATACAATATGTTACAAAGGCTTAAAATTAAGATTCAACAATTGCTTATAATTAATAGAAAAATTGTATTACTTTTGCTCTTAAATCAATACGAATCTATCCATACATTTTAAGCATTACAAGTAAAAGGCACTATTTACAATATTTAAAGCACAAATACATTAATACATACAACTAATACACTATTGTAATCACCCACTCACCAAATATACAACCATTTACCAATCGGACAATTTAAAAACTACTATTTACAACTATTTAGTTAAAGCACAAATTACATTTAACACATAACTATACTTATGAATATCACCACCACCAAATATACAACCATTTTACACATACTTACAGATTAAGACCCGTAATTACAACCCAAGAAATGGCTTCCACGCAGATAATTAACGATACGTGATATCAGAAGTTGTTTCAGAATATGCGATAATTCAACTCGAATCAAAAAATTGGCCATGTATCAAAGAACATATACAAATATTTATTGAAACCGAAAATAAAACATTACATCAATTATGGAGATAACTAACATGACGTTACTCGCCGCGGTAAATTTTTTGGTACACAGCATTTGAGGTGTTGAATCCTTTCGACCAAAAAACGGGTCAAAAACCCGGTTTCTAAAACCGAAAGTTAACTGGTTCGACCCGCTGCGCTGAATGGATCTTGATCAACCCCGTAGATAAAAACCCTACTTGGTTTTTTTTCAATTTTTTAAAACTCCGAGACCTTGCGGTCGAATCCCACTGAATCCTTGGCCAAAAAAATAAAATAATAATAATGAAAACCGTTAACCCAAGCATTGAATCCCAGATTCGCATGACTGACCGAGTCGATTAAAAACCCGATTTTAAAACACGATAAAGATAGTACCAAAAACTTTAGGTATCGTCCAATATCACATAACACAAATATAAAAAGTACATCATATTTACCTGTAACACCGAGCACTTTGGTCAAGCATGGCCAAATCTTGATTTTGCAAAAAAATTGTTTCATGCATTTGTGTGTTAATCGAATTCATATTTGCTAGCCTAATCGTTCAGTTTGTTCTAAAGTTCATTTAATGAAAACATGAAGATTTTGCATATATAAGTTACCAAATATTTCACATTTCTAACTTACCATATATAAATTTTCCACTTTTTCATATATTGACTTTTTAGAACGGAATTTTCTAATGGCAAACATTTATAATATGATATCACAGTAGTTGTTTCACGTGAACGCTCAAACATAAAACTTGTAAATATCAAAACTAATCAATAAAAGGTTGTAATATTCGATAATTAACTCAAACAATATTTTAACATGTATCAAAGAATATATAAAACATTTAGTAAACCGAAATAAAACATTACATTAATTATGTAGATAAACCAACAATGCATGATAGTCGCCACGAGATTTAGATTGTGTATGGGGTTATGGATTAAATGATAGTTTTGGTGGTGGCGCAGATTTAGATGTTGGTGGTGGTGGTGGTTTTTAGAAGGTTACAGTTTGTTTTAGGCAACTTATCATAGTGGTTCTTGATTTACGTACCAACATTTGGTATCTCATGCGGTCAATACAGCTTTAACCTTACACAAGATAAGCTTCTCCGCAATTCCTTTGTGTTTGTTTCCGATTCACATTAAAAGAAATTGTCTCAAATTCTAAAATCGATAAGGAATGAGACAAGCCTAATGAAGAATAATCAAACTATACACCACCAACTTAACCAATTAACCCGATTAGTTACATGGGTGATTTGGTCAAGTTAGTAATAAGGCTAACCCGAATTGTGAGTCCCACATCCCGATTAGTTATCTTGAATTCTTCAACCCTTTCTTGAAATGCAACTAAATCTATGCATATCCAAATCAATCTCAAAGTAATTTTCTCATTGCAAAAGAGTCAACAATTTGTATTTAGGACACTATTTACTTGATTTAATAATTTTTACATGATCTTATTGCTTTATTATTACTTTTATTAGAGAACATATAAGCGAAACTCGATAAAATTCATTTTGAGGCGTGAAAGCACTGGAAGTTTTTTTGCTAAGCATTCATAAGCTTTCCAGCAGCACTTAATCAAGGTCCCCACATTCACAACCCTACCCAAGAATCCTCTATTAAAGTATTTTAACCAAGTTAAACGATAATATCTCTACATTCCTCTCTCGTGCACTTATTTATAATTGACTTTTTCTATTTCAATCTTCTGCTTTGAAACAATTATAAATAAGTTGTCATGAAAAGCTAATAATGAATAACCGAATTATCCTTACTCATGTTATCCTCGAATTGGGAAGAAAGTTCCTTTGCATAACTCTCCGAAAGTTTAAAGTACAAAACAAAATTCATTCCTTTGCCATCTATTTCTCGAGAAAGGCAAGACGGCACAATGGAACCTGCAGAAGCATCACACAAAAATTTATGTAATGAGGTTAAAACACGATTTTATAGAAAAATAAAATTAATGAAAAAGAATGAATAGAGATATACCTGTACATTTACAACAACAATGAAGCGGAAGTTCTCCGTAAGAACCAACAACCGGGAGCTCAACAAACCGAGGATGCGATCAATTTTCTTTGAGATAAGAACACATCAACACCAAAGGAGTAATGCAAGATAATTAGGAGCATGTTCCTTCTTTTATACCTATTAATCAATAAAAACATTCAATTAAAAATTGCAAGCATAGATCCTGTGTGTTCATATAAATGCATTGAAAGTTTAGTACTTCAAGTACTTGCTTATCTACCGAGCAACAGGTGACCACGAATCAAGTACTTGCTTATCTACCGGGAAAAAGGGTACTTGTTAACCAAAAATGGGTCTTTGTAACACCTTTGAAGAAACTAAGAGAAGATAATAATTTGTGTCAAATTACTCCTGTAGTCTAACCGCAAAAAAAAAAAAAAAAAAAAAAAAAAACGTAGAGAAGCAAACAATACAACATATCTATGTGGTTCGGTATGTACAAATATCTTATAATCCTATTACAGCTAACCCCTTGAATTTTCTACTTCAGGTTGCACACTTATAAATATTCCATATGAGATATAAAAGTACTCAATATTCCATATGAGATATAAAGGTACTCACATATACTGGCATTAGGATGCCCGTCCTTCCTCTTAAACGAAAGCTTATGTGCAGCCTTTCTTCGCATACTTGGTGGACTCGAGCCCAGTGACCTCCTTTTTTCGCATACTTGGTGGAACCACAATGTACATACACCAACAACTAATAACTGAAAACACCGCCTGAACCACCAATGGTGAAATCAGATCTGTGGTAAAATCTTGCCAAAAAAACTAACATAAATTTGAAACAATAACCAAGTGGTTTTGAGATCTATAAAACATCAATGGCCTCGGTTTCTTGTTCGGCGGTTGGATCTCGGTTTACAAAAAACAGAAACCACCAAAATACACAAACCACCGGAACCACAATAAACAAACACCGACAAACAATAACTGAAAACACCGCCTAACCACCAACCAAACTATTAAAACGGCCTACACTACCAACTGAAATACCAATAAAACCGTTGGCGATGTAGGTGAGAGGTGGTGGGTAAGTGTATGTGTAGAAGAGGGGTACTTAGAGAGAGAGAACATACTTCTAGAGAGAAGTGAGAGGATATGTTTAGTGAGAGAGGGAGATATAGGAACGTAGGTGAGAGGTGGTGTGGGTAAGTGTATGTAGTTGACATTCCTAATAGATTCAATATTTTCCAGCCATTTTCCAGCCTTTGCATTTTAATCTTTCAATACATTCTGTTAATAGCCGTAGAGCCCTTGCATTTCAATACATTTCGTTTATAGATTCAAAGTTTCCTTTGCATTTTGTGTGTCCAATACTCCAGCCTTGCATAGTCAACCTTCATTTTATAAGTTTCTTGATAGTTGTCACTTTCTATTTTTAAGTTTCAACTTACTTTTCCACTATTTCACTTTTCACTTTTCCAACTATCGACTTCTCGACCATTTTTCGCTTTTTTATGTAGAAAGATCAGATAATTTAATCGCTCTATTTACAACTATTTAAAGACACATTAACACATACAATTAATACACTATATAAATCACCATTCACCAAATATACAACCATTTTATCATATCAGAAATCTAATAAGCCAAACCTTAAAAAATACGATCTTAAAACATGTACAACTATGTCAAATGCGCAAGTCCAATCATAAATGTCATTGAGATGAACAACTTTAATTACAATATAAGTTTTTATCAAACTTAATAGATTTTCTATCTAATAAGTCGCAATACCGTCAGTAAAGTTAATTTCAATATAAAGTTCTTTATAAAATTACGTAGAAACCCAAAATACATTCACGTGGCTTTATTCGATTCACACTATACATCCCTGGTTAAAATATGGACTAACTGCAAATTATTTCTCCGTTATCTCCTAACAAGACATAAAATGTTTACACCGCTAGTCCTCGGGTTAAAGGTATTTGTACGCTAATCATTTTTTTACATTTTCGTCCGCTTTTTAAGTTTTCGCCATTTTTTACGCTTTCGCCTACTTTTATACATTTTCAGATGCTTTTTTACGTCGTCTCGCTTTTTACGCTTAATTGCTTTTGCACTTTTTTCGTCCGATTTTTACGCTACCGCTTTTACGCTTTTGTCCATTTTTACGCTGGGCCCGCTTTTTATGATTTTGTCCTGCTTTTTACGTCATCTGCTCTTTTACGTCATTCATTTTTATACGGTTTCATCCGCTTTTTTAATGTTTTGTCGGCTTTTTTCACGCTTTCATCCGGGTTTTTACGCTTTAGTCCGCTTTTTCACGTTCATTCATTTTTTTAAGTTTTCGATCATTTTTACGCTTTTGACCATTTTTATGTTTATGCCCTCTTTTTACGCCGCCTGCTTTTAACGTTTTCATGCTTTTTACGTCATTCTGCTTTATTTACATTTTCGTCCCATTTTTTAATGTTTTCATCCATTTTTACCTTTTTTCCGCTTTCACGGCTTTTTGTCTTTTCGCCTTTTTTTTACCTATTCTTCTGCTTTTTACATTCTCGTCTGCTTTTTAAGTTTTCACCCATTTTTAAGTTCTCGCCCATTTTATACGCTTACGGGACATAAGGCTTTTGCCTATAAAAGTGAGTCATTTCTTCATCATACTCACCCTTCTTCTTACAACTCTCTCATATTATCTCACTCTTCTAACCTCTCGATCATTTGATCATTCTAGTAGTTCTTCTATCTTTTGTTGTGATTCTCATATAGGTCCTTCTCAAAGCGAGATCACGTTAAACTATAAGTCATCCAAGCAAAAGGTCCTTGATTGATTTGTCCATCCACAAGATTTTCTTATTTCACTTAGTTGTTTTGTAATAGTTGTGATAGGTTTGCTATACCTCAGGAAGAACCCAGATTTAGCTTTGCACCGAAAAAGTGTAAGCGACGCTGAGGCTTCTCCGCTGTGTCAAGGAGCTTGTTGACATAGTGCTTGAACTCGAGTGGGAACCTTGGGAGTGGAGTAGGCAAGAAAGGTGTCCTGTAGCTCAAACCACTATAAATCACTGGTCGCTACTTTCTATCCTTTACTTTACTTGCTTTCATTATTTACTTTATGTATTGTTTTATAATATCTATCCATCCATACGACTTCACATAAGATCGAATTTAAATATTTGAATCTTAAATTAAAATCAAGAAACTATTCAACCCCTTCTAGTTTTCCACATATTGCATCAAGTACAAGGTAATTTACGGATTTACATAATACTATGATGATTCCGATAACTCGCAACCATCGGGAGGAGAAGTACATGAAGGAAAATTAGTGTTTCGCCTTCCGTGATTGGATTGATTGAGGAAATGTGCTTAATATCTGGCGAGAAGTAGTGCGCGACATCGGGCTTATTTACCAACTCGATGCAATACTAAGTGAGTTATGTTGTGATGATGTTCCCTAACCACAACCACCGTGCTACACCTACGCTTAATTTTTCCACGCTGTTTGAAGACTAAAGAGATTTTATGAAAGAGAGTTATTGATCTGTGAGGAGCGCACTAAAGTAAAAGGCTCACTAGTTGAGGGAGTAATAACCCACTAGACCATTACGTATGAAGTTCGTAGCTACAAAGAATGCCGAGATCATCGGAAGAAAGAACTTCAAGTCATCCTCAAGATTCAGACTATAGAGACTCGCAATTCAACAACGCCAATATTGTTTATTCTTATTGTAATTTACTTTGTTTATAGGTCTCATTGTAACCATTCACGCGAGGATATCTTGAGGAGATTGTTAGCATCGCTATTTTTAAAGATAACATCTTACACGTGAATCGACTAGATATATAGTTAGTTGTGCCCGCGGGGACTACTATTGTACAAGTAGGATAGTTATATTGTAATGTGCTTATAAATACCCCTCATGACTCTCCACGAGGGGTGTGGGAAATTGTGTAACTTTCATTCATATTAATAAAACCCTTTTCTTCACCCTCTCTCTACTTTATCTCTCTAAAACTAACATCATGGATATCATGTTTAACCACCAACCTCGACCTCCCGAACCACATAAATCATCTATATTTGTTATCCTAAAATTTTAAATCCACTCAAGTCACCAAGGCTTTATCACAAGTCTTGCAAGATCACAAGAGTTGTAGAAGATTTCTAGAGTGGAAGATTGTCCTAGTCTTGTCTTAAGTTCTTGTTCTTTTTCCCTTTTTAAAGCCAAAAGTTGTAAGCCTTGTACAACCTCATCTTTCTATGATTTTCATTCTTGTTATATGCTATTTATACTTGATTTGTATGCTATATATGTTTACTTATATTGGTCTTATGTTGTACATAATTAAAACACAAGCTAAACATGTGAGACCTTTATGAATACAAACTAGTGAAAACCTTAATTATCGAAACTAGTCGCCAGATTCATGTCAGAAAACGAATAGATTTATAGACTTTGGACATAAGGCAATCTTATAGAATGATAGAGGAAGTTAAAACGAAAACGTAGGCTTTTGAATAAACTAAATCGGGCTTGTGGTTCGAAGTCATACTTAATTAAGGTTACTAAAAGAAAACTTGAAAAGGTAAAAGCTTTTTGTCCCGATTTTAAATGGAATTTTAACCACTTTAGATTCCGAATCATCAAAAGTGTAAAACAAGAAAGTTATCCTAATAATGTTTTACGCCTAGAATCATGAGATTTTAACCCAGTGTAAAACGAAGGTTGTGCAACGCGAAATGTTTAGACCAAACCTTTATTTATCCAAAATCCTTTCTCATTCGGCCCTAGTTTCCGAGCCTCAAATTAACCAAACTTACTAAACTTCATTACTAACTTATAAACATTATTTCCATAAAATAAAAGCATACACTTGAACATCGGAATAGTGTTTTCACAAATGACGGAAATTATGACCATTTTGCCCTTTTTCCGCAACTTATAACCAAAACCATTTTTGATCTATTTCATAATTCATAAACGATTACCTAAGTTCTATATATAAATTCATGACCATAATCATTGTCAAAATAATAAAAACCATATGTCTCATTATAACTCTTATACATACAAAGTATAATGCTCTATATTAAGTACTACGTTACTAGGGAGCTTCATGCAGGGCCCTTTGGGGTGAACGATTGACGAGTTGTCAATTTACGATTTAAAGTGTCCTACCTCCGATATGTTTACTACATGACCTTCGATTATGATGACCCAACAGAGTACACGGTATTTAACTAAAAACATTTTATAAACTAGTAAACCATTTCTATAACGACATACATTATTATTATAAGCTACCATGTACAACATAATGATCAATATTATAGCTTATATAGACTTGTTATATTTTCATATCGTTATTTCAAACCTAAGACACAACAATTATTCTAAGTCGCACGTAGAGGTTTCTCGACTTATCCATCGATTTCGTTATATATTTGATATCATCCACTCACGGTGAGTCATAGCCCCATTTTCTATCATTTAACCTGCTATTTAAACTCTTGGGGAGATACATGCTCAACTAGTTTATAACAATTATGATTATTTACAAAATATACGCTTATCCGAATCAATGTTTTATTAGCACTAAGTAAATCTATTGCCACACTTAAGACCCTATATTATGAACCGTTAATCACTAGTCGAGTAAGCGGATATCGTAAATATGCATATTAGATTTGATGAATGATGTTTGTGTTGTCGGTTAGGTAAACAAACGCACTATATTCAAGATGTTTGTGTTGCTTGCTAGGTAACCAAATGCACTATATTTGAAAATGTTTGTGTTAAGTTTTAGGTAACCAAACGCACCATATTTGAAAACATTTGTGTTAAGCCGTAGGTAACTAAACGCACTATAATTGATGTTGTGTTAAGACGTTAGAACATTAGCTTAGTGGAATAGTAATCTGCTTTCAACGATTATGTGTGAGATCATAACTTCCACTACAAACAATGCGCTCAAACAATTAACTATAAACCAATGAACTCATCAACCTTGTGTTGACACTTTAGCATGTTTTATCTCAGTCCATAATGCACGAGGCAAGAAAGGAAGGGCACGAGTACTCAAGATGGTTATAAATTTCATTATCATTCAAAACTTATTTATGCATTTGTAAATCGTGGAAAACACCGGGACCTAATTTTGTAAACTATGATATTTATATAATTTGAATGATAAATCTTTAAAACGACTCAATTAGAGTTTGTTTCATTGTTATAACTGCCATACCGTCAATAACACCCAATTGAATTCGCATACCACGAAATTGTGGGTACTACAACAACTGCTTTAGAAATATTGTTCGAACCAAACGAGCCATAGTCTAAAAATGTACCAACATTAACTATATGTATTTATGTTGATATTATTTTACGATCTTAGTTGACTTAGATGCTTAATTTATTATGGTTATATTGAATGATTTAAGATCATTCGATAACAAAAGATTATTTACATACCAAGTGATCAAATTATATCATCCATTTTATTCGATCTAACTACGATATTAATCTCAACAATTTAAAAACCCACTTTCATCTTATTTTTCAAATATTAATAACTTTAAACCGTTAATCGTTGTTTAAAAAATATCATCTCGACGAAAGATTTAATTATCTTTCTATGATAAGACTTTGATATACTTTCGACAATTTTTTTTCTTCGTATTTTCACCTTTCTTTTTTTTTTCGTTTTTTACGCTACTAAAATTGCATTAAAAATCATATATGATTAAACACTAATTTGATTATCACATGTGATATTAGTGTTATATCATATATGATATTGGTGTTATATCATATATGATATGTAATATCACATGTGATATTAGTGTAATATCACATATGATATATATATCATATCACGTGATATCACATCATATATGATTTAACACTAATATCACATACGATATTCAAATTAGTGTTTAATCATATACGATTTTTTCATGCAAATTTCAAGAACGTGAAAAAGATTTAAAAACGGAAAAACGATTTTTTTCTTTTTTCGAAAGATATCAAAGTGCCTGCCTATAGAAAAGATAATTAACGCCTTCATGACGGTGTAAATATTTTCACTTAACGATTAACGGTTTAAGAGATATTTAAATTATAAAAATAGGTGAAATAATAAAACGTTTTTAATCTCAATAATTGATTTTTTTGTATTGACAGCTTGAGATTGTTCACGCAGATGTAAAAAAGTTTAGATGTAAAATAACTCTCCTCATATCGAATTATACTTTAAGCTTAATTAATTGTAATGCTTATATATAGTATAGATAAAGATTGAGTTACAGTATGGAGGTACTATGTACAATATTTATTTTGAAATGTACATAACTAATGTAAATCACAAGGTTGTCAAGATCGAGATCCTACCTGTGATCGTTTGTTTCGCAAGACGCGATCGAAGATCGGACGGGATCTTAAGATCCTACTTAACGTTATTTCTTAATAGTTTATGTAATTTTATACAAATCTACAAATTCTAATACATTATAACCACAAAATACTATGAATGTTTCATATAAATGTTGTCATAAATTATGATTATGAAATGTTTAAAAATTAACATGTTGTTTTTGAATTCTACAAACAAACAACCCATAAAATTGTAGTTTTTTAGTTTATAATCCGAAAGAGTAAGATCGATCGGATTAGATCGAAGATCGATGGTCAAGATCGAGATCCTATAAGATCTTAAGTTTCGCAAAGATCCCATGTAGGATCCGGATCGCTTTTTAGCTTTACAAGATCGTAAAATCGTGAAGATCCCAAGATCGTGATCGGATCCCGACAACCATGGTAAATCATATTGTATAAATATATTATTATAATATTATGTCACATTTATTTTGTACTAGTCACCTCCTATCTATAAATACCCGATAAATCAATTGTCTATTCATCAAATCAACACCTGAACACCATAAACCATGAGATCTATTTCAGTTTTCTTGTTTCTGCTTTCCATTCTTTGGTTTGTAATCATCTCCAAACATGTTCACGTACATATTAATGTATCTGTATTCAAATTTGTTGAACTTATTAATCATACTTTTCTTGATTGCTTTTTTGTTGATCAGGTAGCAAGCCTTAATGATGCTAGACTCGGACCAAGAATATTGAGAAGCGTAATGAAAGATGATCCAATGCCAAAGGCAATTACAGATTTTTAGATCAACATTCATCCAAAAAGAACGATTTACAAAAGTTTTGATGCAAGGCCTAATTTCAGGAGTTATCATGATCCAGCACCAACTAAGATGAACTAATGTTTTTAAACTTTATTATGTCATATTCTTTCATGTATACAAATAAAGTTTGGATCAAGTATTTCTTCCAATGGCCAACCTGCGAAGATTAAATTTTTATATTAGTTATAATAGTCAATTATAACGTGTTTATTGGATAGTTTTGGCTATTTATATTTATGAAAGTTATCAAACAAAATCAAATATTGTAAGGTTCACTGGCATAAGCCATAGTTACATGTACACGAAATAAAAAAGTATCGATTTTACTTTCTACACATATAGTGGTTATCTTTTTCTTTTACTTTCTATAGCAAATCATTCAAAATTTTTTAAAGAAAATGCTAATGAGAAAAGCATAAAAAGAAAAAAGAAATACATTACTAGGTTTGTAATTTCTCAACCATATTACAGCTTTGGTAATATGTTTTAGGCAATAAAATAGCAAGTGATGATATTATAACGACTATGTGATATATATAAAATATACTACCATTTTATACCTTAAACATATAAATTATTATATAAAAATAACCTAATATTATTGATGGAAAGGGATACGATTAAGATTTTTATAAATGATTGAGATATTCAATTTTGAGTGCTTTACATTTATACAACATAACTAAAATAATATGAAGTATAAATTTCTAAACGCCAAAATTTGAAGATCCCAATCATTTACGAGACAGAAAATCACCTCCTTATGGAATAGCAGATGGCGTAAAAGAACCAATGACATTTTCTACATAATGAGAGAGAGTTTGACAATCAAGAAAAGTCTTACGACATATCTCCTTTTACGCCAGATATATTTACTTAGGATAAGAATGACCAAATAAGATACGACACACATAAAACAAAATATTAACATGTTGTTCATAACCATATTCATCCAAAAAACGATTTATTAACTTGTATCATAATGGTACAAGCTTTAAGCCATTAAATAAAGTGAAATTATCATATTTACATCTTAGTTAATTTTAATTGTTTCTTAAATTGGTGATGTTTACCAAATTTATCAAGATTTTATATAGAAATAATATTTTTAAAGGACTAAATGTGTTTATTTAATACTTTAAACTTGTGACACCATAACACAAGTTAGAAAACCCTATTACTTTAGGTTAAATGCTACCAGACGATTCTAACCATATTGCAAAATGAGAAGTATGACTGCCTAACTGTTCTAATGTGAAACCATTTTCCTACTTTAATATTTGCATGCATGTAGCCTATTTATTATTTTATCATATTTCTTTAGTTTTCTTAAGAGTAGTTACAATAGTCGTGTCTCATGTTCTCCTAAGAATTAGCTAGTTTTATGTTTCACTTTAAATATTGTACTTTGCATTTGATGAGAAAAGGAGAGAATAGAAAATTAATTAAAAGTTTCTTGTTTCTTTTTTAATTTCTTGAAGAATTGCTAACTCAATTAGCTATCTATCTTTGAATATTGATCTCCTCTAATTGGCATCTATCATTTAGTGCTTTGATTGAGAGTATTCATGCTCCAATCAACGACGCCACACGCTTATCGGCCTATAGGCTCGCGACTAAAGACACCATGGCCAATTTAATACGAAACCATGGCCAAGTATTATCCACACCACTTCGTATACTCCGCCAAAGAACATCAAACCACTACCTCTCAAAGAAACTTTGGCTACCTTAGTCGATACCATAACTAATTTAGAAAATGATCCACATAACCTCGAGCTTGCCAACCGCTGGAAAAGCCTCGCCAACCAATGGGATGCTAACACGCCAACCATCAAGATGACACCAACAAACACACAACCAATTATCACACCACCACTCAACACCCATGGGCGGAAACTTAACCTCCCTAAGCCCGCTAAGTTATTTGCTCAACGCCCGCCTATTTATTGTTAAGATTAAACATGATGTCGCCAAAAAGTGTAGTTTCTCTTCACCCGCTCATCATGGACATGTTACCTATCTTACATTACGTGATTTTTTTTATTAATCTCCCATGCTATCCACAAAAGTTTTTTTCTTGCTTGAACACGACCCACCTGGGAGCCACGTGACCCGAGTACAAAACCACGAGGACAAGGCTCGCTTTAAAACGAGGAGAGTTGATATGTTCATTCATATTGCAAATGGGAGTATGACCGCCTAATGGAGATCACAACTATTAGACGAGTCATAGTCCCCATTTTGCAATATGGTTGAACCGTATTGATTAGCTACCATATTCATATGACTAAGTCCCTATTAAATGTTATTATTTCTGTTGGTACGAGCCTTTATTTGCTCATACCATCTATATATTTATCGATAAATCATCTAGCCAAAGTGTTCAACAAGGTAAAACATGAGACGCCTCTCAACTTTCTTGTTTATCTTCTCCCTCGCTCTAGTAAGCATTCATGTTAATGAGTGTTTGTAACACCCCAAAGATCAACATAACAATGAAGGCTAATCGGGTGTTACTGGCAATGGATCATAGTCATTAATCATAGAAAACGACTCAAAAGAGACGCTTTAAGAAAAGTTGTTATCATTCAAGAAAACTCATAGATTGTTACAAAATACTTCCCAATTGTTTTAGATGATACACAAAAGATTGATCATGAGTTTCAGAAATGATAGCTAAGTTTACACCACAAAATAAAGGTCTTGCATTTTCCATTCGCTCCATAGATATGATCTTCAATGATTATTTGAGATAACATGTTTAAAAGGTCAACAAAAATGTTGAGTGAATCCATAGGTTTATATTTAATCGCTTGAACACAAGAACTTGAACATGATAATTGTAAACTAACAACTTATCATAAAGAAAATCACAGATTATATGCTAAGCTCATGCAACCAATACTTAACCGCATACACCGACCATCGTGTACGTAATAGCTTGTTCTCAAGGAGGTAATAGCCAATTACCTAATGCAATTAAATATGGTGCGCCCAAGCATTTCGATAACCAAGACGGGTCACATTCCCCATAGTACTATTCACGATATACGCTCACCGCAAGTGACTAATGGTTCATGATGCAGGGTCTTTCGACTAAATACTTAGGCAATTCCAATAACCAAGTAGCTAACAGCTTATAAAACCTTGTGTTCTAGTTTACAAGATGTATCTCCTCGGGGGTTTGTAAATATAAGTAAAAGCGAGGCTATGAACTCACCTTAGCGAAAATGAACAAGCATAAAGAAATCAAGCACGATACAATGGCTCCAACCCGAAACCTAAGAACTAGATGACAAGTCTCGTAATATGATAAACCTTTGGTTCACTTAATTAAATGATAGAGCATTGAATATACAAATCAATAGAGCATTGAATATATAATTCAATGAGCGATATTATCGCTGGTTTTACGAGCGGATAGTGCTTATTATTTTACGCTCAAAATACGCGCTTATATCGACTTAGTTTGATATTCTTCAAAAGTTCACACTTATATATAAGTTAAATGTTCCCCGCTGTCGATTTATGAAAATAACAATGTTTTCAAGTGTCTTAGTTTATTTACTTTTTAAGGTGTGTCGATATCGATAACGATTTCATATAATTATATACTTATAATATATATATAAGTTTAGTTAAATATCAACGTAATACTTCTCGTTATAAACTTTAGGTCGCCAAAATACTGCTTTTATAAAGTCGTGATAAGTTTACAAGCTTTCTAAACATTTTCTTAAATTTACACTTTTACCCTCAAGTTACAAAATGTATAAGTTTGCCTCAACTTTGGAAAATGATATTTTGTACCCTATTTTGTACTCAAATTTCTAGAATTGACATTTTCAAATCCCTTTCTAAAATGTTTTACAAAATCCTTTAAAAGTTGAATTTACACTTTGGTCCCCGAGGTTTCAAAGTTTACATTTCAACACCAAAACTTTCAATTCCTTTCCAAAAGTTTTTATTTACGCTTATACCCCAAACTTTCCATGCATTCATTATAACGTATAAAAGCAACCTTTAACTTTCGAAACTTACATTTTTGACCCAAATTACATAATTTGCAAGTTTAGTATCAAAATTACATTTCTATTTTAGTTAGCTTATCAAACTTATATAAAAGCTTATTATTAGCTTATTACTAACTTATGAGCTTATTCTCTTTAAATGGGTCGTAAACTGCCTTTGGGCCGGTTTTATGCCGTTTGGGCCTTAAGGCCCAACATGGGATCCGTTGGTTTTAGAGGATACGTGATAATGGGCGAGGGTTTTAAGTGGTTTCATAAGGTCGTTATGGTGTTGTAAACGGATCTAGTATGTAGTCAAGAATTCATTTAACAAAATATATGTCGAGTGAACTTAATAACTTGTTATACGCGATATATGATTTAATAAAAGTGGCAACGAGGGTTTGAGTCTTTAAATAAAACGCAATGAAATTTAAGTCATATGTGACTTAGTTTAGTGGTCATGAACATGTATAACTTGGTTTCGATTACTTGCAAAACATTTTATATATTCGATTCTTATGGTCAAATTTCTAGAATTGATAGCCATCCCTTTTAAAAATGTTTTACAAAAATCCTTTTAAAAGTCAAATTTACACTTTTGGTCCTCGAGGTTTCAAAGTTTACATTTCAACACCAAAACTTTCAATTCCTTTCCAAATAAGTTTTCCTTATTTACGCTTATACCTAAACTTTCCATGCATTCATTATAACGTATAAAAGCAAACTTTAACTGAAACTTACATTTTGACCAAATTACATAATTTGCAAGTTTAGTCTCAAAATTACATTGCTTTAGTTAGCTTATCAAACTTTTATAAAAGCTATTATTAGCTTATTACTAACTTATGAGCTTATTCTCTTTAAATGGGCTCGTAAACTATCTTTAAGCCGTTTTTTGTCGTGCGTTGGGCCTTAAGGCCCAACATGGGATCCGTTGGTTTTAGAGGATACGCGACACGGGTGAGGGTTTTATGGTTTCATAAGGTCGCTTATGGTGTTGTAAACGGATCTAGTATGTAGTCAAGAATTCATTTAACAAAATATATGTCGAGTGAACTTAATAACTTGTTATACGCGATATATGATTTAAAAAAGTGGCAACGAGGGTTTGGGTCTTTAAATAAAACCGCAATGAAATTTAAGTCATATGTGACGAAGTTTTAGTGGTCATGAACATGTATAACTTGGTTTCTTGATTACTTGCAAAACATTTTATATATTCGATTCTTATGGTATATAATATGTATACGCTGGATATGATCTATAACGAAATAATTGAGCCAAGAAGAAATGAAAGACTTACAACACTCAAATGAGTGGTGATAAGATCGAAGAAAATGAACTAATCGTGACCAAAAGAACTCCTTGTTCTCCTTATAACCAAAACGATTAACCAAAACCCTTATGCTTTTCCTTCCTCTTGCCCGACTTCTCCACAAGGGACGATTGGTGTTAATGATGGTGAGATGCGAGTTTTGATATTTGAGAGTAGTTTGTGTTTCGAGGGTTCACAAGGTATTTAGAAGCATGATTTATAGTAAAGGCTTGGCATGGTATTTTATCTATTTTATTTGATGTTTCAACTAGTGCCAAGATGAAGTAAAATGATGTATGAGATGTCTTTGAGCATGCTTCAAATTGGTTGAAACATAGGGCACAAGTTTGGTGTTGTCTCATCTGTGACATGAAAAATATATTAACCTTTGTTTTAAGAAGTCAAAAGAAGGTCAAATGTATTTAGGTTAATATAAAATGGTGTTTAGGGTGGCTTGTCTTGGTTTTTGTCTCCTCTTTCTACCTCCACACACAAACAAAGAGACCACTGTGATTTGTGCATGTGTTTGCTTATACTCGCTTGATCACGTAAACACGGGACAAACACCAAAACTACTACTTGTGTTACAAAACAAATTTAAAGGTGTACTTGGGTCGGGTAGTAGCCATTAGGCCCAAAGGGAAAAATGGGTCAGTGGGTTCAGATTTGATCTGCAAGCATACGAGAGCCCAAGAGAAGAATGGGTGAGTTTGG
Source organism: Chrysanthemum lavandulifolium (assembly GCA_022545495.1). Taxonomy (NCBI): domain Eukaryota; kingdom Viridiplantae; phylum Streptophyta; class Magnoliopsida; order Asterales; family Asteraceae; genus Chrysanthemum; species Chrysanthemum lavandulifolium. Next base: position 59,903,476 of record CM040239.1, read on the forward strand.
GTCAATTCTCGGTTCTAAATAAAAATAAATAAAAATTTTATTATATATATATTTTATATAATTTATTTATATAAATTAAATAATTAATATTACCGGTATCGAGGAAATTTTGATCGGTCACAACGGTGCGCTCTTTTGAGCTTTTAATTCGTGTTACGATGCAAATGCCGATCGATATGCAAAACGATATCAAGAAAATTTCATGGTTCTAAGATCCGTGTTTTATTCATGATTAAGTAGTTAATGACATATGAAATTTTCCAGAACTTAAAGTGTTCGACTTGAAATTTGAATTGATAATAAAAATTTATAAACAGCTGGTCTAACTTTTTCGAGTTATTTTCATTTTTACTAGTTTGAAAGCCTCAATGATGCAAGAAACGATCCTCAAGAATATTGGAGGAATGTCATGAAAGATGATCCGATTCCAAAGAAGAATCAAGAATTGATTCAAGATTCATCCGCATCAAGTGATAAAGGAATAAGAGATCTGCTTACAAAAAATCATGACACAAAGCCAAATCTTATCACATATATCACTCTAATGTTATTTATAATCAAAAGGATCACAAGTTAACATCTTCTAAGATGAAATAATGTTGTTTGAATTTTAATGTGCTAGTATACAATTGATTAGAAAATACAAATAAAGTTTAGTTCATTATTTTGTTTAACAAAATTTTATAAGTTATGAAAAAAAATATTTTGAAAGAAATAGTATTCTTTATGATTAACCATGTTAAGTTAAGTATGTTACTTATATAAAGATATGCAAATTGCAAGTGAATTAACAAAGTGAAGCCAAGATCAAAAATATTTTATTAAAAGACAAAGAAACTCACACAACAAGATACACCTTAAACATGTCTGAATGAGACTTAAATTCATAAGTCACACACATACCGTCAGAGAAAACCCTTGTCTTTAATGAAACTCATCATTAATCTTACACAAATTTGATTATATCTTTCGTAAACTAAATTTATAGGTACATTGGCCGACTTAAAGAATCAAAGTTGAAAGGATGTCGTGAACCAAAGCGATCCATTACTTGTAACAAGACATGAGTGAAGCGAAGCGAGAACACATTATATTCGCCATCGAATACCCATGGCCAAACTTGGTGGTACACAATCATGTAAAACGGCAATAATTTTACAACTAAAACCACAAATATTTGGAATTCAATGTATAAAAATATATATAATTCATTGTTTGGTGTGAAGATGGTGGAGATGATGCATTTTTCTCAATAAAACGTAAGTCATTTTTTTAGTTCATTGTATAAATAGACACATTCTCAATTTCTAACCATTGTGTATGTTCAAATTTTGTGTCATCTCCTAGACAATTATGTAGATCGATATTGATTTGGATATATGGTTTAGATTTTGATCCGTTAGATGTATGACATAGAAGAGGATGCGACGCGGTACTAAACCGAAAACCATCTTATCATGCTTTGTTTTTGGCTTTTTTTCAAATTCTCGCTACCCGAACCAAATCGTGTAATATACGTGTAGTTTTGACAAAATATCTATAATACCTACCGTAATAGGGGCAAGATGACCGAGTCTTAGCACCCGAGACGCTGCCTTCCTCGTAAGTGGTCACCCCATTAGACGCTGCTGTCGAAGGAAAAAGGAAGGACTCGGCCGATTGCAAGACCGAGTCGCGAAAGTGTTTTTTGTGTGTGTTTAGTGGGTATATATGTGTTTAAGTGAGTATATTTTGTTAGTGAAGTTGGTTGTCTTATTATGCTAAGTTTGTTGCAAGTTGTTGTAGAGAAAATTGAGGCGACGTCAATCGACAAACCGTGAATGCAGCTTTGAGGGCTCCTTATTACAGCCTGCTTGTTCGCTATAATCAGCGAATTGGATGTAATTATAATGTGATTACATTTCGTAAGTTGTTAAATAGTTTACATGATTAAGATGTAAGCATGCTCTTTGGTTTACAATATCATTGCAATTCAATCACCAAATTACATCAATCGAGGAATCTGATTATATAGCAAGTTGGAAGAAAAGTTTTGAATCACGTTGTAATTTAAAATTTTATAGTTTAAAGCATCGATTTATAAATTATTATTATTATTATTATTATTATTATTATTATTATTATTATTATTATTATTATTATTATTATTATTATTATTTATAAAAACATCACTTTATTAGAAACTCGAAGATTTACAAGAATTAGTGTGGAGTCACAAACAATCTGGGCTCCCACACCTCTACTATAAAGAAACCGATCCTACTAAAATATGAATAAGAAGACGGCACCGATATCTCGAAACATCGAGAACTTTCGATCCGCTTTAGTAAGGCTACAACATCCTTCTCAATTTTATAATACTATTTTTTTAATACTATTAAAATTTTAATACTATTAAAATTTTTAATTTTATAAATAAATAATCTAAAAGTAATAAATAATAAATTATTTATACTTTAAATTTTAATTGTTAAAAATAAAAAGAAATTAGCTTTTTTATTATTTAAATTAAATAAGTTATTATTATTATTATTATTGTAATAATTAATTAATTTTTATTAAATTTTAACTATCATCATCATCTATTATTATTATTATTATTATTATTATTATTATAAACAACACTTTTATTAAAAACTCATAGATTTACAAAAATTAGTGGGAAGTCGAGAAGCCAACTGGCCCCACACCTCTAAAGAATAAAGAAACCAATCCTATTAAAAATATGAACCGCAAAGACGCGCCTCCAATGTCTCGAATCATAGAGAATCGCCGAACGCGCTTTAAGAAGTTATCGCGATCCTTCTCAAGTTCGCCAAAAGAAGAAAAAAAAGGGGAGAAACCCATATCCAATATCCACACATTTGGCATCGATTGACACGCTTACGCTAGCAAAGATCAATGATCGCACGCCGGGCATAAAATCGGCCATCCCAGATTAAGGCTGCATGGCGACGATCCCGTAAGATCAAGACATACATCACGCCCACTCAGCCCAAGAGTAAAGTAATATATCGGCCGGTCTCAAGATCTGCCCCCATCTCCATAAAGCCCAATATCCACCTCCTTACGAGCGTAAATTCTGACCGAGAGCATATATCAACAAGAACATCACGCACAAGGTTATGCCAATTTTAATGCCAACAATACCCGCACACGAAACAACGCGATCCCCATAAATATCTCCAGAAATACCTTAGAACAGTCAACACGGTAGACCGAACAAAGGAAAAGAGGAACACCCAACCTATAGCATAGCACACAACGATAAGCCCGGCATTCATAGTTTGTCCCACCCAGATATTCGAGCCACCCTAAGCCAATCCAAGTATGATCCTCCTTAGAGAACTCCATAACGCCATCCGTCGAGGAGAAAGATGGAATGTAGATTCAACAGCTTGGGTAACCCGATCGAAATATATATCCGCCAATTTCTTCATAAGTTTGGGGAAGCGACCTCGCTAGGGTTACTCAAAAGGTCAATATCCATATTCACATTAAAAGCACGTAGAGCATCATCAAAGAGGGACCAACAGCATAATACCGTAACTAAGGAGAAGCTTAGACCGTAAGCTAGCATATTGAAGTCTAGAAGCAAGGAAGGCATAGTTCAAGACGCCACCGCAGAATATAAACCAAGCCCCCAAAAGCAAAGGGTAGGTGTGGCGAGTCTCCACCGCCAATCACCAAACCGCCTGTAAAGGACAATGCGCCCAAAGAAGAACGGCGCCGATCAAAAGAAACATGAGCACACTCAAAGACCCGAGAGAACATGTGCGCATAGAAAATATAGCTTAGAAATACCAAGACATGTACTGAGTAGCAACAACTCGATTGAGGGTCATTAAGTTTGGCAACCGCCCATAAGTTCAATAGTTTTAGCAACCCTTTTCGTGACCAACTTACTACCAAACTCAAAATCCACACTAACAGATCCACCCAATAATTTAACACCATGTGAGGGCGAGAAATATTGGGAGGGGGAACACCAAGATACCGCTCGGGGTCCTCCCCGTGGCAAAAACTTCGCTTTATCAACATTGAGGTGTAAGCCACCACAAGGTCCATCCGCTATAATCAACTCTAAAACCATACCCACAACCAAGGTATCACCAATAATAGTGCCATCATCCGATACCAAGCTTGAAAGTAAAGGTCAAAGAATCTCTAATCTTACATGCCGTGGGATGTAACACTAAAGCAAAAGAAGAAGTCTCAATGATCACCTTGTTGCACACCTTGATGAGACCAAAGAGTATGCTCACCATAATATAATCCGCAGATCGAGTAATGTAATTCCACCCACCGTGAAATAGCTGTGAAATGAAGCCGAACCTCACGCAACATAACGCCCGATCCACCATATTGAAAGCGTTTTAAAATCGACCAACAACATAGACATGCACTCAACATCACCCCACGGTCCTCAACCAACCGATTCACAAGATGAAGAATAGCCTCCTCCTCCCGACACCCCAACACCAAATTGCAAATCATCTAAATAATCGTCTCAAGAGTGGCCAATCATGGAAGCACAAATCTTGAAACTAAACACCTCCAAACAGTCCCAACATCAATAGGACGGATACCCCTCCTGCTTTGACTAAGGGCGAGAGAGAGCACTAGCAATGTACTTCACCCAACGCCTCGGCATTGACCAACAAGAAAAAGGTTCACCACTCATGCAATAGAAGCGATAAACTCATCGAATAGCCACGGCCGCACCATTTAAACAATCCAAAAGGTGTCAGCACGCAACCCATCCCGCCCACAAGAAGTGCCACGAGGAAACTCTTGATCATGTCAAGAACGGTAGAAGGGATGTGGTAAGGTGATGATGATCAATAGGTATATCAGCAAAGGAGGAGCAGACCAAAAGGGTGCTTAGCTTTTAAGTCCTCAAGAGTAGAAACATCGAAGGTTTAATACCGTAAGACGAAAGAACTCCTCGAATCAAGCAGAAGATAATGACCATCACAAATCTTCCTCTTACATTGCTTGACATTGCGGTCACCCAAATCCAAGCTATCATCATCAATATTAGACCATACGGAGAAGGTTCGCTAAAACCTCACGCACAACTCCGCAAACCGCCACCAGAGAGCCCCATGCATGAATAGCATTAATAATATACTCTTCCCGGCGTTGACGCTTAGCGACCGACCTACCTCTTGACTACCTCGTGCAAAAGGTTTTAAGTAGACAAAGAGGCAGGACAAACAAACCAACCCAACAAGAAATGTCATCAGCGCAAGGCATCACCTTATCAAGAGCTCTTTTCAAAACACGTGAGAACTCCAAACGACATTGGGAGGGATAGATTTGACAACCGCAACCCTTAGAGAATAAAGTATCAAGAATAGATAAATCAAAGCCACCAAGCACGCCCAAAACGAATCCTCAACAAGGGCTACATGGAAGGAACCCGTGGTTCGTGAGATCATATAACACGAACCGAACAACACCATCGCCACAATCGAGGGAGACACAAAATCGTAACCCGCACCATGACGACACTTAGTCCTAAGGTATGCATTTTGAAACAACCACCACACAACCACAAACCCATACGCTTAAGAGTAACCTCACCTTTCGAAATAGCCAAACCGACAAAGAGATTGCCTAGTGATAGCTTGAGCCTCAACACTAAAATGCCGATCGCGAAGATGTGTGATCAAAGAGGTTTTAGTAAGACCATTCCCACCACCATCACGATATCCATTAAGACCAATAAAGGGGCAATGAAATCTAACAACAGCATGAGAACAAGACAAAGCCACAACCTCTTGTAACCAATCGAAATAAATAATGACTCGCTAATATAATAATCGAAACCCTAAAAAATAAGGCATCAAGAACAAATATTCACAAGCAAGTCACCACAATTCATTAGAAAACAATTATTATTATTATTATTATTATTATTATTTTTATTCTTTATTTTTTTTATTTATTTTTATTTATAAACATCACTTCATTAGAAAACAAATGATTTACAAGAAATTAGCGGGAGCCGAGACACTAATCGGGCTCCCACCCTTTCTCGATACAAAAAGTTAGTCTATGAAAATGAAAGCACCACTTTGACATTATTCGAGCGACTAACAACAACAGCCTTGATACGTGAAAGTGTATCCAAAGCTTCCGCCCATCTCCCGAATGTAGAAAAGCAAATGGAATGAACTTGTAACCGCTTTCTTCACATTCGACACATATTTTTTTTCTTCTTCTCCACAAGATTATGTAACGCCACCCCCGGAGCCCACGACCAGATCAATACCCGCAAAAGGGGAGATCCTACCACATCCACACATGCCCTTACCTTGGATCCAATTGAATAATAACAAGTCCGCCGGCCATAGCTCTTTCCCATCACTCAAAAGAAACCCCACGGAGCCTCTTTTCACCATAATCCCAACCTTGGAACATATGTCGATAAGAACATCACGCACTGTGTTATGTCCGAACTTCACCCCACTTCACCGGAATAATGAACCGCATGGTCTCCCATTGGTCCATACGATGCTTGCAACTCGGACAAGGACCGCCTTTAAAACATGGTATGGTAAGTTTATAACACAATACCGAACGGAATTGGCGATTCATCCTTGGCCTAACCCATCAATCGGTATGGTAAATAGGAAATCTTGTGCATGTGGAGCCCGGTGCAACTGAGGATAGCCACTTGCCTTGGGCTGAACGAGTACTTGAAACCGATCTTTCTCGATGACACCAAAGTAACACTTTGCCAAGGTTTTCATCATATAAAGGTGAGCATCGTAGGGACAAAGAGCGTGTTTGTGTTACAAGCAATCGCAGTATCAAGAGCATGTCAAACGGCGACCATAGGAATTAATGCCTGCTTACCAATATCCGTTCTCGCATATCACTAGTTTGCAAACGAGGCGAGGGAAAGCATATTGATGATGTCATACGCCGCATGGATGCCCAAATTTCACCCATCTTTATTGGGAGGTTGGCAAGTCGCCATTGCCAACCACCAAACCCCGTCCGAGGTCGTAATAATTTTCTAAGGAAGCACGTAACATCCGATCAAACCGGACTGAGCCTCAGACGTATGGGAGCATGTCCTCAAAGCGTAAGATAATTTCGCAACCCAAGACAATTAAGAAGAAGAAGGAGCTCACATTGGGGGTCATTAAGTTTAAGAATAGCTTCCATGAGCAAGATAGTTTTAGAAACCCGCTTCAAAGCCAGCCCCGACAAAAGCTGCCTAAACTAATCGAACCACCAAGAAGTTTGACACCATTGACCTGACGAGATATTTATAGGGAAAACACCTTCCACCCTCGCTCGGGGTCCTCCATAGACATAAAAGTTCGCCTTGTCGACATACAAAAAACAACTCCTCGAGCCGACCATCCGTCCTGATAATGTCAAGCGCTTTAGCAACCATGAGAGTCCCCCAATAGTTCCATCGCCAAGATACTAAGCTCAAGAGTGAGCTCACATGACCTATTAATAGCATGGACAAGGCGGTGTAACGAATGGCGAACAACAAAGGGCCTAGCTGGATCCCCTTGTTGCACCCCTTGACATGACCAAAGGATATAATCATCGTAGTAAAGTCTAGCGCCCTGCATAGCAAAACTCAACCCAAGGTACAATCGAAGGACATCTTATCCTCGGTCTCCCAAGAAGGACACCTTATCAACCAGATTGAAAGCGCTCAAAATCCACCAACAACATAAACAACCCAACATCGTTACCCCTAGACTCAATAAGCGGTTCACCGAATGAAGAACACCACAACCACCCTAACGCCAACCCTAAATTAGAAACTCAGAATAGGTGTTCATAGAGCTACTAATCAAGAGGAAGCAACCTTCGATACAAGCTTCACGCCATACCGCATCAATGAAGAATAGGCGATGCCTCCACCCGGCTTAACCAAAGGAGTCAATGGGGCACTAGCAATATATTCCCCTAATATGGCAGTGGCAATCGTCCAATCGAGGAACAAGTTGAAAACCCCAAGAACGGAACCCAGGTGTCATCGCAATAGCGGTCGCAGCCTCCCGACATATCCATTAAATGTTGTGCTCAAGCCCATCCGATAACACTCGACAGTATGTTTTAGTAACATTGTGTGTACTTTTATATCTCGTTATTTGGTTATATTTGAAAGCGATTTTAGTACTTAATCATATCTAGAGATGTTTGTCTAGTATTTATAACCAAGTGCGTAGAAATGGAGGAAAATGTGGAAATATGCGCTAATCAAGATTCCCGCCTCAAGAAAGCTAAATCCCAAGTACCTTTGAAGACCCTAGTGATCAAGAACCAAGTTCTACATGTCGAGGAAGAGAAAGATCAAGTTTCATATCTCAAGATCCAACCGATCCGTTACACCTTCACCGATCGGTTGGAATTTGGCTCGAATACATGTTTTGCTATAACCGACCGATCGGTC